>JAWNMO010000233.1:0-20819 GCA_035043915.1 Drosophila paramelanica
CTACCTGCCTCAACTATTCCCACAGCCGGCGCTTATACGAGGAAACATAAACAAACTGCATGTTCTCAAAATTAAGCGATAAAGAATCGCTTATTGAAATTATGCTGGCTTCGATGGCCTCGATGCCATAGCTGCTGCACCGATTTGGGTTACCTTGCGCGGTCTTTAGCGCGGATATCACCGCCCACTTAAAACAATACTCATCATTGTTTTTAATATTTACCAACGCTTTTTTTGCCTTGAGCGTTTTGGGCATATCTACCCAGCTGGAGACCTTCATTGGTGTGTATTTGTTTATATTCGTTTCCATACGAATAATTTTTGTTAGGCTCCAGCCACTTTCCTTTTCTTGGAATTCATCCATCTTCGCCTTTAGCCGAGCACAATGATCAATAAAAACGTCCAGAACGCTCGTCGCTTGCGTCATTATTCCCATCTCTGTCTGATGGGACTTTATAGATGAAATTAATTCATCGTCGACATATTTTACATACTCTGCAAATAGCTCGAAATTTGCCTTTGCAGAGATATGTAGATGTAGCACGTTTTCCAATAGTGGGACTAGCGCATCTGCGGCGTCAGCCATGAACTCCTCAGGCACAAGAAGTTCGGCTCTCTTGTTTTCAAACGCATATGTGCATATGCGATTCTTGAAGCCGCTCGAAATTAATTTTACGCGATCGCTTACAGGTGTGTAAGCCCGGCTTTTAAGAGCATTGGAGCGGAAATGTGCGCTCCAATTGGCCTCGAAAATGTAAATGTCGCACGCTCTGCAATATATAGCAGATTTTCCACGTGCGACATTGTTGCTGGTGTTGGCGTTGGATGACGCGCTGGTTGAAGGCCCATTGATGCTAGCAGTGGCGTTCAATCCAGATGCATAATAAAATCCGTTGGGAGTGGTGTAGTGGGCGTTGTGGGTGGGTCCGTTGATAGAAGCGGTGTTGTATCCAGGATAATAGAAGCCTGGGGCGGGGGTGACGTATCCGTTGGTGGTGCAGTGGGCGTAGTGGGTGGGTCCGTTGGCATAGTAGGCGGTGGGGGGTCCGTTGGCTAGTAGGCGGTGGAGGGTCCGCTGATGGTAGCAGTGGGTCCGTTGGTGGCGAGTCCGTTCATGGTGTAGTGAGCGGAGTGGGTGGGTCCGTTAGCGTGGGCGGCGGCGTATCCGTTCATGGTGTAGTGGGCGTAGGGAGTGGGTCCGTAGTGAAGGCGGCAGTGGGTCCGTTGGTGGTGGTGTGGCATGTCCGTTGGTGATGCAGTGGGCTTAGGGAGTGGGTCCGTTGTCATAGTAGGCGGCAGTGGGTCCGTGGGGGAGGTGGCGAGTCCGTTGGCGGCAGCAGTGGGTCCGTTGGGGGTGGTGGCGAGTCCGTGGGCGACAGCAGTGGGTCCGTTGGGGGTGGTGGCGAGTCCGTTGGTGACAGCGATGGGTCCGTTGGGGGTGGAGGTTGGTCCGTTGGAGTTAGCGGTGGGTCCGTTAACTAGATGGACAACGTTGTCAAAATAGTTGGGGGTGGAGATGGTCTCACCCATTTTGTTGTTAACAATAACATAATTGAATGCCATTTTCAAAAAGAGGTTGATTTTTTTTAAATTTTACTTTGAAGTAAAGAGTGGATTGTGCGTAGGTTCGAGGAACTACTGATGTGGGTTCAGGGTATGAAAGGGTCATTTATTGCCCAGGTACTGAGATTTTCTTGTTGTGCATTTAATTAACAAATAGGTCCTAACAGGTTTGTTAGGATATAGAAAGTACTCACACTCAAAGTCATAAAGTAATCAAATCAATGTAGAAGGCAAACATTCTAAAATCATTCAATCAACGAGCCTCTTAAAAAAATTGGCACGTAAACCGCACGTCATAAAACTGGAATATTTGTGTGAAAACAATCCCAGAAGTCAGTTAAAACAATCCCAGAAGTCCGTTAAAACAATACCTGCATAAACCTGTGCGCCGTCGCCCTTGGGTTCCTTTCCCGTATAAAAAGGAGAGTCAATTAAATATTTAAGCGTGTGCGCACGTGCCTGATCGGACCCTTATCCCACCCCCGAAATGGTAGACAAACAAGTCGATGCATACACATGTGCGCATGTGATCTCATATGCCCTCACACTTCAAATCTGAATTTTAATTAGCAGTCCCTTATCCCCCCACCCCCGAAAAGTAGACGAACAAGTCGATGCGTGCACTTCATGAGCCCTCACACCTTAAATCTGAATTTTAATGATCGGGCACCCACACAACTTCCGAAAAGGCATAGATAATAAAATTGGAGTGACACTTTCCCAGTTCCCCCTCCATAAAAACGTCACTTTTACCCATGCAACGATCGGTTACCCTCACTCCCCTCCCCCTCAAAAGGGTCACGTGCGATCATTTAACGACCACTTTCCCAGCTCCCCCTCCACAAAAGGTAACTTTTACCCATGCAACTATCGGTTTCCCTCACTCCCCTCCCCCTCAAAAGGGTCACGTACGATCATTCAACGATCGGTTTCCCTCACTACCTCCCCCAAAAAGGGTCACTGTCACGTACCTGCCCTTTTTATTAGGGTCAGGGTCATGTACCGACCTTTTTTTAGGGTCACAGTCACGTAGGGTCATAAATCATTAATTATTCACCCCAGGGTAATTAAATTGACAGCACTTCCTGTCACAGAAGGAACAGTTCCCTACTACTATTAAAGTATCAGAGCTAAAACAATAGCAGCAGCGGGCTACAGATTCTTCCCAGCAGTAGAAAAGTACATGGCTAGCTGTGCAAGCAACACCTTCAGCTAAATCATCAAAGGCAGCAACATCAGCAGCAGCAACAACACTCGCTGCAGAAGGCTTCGGCTTCCTTCCAGAAGCAGCCATATAGAAAGACAGCTGCGCAAGCAAAGGCTGTAGCCAAAGCATCGGAGGCAGCATCATGAGCAGCAGCAAAACTAGCAGTAATAACTAATGCAGTCACACGCTTCAGCTGCGCCAGGAACAAGTTCACTCAAAGCACCAGCGGTAGCAACATAAGCGTTAGCAAAAAAACCAGCAGCAACAACACAAGCAGCAGCACGCTTCGGCCTCCTCCCAGCAGCAGCCATTTACATGGCCAGCTGCGACAGAAACAGCTGAAATCAAAGTATCAGAGGAAGCCACATTTGCAGCAGCAACAAAACTACCAGCTAAAAAAATAGCAGCAGCGGGCTACAGATTCTTCCCAGCTGTAGAAAAGTACATGGCTAGCTGTGCAAGCAACACCTTCAGCCAAATCATCAAAGGCAGCAACATCAGCAGCAGCAACAACACTCGTTGCAGAAGGCTTCGACTTCCTCCCGGAAGCAGCCATATAGAAAGACAGCTGCGCAAGCAAAGGCTGTAGCCAAAGCATCGGAGGCAGCATCATGAGCAGCAGCAAAACTAGCAGTAATAACTAATGCAGTAACACGCTTCAGCTGCGCCAGGAACAAGTTCACTCAAAGCACCAGCGGTAGCAACATCAGCAGTAAGAAAAAAACCAGCAGCAGCAACACACGCAGCAGCACGCTTCGGTTTCCTCCCAGCAGCAGAAATGTACATGGCCAGCTGCGCCATTCACAGCTGAAATCAATGTATCAAAGGAAGCCACATTTGCAGCAGCAACAAAACTAGCAGCGAAAACGCTAGATGCAACGGGCTTCCGAGCGTGGGTAGCTTCGCCAGCATCAGCAGCAGCGAAAACATCAGAGGAAAACAAAATTGGCCGCAGCAACAAAATTGGCAGAAACAACACAGGCAGCAGCACACTGCGGCCTCTTCCCAGCAGTAAAAAAGTACATGGTTAGCAATCAGAGTCAGCAACAACACTCGCAGCAGCAGGCTTTGGCCTCCACCCAGCAGCAGCCATTTACATAGCCAGCTGCGCCAGAAACAGCTGAAATTAAAGTATCAAAGGAAGCCACATTTGCAGCAGCAACAAAACTACCAGCTAAAACAATAGCAGCAGCGGGCTACAGATTCTTCCCAGCAGTAAAAAAGTACATGGCTAGCTGTGCAAGCAACACCTTCAGCCAAATCATCAAAGGCAGCAGCAGGAGCAACAACACTCGCTGAATGATAGCTGCGCAAGCAACAGCTGCAGCGAAATCATCAGAGTTAGCAACATCAGCAGCAGCAACAACACTCGCAGCAGCAGGCTTTGGCCGCCACCCAGCAGCAGCCATTTGCATGGGCAGCTGCGCCAGAAACAGCTGAAATCAAAGTATCAGAGGAAGCCACATTTTCAGCAGCAACAAAACTACCAGCGAAAACAATAGCAGCAGCGGGCTTTAGATTCTTCCCAGCCAATTAGAAAAGTACATGGTTAGCTGTGCAAGCAACACCTGCAGCCAAATCATCAAAGGCAGCAACATCAGCAGCAGCAACAACACTCGCTGCAGAAGGATCCGGCTTCCTCTAAGAAGCAGCCATATAGAAGGACAGGTGCGCAATCAACAGCTGCAGCCAAATCATCAGAGTCAGCAACATCAGCAGCAGCAACAACACTCGCAGCAGCAGGCTTTGGCCTCCACCCAGCAGCAGCCATTTGCATGGGCAGCTGCGCCAGAAACAGCTGAAATCAAAGTATCAGAGGAAGACACATTTTCAGTAGCAACAAAACTACCAGCGAAAACAATAGCAGCAGCGGGCTTTAGATTCTTCCCAGCCAATTAGAAAAGTACATAGTTAGCTGTGCAAGCAACACCTGCAGCCAAATCATCAAAGGCAGCAGCAGGAGCAACAACACTCGCTGAATGATAGCTGCGCAAGCAACAGCTGCAGCGAAATCATCAGAGTTAGCAACATCAGCAGCAGCAACAACACTCGCAGCAGCAGGCTTTGGCCGCCACCCAGCAGCAGCCATTTGCATGGGCAGCTGCGCCAGAAACAGCTGAAATCAAAGTATCAGAGGAAGCCACATTTTAAGCAGCAACAAAACTACCAACGAAAACACTAGCAGCAACGGGCTCCCGAGCATGGGAAGCTGCGCCAGCATCAGCAGCAGCCAAAACATCAGAGGCAAACAAAATTATAAGCAGCAACAACACAGGCAACAACACTCTTCGGCCTATTCCCAGAAGTTTAAAATTACATGGCCAGCAGCAGCAAAAACACACGCAGCAGCCGGCTTTGGCCTCCTCCCAGTGGCATGGCCAACTATGCCAACTATAGTAGTAGCAGACAGAGTCTCAAAGTAAGCAGCAGCAGCACGCAACGCATCAGAGGCTGTAACATCAGCAGCAGCAACGACACTAGCAGCGGCGGTCTTCAGCCCCCACCTAGCATCAGTCATTTATATGGGCAGCTCCGCCAGAAACAGCTGAAATCTAGGTATCAGAGGAAGCCTTTTTTTCAGCAGCAACAAACTAGCAGCGAAAAAACTAGCAGCAACGGGCTTCAGATTCTTCCCAGCAATAGAACAGTACATGGCTAGCTGTGCAAGCAATAGCTGCAGCCAAATCATTAGAGGCAGCAACATCAGCAGCAGCAGCAACACTCGCTGCAAAGGGTTCGACTTCCTCGCGGAAGCAGCCATAAACATGGCCAGCTGCGCAAGCAAAAGCTTCTATCAAAGCAATAGAGCTCAGCGCAGCATCAGCAGCAGCAAAAAACAAAACCAACAGCAACAACACAAGCAGCTGCAGTCAAATCATCAGAGGCAGCATCATGAGCAGCACCAAAAAGCGAACAGCAATAACTTAAGCAGTAACACGCTTCAGCCTATTGCCAGAAGCAGCCATAAACATGGCCAGCTGCGTCAGCAACAGCTTCAATCAAAGCATCAGCGGTAGCTACATCAGCATCAGCACAAAAAAACAAGTGAGATTGCTCTAGTCGGGACCGCCCGACTAGTAGATACCCTGAACCCAGAAATTAACACATGAGTATTGATCCTGTTAAAAATAATAAAAAATAAACAATTGACCAACGGAAAAAGAAATGTTCCACAACCGGGTCTCGAACTCGTTCTCCCCGTCTTAAGATGCACGACTCTTACCAACTGCACCACACTACCACATTTTTGACGAATGATATAACATTAGTCAACCATCGCAAAAAAAGTCAACGAAAACGAAAATTTTGCTCTTGTCATTAAAACGATACAAATTAATAATAATATTCATTATAAATAACGAAAAAATAAAAAGAATTCAACATTGCTCTCAACATTGCACAATTCTTACCCACTGGGCCACGCTCTTAGTTATCTTTGTTGTGTTAAAAAAAGTTCCTAGAAAAACGCAAGACAATTTGCATATGCATATGTATGTAAGGCTATATTTATAATAACCTATAGTTTATTGAATATTATATAGTTTGTAATGTTAATTATATTTAATCTGAAATCGCTAAGGAACAAGAGTTGAACGGCAGACTGCTACTTTATGGCTTTTACGGCTTAACGGCTTAAGGTTCCTCGCTTACAACTGCTGATCACAATTTCTGCTTACGACTGTCCTCCTTGCTTAGGCGACGACTTCTCTCTGTCTTATGCCATTCTCCAACAGCATCGATAGTTCTGCTTACTATCGATAGCTACTCCGACCCGATACTAGCTTATCGCCGCCTGCCCACTCAACCCATCTTACATTCGGCCATCCTGCTCACTCATCGGCCTCCGATGACCAAGCGTCTTCGTTGTCTGCTACATATCTCCAAAGCTTCATATGATCGCAACTAGTTGCGGTGTTAATTGGTCCTTCAACATCCGCTGCTTTCCGTACCTCATAACGCCCGTTTCGCTTCACCTTTGTAATTTCATACGGTCGAGGTATTCGCTAGCCAGCTTTTTCCCTGCCACAAACTGTGTACGACGGATTGCGACGAGGTCTCCCTCCTTATATCCATTCTCGGGCTTTCTTTTTTTGTCATACTGCTTTTTATAATCCTGCTGAGCTTTTTAAATGTCTTCTTTTGCGGTTCGTCGAGTCCCCTGCCTCTGCTCCTCAAAGTTGTCATACATCTCATTTTCCAGCAACTGCCTGATGTCATGCAGAGCATTATTTTTCATTTTGATGCCAAACAGCAGTTCAAAGGGCGATCTCTTTGTGGTCACATTAATAGTGCTGTTTATGACTCTTTGCACTCTAGCCACGAACATAAACCATTTCTCGGGATTCTCTGATGACATTTTTGATATGATTCCGAGTATTGAACGGTTGAAGCGCTCTATTTGTCCGTTTCCCCTTGGTACTCCTGTGGTGCTCCACACATGTTCGATTCCATCTTCCTTGACATATTGCTCAAACGTTGTCGACGTAAATACTGCTCTCGGTCGCTTATAATCCGCACGGAATTTCCGAAGACTTCAGACCAAATTTGCAGCTTCTTCAGAACTTCGTCACAATTTGTAGTTTTGGTTGGGTACATCCATACAAATTTCGTGAAGGCGTCTACCATAGCGAAAATATATTTATACTGCTTAGTCGTTGCATCCATTGGTCCAAGATGATCTACATGTAATGTATGCAACGGCTCATATCCTTTTTCCACTTGATATAGGAAGCCCTCCTTTTTGCCCAATTTTCTATTAAAGATGATGCATTTGATGCAATTATTTATCAATTGTACCACCTTACCCTCCAGGTGTGGTATCCAGTAGTTTTGTTGAACAGCGTGCATTGCGCCTCTGCGATAACTTCTCGCTCCATTTGCTTTGGCACTACCAACAAATCCGGTCCCTTGCACCAATTTGAACAACAGACCGCCTTTGATTTTAAAATTTTCATATGGCCGGCTGGCCATTGCTTTCGTCATTTCATCACCTTGCTGCGCTTTTTTAATCCGAGCTGAAATTTCTGATGTCACCAACATTACCTGTTGTGGGTAGCGGCTAAGACAGTCCACGTGCTTTAGGCGATCTCCAGCTCTATGTTCAACCGTGAACTCGTAGTCCTCCAGGTAGAGGACCCACTGCGCTATCTCCCTTTGCACATCCTTCTTATTCAAAGTCTGTTTAAATGCAGCACAATCTGTAACCAACTTGAATGGGATGCCGAGTACATATTGGCGAAACTTTTTGCATGCTAAAAACATCGCTTTAGCCTCTTGCACATAACTGTGCTGGCGAGCCTCTGCTTCTGTGGTTTTCTTACTCCAGTATGACACTGGAAACAAATAACCGTCGTGCCATTGCTAAAGAGCGGCGGCAAATCCATCTTTGGACGCGTCTGTGTGTATTTTAGTTCTTGCGTCTTTCTGATAAATGCGTAAGACCGGCTCATTGCTTAAAGCCTCCTTCAACATCTGGACTGCTTGCTGCTCGTCATGCTCCATCCGGAATCGCACCTCCTTGCGTAGCAGATCCGTCAGTGGTTTCGCAATCTGGGAGTAACCCTTTATAAACTTGCGAAAAAAACCAGTTAACCCCAGGAATGACTGAACAGCTTTTATATTTCGCGGTATTGGAAACTTGCTAATCGCTTTTGTTTTTTCCAGTCCAGGCTTGATCTGACCAGCTTCGATAATATGTCCCGGGAAATGGATCTTCGTTTGCATAAAGTGGCACTTTTTCCATTTTATTTTTAATCCATATTCCGCTGCTCTTTGAAATACTTGTTTCATCTTATTAAAACATATGTCAGCTGTTACTCCACTTATGATAATATCATTCATGTACAAGTCCAAAATATCTTCATTTATCAAATTTTGAAACACGTTGTTTACAAAGCGAATAAAAATTGCTGGCGAATTACAGAATCCAAACGGTGCTCTGTTAAATTCGAACAGACCCTCTTTCATGATGAATGCCGTAAACTTTTTGCTGCTGTCCTCAACTGGGACATGGAAAAAGCCATTTTCCAAATCCATAACGGTGAAAAATCTAGATATTTGTAATTTTTCCAATACCTCATCAACTACCGGTACAGGGAAGCAATCCCTTAAAACCATCTTATTTAGCTGACGGTAGTCAACGCAACCTCGATTGCTGCCATCCTTCTTTTTTACGAGCACCACACGGCTAGCAAATTTTGATGACGAGCGCTGAATCACGCCTGTATCCAACCACTCGTTGATTTGCTGCTTCACTGCTTCCGCCTCGCTGTAAGCGATACGGCTTGGAACATGTCGAAATGGCATAATGTCTCCGTCTGGCACAATTTTTAGCTCGATAGGACACTCAGCTGTTTTTGGCATCGAACTATACTCCCGAATCATCGTCTGCACCTCATCTTTGAACTTTGACGGAATATCGGTATCAGTATTTGTTTGCACAACGTTATAAATACTTATCTTATTTATGTCCGTAGTTTCCTCCCCAGCAGGGGGAGAAAACTCGTATCCAGCTGCTGTCATCGTCAAGGTGAATTATTTGCTACGACCAAGAACTTGTGGATCACGTGCATGTCGTTGATCTCTACTTCTGACCCACTGGACGTGTAAGATTTTTACCCAGACCTCTCAGGGTGGCAAAGATTTTTTGTAACTTCGCACGGCAAATTTTTTTGAATACGCCTTCCTTCAAAATTGATACGTCAGCTCCGGTATCTACCAGTGCGTTCACCACCACCTCGTTGACCTTAAGATTTACCAAGCGCTTGGATTCCTGCACCACATTTACATCGGCCGAGGACGAGCACTCCTTAGACATATGTCCACTTTTGTTGCAGCGAAAACACTTAATGTCAGCTTTGGAATCTTTGCGTAGGTGATCTGATGAGCCACAATTGTAGCAATGCTGCTTCTTCTCATTTTTCATGATCACACCCTTATTGTTGCTTTTGAATGCTACCCGCAAATATTTTTCTGTAACTTCTGGGGGAGCTTGCCACTAATATATATCCCGAATTAAGTGACTGTAGTTTAAAAACTCTGAGAGATATAGGCATTTACGATTTTTTAGGGAGGGGGCGTTGGGCGTTCTAGTGGGCGTGGGCGGGATATCAAGGGCGCAATTTGTGGGGCAGGTCACCAGCTATCTACATACCAAATTTGGTGGCTCTATGGCTTAAATTGTGGGATATATACACGTGTTATCGATTGGAATCGCCATAAATAACGTGTTTTGCGATTACGGGGACGGGAGGGGGCGTGGCCAAAAATTTTTTCCTGTGATGTATGGAGGAGCATTCTGGTAATATATCTCCCAAATTTGGTGACTCTAGCTTAAAAATTGTTGGGGATATAGCCATTTCCGATTTTTCAGGGCGGGGGCGCTGGAGGGCGTTCTAGTGGGCGTGGCCGGGATATCAAAGGGTCAATCTGTGGGGGAGGTCACCAGCTATATACATACCAAGTTTGGTGACTCTAGCTTTAAAATTGTGCAAATATGCAATACTTATCGATTTGACCTTTCAGGTTTATCGGTTTTCGCGATTATGGAGGCGGGAGAGGCTGTGGCCAAAAAACTTTTTTTTAATATTTGGGGGAGCATTCCTGCAATGTATATGTAAAATTTGATAACTCTAGCTCAAAAACTGTGGGAGATATATGCATATCCGATTTTTGAGGGCGGGGGCGCTGGGGGGCGTTATCGTGGGCGTAGCCGGGATATCAAGGTCGTAATCTTTTTGGGAGGTCACCAGCAATATACATACCAAGTTTGGTGACTCTAACTTTAAAATTGTGGACTTTAGCAATATGTGATTTTAGGTGTTATCGGTTTGCCCACCCCCAGTGGGCGGAGCTCAAAATCCTTAACACTTTATCTGACGCGGGTACATACGAGTATATATCCAAAATTTCAAGTCTCTAGCTTCAATAGCGGCGAAAGTAATTGCGTTCATACGGACAGACGGACAGACGGACAGCAAGACGGACATTGCACAAAACCAATATACTCTTTTCACTTTGTGAACGAGTATAACAAGTGAGATTGCTCTAGTCGGGACCGCTCGACTAGTAGATACCCTGAACCCAGAAATGAACACATACACACACACTCTCGGCAGTTGATGAGTATTGATCCTGTTAAAAATAATAAAAATAAAAAAAACAATTACCAACGGAAAAAGAAATGTTCCGCAGCCGGGGCTCGAACTCGGTCTCCCCGTCTTAAGATGCACGACTCTTACCAACTGCACCACACTACCACATTTTTGACGAATGATATAACATTAGTTAACCATCGCAAAAAGTCAACGAAAACGAAAATTTTGCACTTGTCATTAAAACGATACAAATTAATAATAATAATCATTATAAATAACGAAAAAATAAAATAATTCAACATTGCTCTACCATACCATCGCTGAATTCGCACCTGGACCTCCGCGTTACGCGGCACAACTCTTACCCACTGGACCACGCTCTTACTTCACTTCGTTGTGTTAAAATTCAATTTAACCGTTGCCTAAAAAATTCCTAGGAAAACACAAGACTTTCTGGACGTGCATATGTATGCGTGCACATGTACACAGAAATTGACAAGCAGCTGCGCTTTGCCCCCACTACTGAAAATAGATTCTTGATTTGCTCGTAAACTAAATGTACGATCGTTATGAAATTTGCAGGACTTATTCAGATCATCGAAATGTATCTACAAACCAATTTGCACGTGTGTAGTATTTGATTTGCTTTGTTTATGGTTGTTATCGATATTGGGGGCGATTGGGGGAGGTATCCAAAACCTGAAGGGCTTAAATTCTTCGTATGTTTTACGCGAACATAAAAAAAAATTTGGTGGCTCTAGCTTTTATAGTTTGGGAGTTATGCTTAAAAAACCGAGTCAAAAAAGCGATAAATATCGATAAAAAGAAAACGGAAGGAGTTATCGATGTTTTGAAATAAACTTGATCTGCGTATGGTATATACGAACCGAATGAGACCAAGATCAGCTTTCTAGCTTTTGTAGTCTCTGAAATCGACGCGTTCATACAGACGGACGGACAGACAGACGGACATGGCAGACGGCATCGACTCGGCTAGTGAATGCTGATCAAGAATATATATATACTTTATGGGGTCGGAGATGCTTCCTTCTGCCTGTTACATACATTTGCACAAAACCATTATACCCTTTTTTACCTATTTTCAGGGTATAAAAAAAACCAGCAGCAGCACGCTTAAGCCTCCTCCCAGCAGCAGAAATGTACATGGCCAGAGGGACAGCTGCGCAAGCAACAACTGCTGCTTAAGCATCAGAGGCAGCAGCAGCAAAACTAGCAGCAATAACTTAAGCAGTAACACGCTACAGCATCTTGCCAGCAGCAGCCAAAAACATGGCCAGCTGCGCCAGCAACAGCTTCAATCAATGCATCAGCGGTAGCTACATCAGCATCAGCAAAAAAAAACAAGTAAGAGTGCTCTAGTCGGGAGGGCCCGACTAGGGGATACCCTGAACCTCGGTACCCAGTAAATGCTTAAAAGCAGATGTTTATATATCAAAAATAAATTAAATTAAATAAATTCATAAGTAAATAAATAAAATATTAATTAAAATATTAAAATAAATTAATTAAAATATCCTAAAATAAGAAAATTATTATTTAAAAATTCATGTTGCTGAAATAAATCCTCAAATTCTGTTTTAAACAGATCTAACGGATATGTCGGACTTTTATAAACTACTAAGAACCCTATAGACCTATACCGAAATATGGAATATTCAAATACGACTGACCCTGACATTTTTCTACCGCTTAAAAAATGTGAAACATCGTTGACAATATTTTTCCTAACGTAAATAATGATACCCCTTTTAGGTCGCACTGCGTTAAGTATTATTTCGCAATCTTCACGGACAACAATTGTATATCCTGGAATTTCGATATTTTCGTTTGAGTATGTTGCGGCCTCAACGAAACATAGAACGGACGACTGAAGCATGAACAAAATCTCCTATAATATACAACCCCGAAGCAGCTGTTGCTCTACTACAAGCAACGTATATTGCAGCACGGTGCAGTCGGGGGCAAGTGTGAACCACCACTTTGCCATATGTTGCGCCCTGACTTTTGTGGATGGTTATACCTTCTGCAGGTACAACTGGAAACTGCCTACGGTCAATGGTAACTTGCTCATTTCTTCTATACTGAAAACTTTTAACTATTTTCTGAACTGGGGTCCATGAAGTTTCTGTACGATGTGTACATTTTGAGCGAGCAAGAACTCCTACACTTTCCTCTGAAAATTTCATCCATAAAATATTTGGAGTGCTGGATGCATCAAAATCTATTTGCATTAAAATGCCGGTTGCCCCATTTACTAAGCCATCCCCGGTATCTACATTGACCGTAATCATGTATTTGGCAGTGGTTTTTAATAGAAGGGACATGCATAATCCCTGTGTTTCGGACGACCTAAAGCTACTAACGGCTTCTAAAATCCTATCCCTATTTGCCGCACTTAAATGTGTAGCTTTGATAATATCAGAAGCGGTAGAAAAAAATTGGTCAGTCGGAATAGAGTTTAACTTTGTAGTATTATAATTATCCGTTGCCGCATTGGTACTGAAAAGATGGATTGCATCATCTGGCACCGCCGATGGCTGACATATGCGGGAGCGGACAAGACTAATGTCATCGGATGTCATAGTACCTGATGCCATATTATTTAAAGCAGAAGCAATTAATTGATCCTCCCGTTGTCGCATGATTTCTGTGAGCTCAAAATACTTGAAAAGGTCCCACAGAGATGACGCATAAATTGCACTGTAGAGATCATTAGAGTTGGATTCGAAAATCCAACGATCACCTACTGGTGATAACTGTCGTAGATCACCAAAGACTATGACAGAAATACCACCGCATGGAGAAGTATTTTTGAAAATTTGCTTTAAACGGGAGTCTAACTGGGAAAACATTTTGGATCCTACCATAGATATTTCATCTATAATAATAAGTTTAAGGTCTATTAACCTTGAATGTAATGTATTAACTAAGTCATTACTTAAAGCCCTTAAATTTGAACCAGATTAATTTACTGGCAGAGAAAACATGGAATGCAGTGTTGATCCGCTGATTCCGAAAGCGGCTTTACCTGTTGGGGCACACAATAGAATTTTAGCGGAACTTGGATCAGTTCCAGGCTTACTATTGTACATTACGGACAAAGATTGAAAAATTGCTAAAATAAGTCGGCTTTTTCCTACACCAGCACCACCTCGTACAAATTCGTAAAATACGGATTTGTTTTTGGCATTGTGCAAAACATGCGTATGAAATATCTTCTGCTTTTAATTAAGATACCTAACAATATCTGCCAACCTTTCAGCTGAAACTATAGCTGGAAGTTTTATTAATCGGACGTTGCTATCTTCTGGGTCATTAATGTTTAAGACATTTAAATGAGGATTTATTTCAGGCAATCCTAACACTCTAAATCTATCATCAACTACCTCCTCATTATTACTATTTTCCTCTCTTTCTTGCTGAGCTGCATTGTCGAGAGCATCCTGAAGCTCACTATCATCTAAACTATTATATTTTCTACGATTGCCCTCGATCAATTCCTTATTTTGACTACAAAATAATTCGCAGTCCCTAATTATTGCCCCTACTAATCTCACTAACTGCTTCACGCATTAATTTCGAAATACCTCTCTTAACGACGTAGCTGCAGCAAGCATAGGGATCTAATATAAATTGAATGTCTATATTAGCTCGCTGCAGTAGAAGAAGGTGTTTATTGTAAGCGTTAAGCTTAATAGCAGCAAAAGATCGCTGTAAAAATAATTTTGGGCTTCTTCAAACTTGACCTAAGTGTATTGATATAGAAGTCATAACTAAGGTTAAGTTGATCGTGGGACAACAAGTTGTTAAAATCGCTAAGAAAATCAATGGTTTCACAATCAAACAGATGTTCTAAGAAGCCCTGTATTTTTTCAAAATTCCTACGATGCACATCTATATTTTGTGCATCCTCGGCTAACGGGAATAAAATTTCTGTTTGTGGCATGGGGGGTACGGAATACCAAATCTACATATTTTCTGTGATCTAACCTCTCGCCTACATGAATGCCCGTGGTTATGGGTCTGATACTCCAAGAAAGGAGCAACATCTGGGTTATTTGTATCAGTTGTGATAAACTGATCAATAAAGGACTTTACAGTGGAAATGCTTGACTCATCAGACAAGTCAAGCTTGGGGGCATCTTTCAGCCAAAACATGCCATGAATATGTGGTGAGCCTCGTTGCTGAAACTCTACTCGCCAATAAAACTTGATGACCCTATGTAATCCGAAAACACCGCGTTCCTTTTTCATTAGCTTTAAAAGCTGCCTGAATCGAAAATCAAAATACCTAGCACAAGTTACGGGGTCTGCTTTAATGAGACGGGCTTTTTAATTAAAATTTAATTCTGCTGCTACATCTTCCGAAATGTCTACCTTATCAACGTTTTTTGCAAGTAAAACTAACAGCTCCGTCCATCTAGTTTCTGCTGCCGAAAAGTTTATAAAAAATGTCGGAAGACCGAATTGCCTAATCATGGCCATAACCTTCTTTTTTTCTGCTTCCCAGTGAGCAGGAGACGTGCGAATACCTTTCAAAACCCTATAGCCATCATCATGGCGAATTAAATTATCTATATGCTCTTCGTTTAGGGCGTTAGCCGCAGAAATGCCTGTTGCTGTTGCCTGTGCTGTGCTTACGTAAGCAAATAGAAGTGTTATTTCTAATATTGATCTAACTTTTTGTAGTTTAGAAACAATTTATCTGTTCTACAACCTCTTCTATCAAAATTCCTTAGTTCGGACCTAACTATGGTTGTAAAACTTTCTGAGCATTTTCTTTTGTTGCCAGCAAAGATAGTTGGGAAGGCCAGCTCCTCTGAATCGCAATCTTCGATCATATCCAAAGGACGCTGACCCTCACCAGGAGCTATAACTATTCTTTGCATAGCAACGTTTTAAATAGGCACATTTTCTAACAATGTTTCCTGCCCTCCTGGATTAAGTGCATCAGGTTCTACACTTCTATTTTGCTCGTTTATGGAGGCTTGAGCAGATCTATTTTCTAATTGGGCTATCAAGTCCCTATCTTCTGCTGATGCCACAAAGGGAACTTCGTCAGACGAAAAGGAAGCGAGCCACTGTTCGTTAATAGATATTTGGTGCTTCCTGTAGATTTCGGTGTCGACTAAAAATCTAATTGCATCAACAGCTTTGGAGGGCGTGGGGCAACAAGCCGTTTCTCTAAGGCGTTAAGCCTTTCAAGCAATCCGGAAGATCGGGAAAATCTATGCCATTCGTTATAGAATCCTTTGGTTTTTTTCCTAACTTGATGCTGCGACTACATGTTTTGCAAAAACTATACCTATTATCGACAGCGGAAATTTAGAGGATAGATATAAAATATCTGAACTAATATCAGCACTACACATACTTTCAATTACCTCACGAGAAATTTTGTCCACTTGATGTGGAAACCACAAACCCTTGCAACAAATGCAAACCTGATCGTGTCCTTGTTTGACAGTTTTATTAAATATAGCTATTAAAATATGTAGGCTAGTGCTCACAGCTTGAGATCTTCTATCCTCTGGAATGGTATTTGCACATTCTTGCCTGTTCCTATCAGCATTTCTCCCATTGTCTGCTATCCTACTACCTGTATTGTTTCTATGCTGGCTTACTCTCTGCGACATACTTCTATTGGCATCAAAAGCCACCTGTCGTGCTTGAATTCGAGCACTTCGCCTTGCACTTGTGTTTCGTGCCTGCTCAATGATCCTATGAATTGGATCGTCTCTAACCTGAGAGCGTTAACTCCTATCCCTTGCTCTCTCCAATATTCGTCTTTCTAAGTCTTGTCGAAGGCGTGCTCGACGTACAGAATCTCGTCCTTTTTCGTCTGCCCGATATACTGGGTCTTGTCTGCGACGCGATCGTCGCGAAGTGTCTACTATTTGCTCCAGTTGTCTAACTGGAGAATTAGTACGTTGTATAGCGCGTCGAGTGGTATCTCGTCCTTGTTCGTTTGCCCTATAAATAGGGTCTTGTCTGCGACTCGATCGTCGCGAAGTGTCTACTATTTGCTCCAGTTGTCTAACTGGAGAATTAGTACGTTGTATAGCGCGTCGAGTGGTATCTCGTCCTTGTTCGTTTGCCCTATAAATAGGGTCTTGTCTGCGACTCGATCGTCGCGAAGTGTCTACTATTTGCTCCAGTTGTCTAACTGGAGAATTAGTACGTTGTATAGCGCGTCGAGTGGTATCTCGTCTTTGTTCGTTTGCCCTATAAATAGGGTCTTGTCTGCGACTCGATCGTCGCGAACTGTCTACTATTTGCTTCAGTTGTCTAACTGGAGAATTAGTACGTTGTATAGCGCGTCGAGTGGTATCTTGTTCTTGTTCGTTTGCCCTATAAATAGGGTCTTGTCTGCGACTCGATCGTCGCGAAGTGTCTACTATTTGCTTCAGTTGTCTAACTGGAGAATTAGTACGTTGAATAGCGCGTCGAGTGGTATCTCGTCCCTGTTCGTTTGCCCTATAAATAGGGTCTTGTCTGCGACTCGATCGCAGACAATTGCCTAATTGGAGAATTTGTTCGACGAATAGCGTGCCGAACAGAATCTTGAACCTGTTCAGTACTTCTAAAACTTAAATTGTTTCGACGAATTTGGTGACGTTGGCTATCTCTAATCCTTTCAGCTTGGCTGAATTCCTCGTTCTCCCTACGCTCTCTTTGAGAAACTACGTTGTTCATTCTTTCCTGCTCGGCATATTCTAAATTGGACCTATTTAATTGATTCCTAGCTCTTTGTCTTTGAGATCTATTTATTGCCGATAATCTTTTGACTCTAGGCATTTTGATAAATGTATGTATAACTAATTAAAATATAAATATTAATCCACAAAAATAAAACGTAATATAATATATGTTTATATGTATATATATATTTGTTGCAGCGTCATTATTCTCGTTGTTAGTTGCCATCGTTTTAAGCGCAGCGAGTTTCGGTCGCACCGGGATCCTAAACACAACTAACTCTGTGTCTTCCCTTTTTCTCGTGCCTCTCTACCGAACCACACTCGGCGACAGCTACGAACGCTGTCGCCCCGCCAAAACGGGACTTTCCTAAGCTACATAGTAACGGACAACCAAACAGACACATAAATAGGCTGATGCAATATCGCAATGTACTTGCGATTCTGGTGAAATACCCAAATACGCACTAACACAAACTCAATACAATTCTCACATACATTTCTAGCACACGCCGCCACGCGCCAACATATTCAAACTACTTATGCTTCCACACGGCCAACCTGACCATAATACGACCTCGTGTAATTCTAAAAAAATGCTTAGCTTCCTAAATCATTTTATTTATTAATCGTCAAATAAAATTTAACATTAACATTTCCTTTCTCTTATAAATTTCTCAATTACAACTTATTTATTTTATTTTATTTTTAATTTTTTTTTTTTAAACTTCCTTGCTTCATGCAGAATTTAAACATCCATTCTTAGTTCTTAAACTAATATAAAATTCATCTTTTACTTAATTAAACTTTCTTAATAATTCTCTTCACTATCATAAACCCACTTGGTTTCGCATTACATTATTTTATGCACCACACGCTTTGATCAAAACATTTGTTTTGCACTTGTGCTTGCATTACAGATATGACAAATTTATTCAAGTTTTATTATCAGCCTTTCAGGCATCCATACTGTCTCTTTCAACAGTTTGACTTTCCATCATTCCAATACTGTCTCTTTCAACAGCTTCCTTATCAATCACTTCATTACTGTCTCTTTCAACAGTTTCTTTTTCTATCATTTCATTACTGTCTCTTGCAACAGCTTCCTCTTCAATATCATTCAAATCCTCATCACAACTTTCTAAATCATCTGGAACATATCCCTCTGGCAATTTCCTTATATCTTCATGAGCATACTTGAACTTCCTATTTTTTGTCAACGACTTGAGGATATATCTATCTCCGTCTAGTACTTCAACAATTTGCAAAGGTCCTCTATACATTGGACTTAACTTTGTTTGATGCCTTTCTTCATTCTTCAACAACACAAAGTCTCCTACTTCATACCCAACAACCTTAGCCTTAGTTTTATCAAATTGCCCTTTGCTATATGCTGCCGCCGCTGATATATTTTGCACTGCTCGAGCTCTTGATTCTGCCAAATCAACTTCTTGTGCCACGTCACATGGTGGAAGCAACCCCAACGGACGAGCAACCTTGCCAATTAACAATTCCAAAGGGTTTGCCTTTGTCACTCGACTAACAGTACAATTTAAGGCTAGCTGTACCTCGCCCAATGCGTCTTGCCAAGATCTGCTGCTAGTTTCAACTGCCGTTAATAAGTTTTTCAAAGTGCTCATAATGCGTTCTACCTGTCCGTTAGCTCTACTTGCACCTGTCGCAATTAAGTGCAAACTTATATTGTGTTTAGAACAGAATTCACTAAATTTAGAGCTGGCAAAACACCTACCCTGATCTGCTATTATGCGGTTTGGTACTCCAAACAAGGTTACAGCCGATGCCACAGCACCTATGCAATTGTCAGCATCAATCTTGAGTGTGTGTGTTAAGTAAACAAATTTAGTAAAAGCGTCCACTTGAACAATAACATACTCTTTTTGATCACTCTTGCCACTTAACTTGCCTGTTATTTTTATGTGTATTGTATGCCAAGGTGTGTCGACCTTTGGTATTGGAAAAAGTCTAGCCTGAACTTTACCTGAGGATGACTTTGACATCTTGCAAGTTAAACAGTTTTCAACAAATTTCCTTACATATTTTGACATATTGTCAAACCAGTAAAAATCGTAGGCTTTGTCCAATGTTCCCAACCCAAATGCATTATTGTCTCGTGAACTTGATTAATAACGGACCATCTAAATGCTCTTGGAACAATTGGCAAAGATCGAGTTCTACCATTTCTTTGTATTTTCCGATAAATTATTCCTGCTCTTAGTTCGTATGTTTTTGCAATGTCTTCGGCAAGAGAATTGTCTTTTGGTTTATTCACAATATTAATTATATCGGAATCCTTGCGCTGTTCAGCCATCAGCCAATCACTAGATATCTCTGCCAGATTAATTCTTTTTTCAGAAACTTTACGAGCGTCAATTGCATCAGCAGATGGGAGATTTCTTGAAAAGAAATCAGCATGAGCCATTCGTTTACCCTCTCTATACTGTAATTCAAATGAGAACGACTGTAAATAAGCCCACCATCTTTGTGCTCTGGGCGATAGGTCACGTTTATTTCTGAATGCTTTAAGTGAATTGCAATCGGTAAAGACAACAAAATCTCTGCCAGTCAAATAATGATGAAAATGCTTAATAGCCATGACAACCGCGAGAGTCTCCAATTCGTAAGAATGGTATCTTGACTCAGCAGGCACTTGCATCAGTATGCAACTCGATTGGATATTGCGGGTCAAAAATCACCAAAACTGGCTTCTGTGGAAGAACAGATATAACTTTTTGTCTTATTTCTTCATGTTCTGGCTTCCAAATAAACTCGTTCTTTTCCGATGTCAACAAATACAAAGGCTTCAAGAAACAAGAAAATCCTTGTATAAATTGCCAAAAGTAAGACGCAAGTCCAATAAATTGTCTTAAAGCAGAAACCGACTGAGGAGGTGGTAAGGCAGTTAATGCAGAAATTTTTTGAGAATTTGGACGAATTTGACCTGCGCTCACTTCATATAACAAATATTGAACAGTTGACTTCAGAAACGAACACTTTTTAATATTGAACAAAAAACCAGCTTTCGTGAGAACATCAAGAGTAACCTGTAGTCTTTCCAAAGCCTCACTTTTCGTTGCAGCCACCACTAACACGTCGTCCACATAGACAACCACAAAAGTATTTGCCAGTTCTCCAAGTGTATGCATCACTGTACGCTGAAAAACTGAAGGTGCATTTTTCAGACCAATCGGCATTGACAAAAACTCGTACTGGCCA
>JAWNMO010000235.1:0-13364 GCA_035043915.1 Drosophila paramelanica
AATTAAGAAGTAGCACACTGTGTATTTATTATTGATTTTTATTGAAGCTCGTTTGAGCTGTATGAGAACCAAATTAAAACTAAAGCTTAAAGAACTTTAAATGAACTTATGAAGCTATCGCTGCCGGCCGGCGAGCCGACCGAATGCTGAGTCCGCGGTTCTTGCGGGCGATCAAGCTGCTTGCGCGTGCAAGTGTCGGGTTGCGTCCGCAACTCTGTTGCAACGGCATCCGGTGCGTCGTCAGCTCTTTTAGCTCTGCGCGTGTTAACTCCTCCCTCGGTAGACTGAAACCCGTCCTCGGGTTTCCTCTTGTTTGTCCCGTGCTGGAGTAGTTTCCAGGCGCCAACGAAGAGCAGGAGAAGAGCGATGAGGACCAAGCAGCCTAAATGATCGTGACGCCATGTCCGATCTAAGATCCCCGATGTGACGGAGATTCCTTAAGCTTAGGTCGTGCAGGAAGGGGAGGCTCAGATGTTCTCTGAAGAGGCGTGATGTTTACCACGGCCGACGTAGACACGGCAGGTTTCTTTTAGGATACCTCGGTGGTTCACGTACCGGGTGCCATTCAGAGAGATGTGTTCGTCATACGTAGCGAGGAAGGTTCCTGTGACCATCTGACTGTTGCCGGCTTTGTCAACGACGTTCATCGTTGCGCTGTTTATGAGCAAGATGCCCTCGCCGATCACCGTTACTGGCTCCAAGTGCCCAGGGCGCGAGGCACATTGTGCGACGGTTCCAGATACCAGTTGTTGGGCACACGTTGCGTTTTGAAGTCTCCTACAGAAGCTAGTGCTCACAGTGGCGGTGCAGTCGCGCACAGCGTAGGTATTTGTTCCGCAATCGGCCACCGTATTCCCTTCTTCTAGATCTAATATTATGTTATTATGCTGGACAGGAAAAATATCTATTTTTTTACAATTTAGCTTAGGTTTAGGATATTTGACCAAAAAGTAAATTAATTCAGAATTTTGGAAGGCTTTAATATGAGAAACTTCTAGAAGGTCAGTTATACTAATATTTGTGAGTTGCTCATTCAATTCATTCACATCAATGCTATCCAGTATAAGTGGGCTGATTAAATTTATTTTCGCGAGCGTCACGGACAGGATTAAGTCCTCAAGGTTCGTGATTATCATTCTGTTTTTTGCCAAGATTGTTGCATAGAAGTGTTCAACTTCTGCATCTGGTTTCAATATTTCATTAATTGCCCTTGAAATTTCGTTGAGTCGGTTTTGGAATTTACTATTAATTTCTATCTGTTTGTTCTCTGAATCTACTAGCTGACCCTGCTTGAATTTTATTTGTTCCCAGTCTTCAAAGTCTGGGGTTCCTGCAATCGCCTTAAGGGCAGTGCCTAACATGTTAATGCTACGTGCTCGTCTGTGGTGTACGGTTAGGGAAGCCATTAAAGTGGCTATGTGCTGGATGTCCGTCTTTAGTACTTGTCGCATGTGGTCCTTGGGTAAGTTGTCTACCAGTTTCCAGGTCTCGTCGATGTACGTCTCAAATAATGTCAAGTTCGTCGTGTGTCCCATGTAGCCGTACTTGTCCCAGATCGTTACGTCTCCGTCTATTATAGGTATGTAGTCCGCGTGTGAGTAGTCGTTGAGTCTCAATGTCGCTTCGGTCAAGGTCATGGTTGCCGTAGTCAAAATGAAAAGGTATCCTAGCCTAAAATGAACATAGATTTGTTCGTAAAAAAAACCTGATTACTAATAGATTTTTATGAATTCTAAATGCTAAAACTTACTTAAGGTTGTCCTTATGGACCACCCTCCCTTTAATAAGAACCGTCGTACCTAAGTCTGCTTCCACTATTGCCTCCGTGAATAGGGGTGATAGTTTATTTCCTAGTCTCTTGTTGTTTTTTATCCAGACCCTATCGCCTACCTGATACGACTTATAGACCCTTTTTTTATTAATTTGGTCAAGTGTCTTCTGCTGTGCAGATGCAATTTTTTCTCTAATCTGCACCGTAGTGTTTTTGGAAGACGAGTGAATGATGTCTATGGGCCTTTCACTGGTTACCGAATGGATTGACCTGTTGTACTTGATGGTCGAGAGAAGAATGTTCTCGACAGTGTCTTCTACCTGCGACTCTATTTTATTGGATCGCGCAATATCCCCAAGGGTACCGTGAAATCGTTCAACCTGTCCATTAGAGGAGCTATGCAGGGGCGGTGCATTCGAAATCTCAATGCCGAAGTTGTTTGTGAGCATTGATCTTATGGTCTCTGAGTTCAGGGATTTTTCGTTGTCACAGTAAACAATTTTCGTTTTCGGGAATATGTTTATGAGTTGCAATAATGGAGCTTTTATATCCACGATTGCGCGAGACCGAATGGGCTGTACCACCGCAAACTTCGAAAACTTGTCAATGCAAGTTAAGAAGTATTTGCTAGCGGTGGAGTAGACATCTACATGCAAAATTTCTCCGGCATACGATGGAATCGGAGTTTTCCCTATTGCTTGTCTGGTCGGGTGCCGATCATGTTTACTCATGACGCAGACTCTACAGTTTGCTGCTATTTCTGACGTCAGGCGACCTATTTTTGGAAAAAAATAGTCCCTAAGTATTTGCTGCGCATTTTCCTGTGCCGCTCTATGAGCGCGGTTATGCTCGGCTGTAGCGATTTCTCTTTGTTCTGTTGGGTCTGTTATGTCTGTGACAAAGCTTTTTGCATATCTAAATGTAGTTGAAGGGAATGCTTCAACTAGTTTGTGTTGGATAAAAGCCAATACGGGTAGCTCGCAATAAATTGCGTTGACTACATCAATATTTACTGCATCTTTAATGATTTGCAGTAGTGTGCTACGATCGGAAAAATGTATGATATGACGGGTTTTTGTCTTAAACAAAATAAACGTCTGTTGCTGGGAATGGTCCCTTCTTCCAGAATAATCTGGTTTCGGAAGCAATTTACCGGTTTGTTGGTAGCTTCAATGGTGTACGTAAGGGATTCTTCGCTATGGATAGTAGCGACATCAGAATTAGCTGAATCGTCTAGTGCATTGACATTTTGGCGAGACAGAGCGTCTGCTACCAGGTTTTCCTTTCCGGGTTTATAAATGATATTTGCGTTGTGCTCATCAATGAAGGCTCTCCAACGCTTTATTTTGGCATTCGGATTCTTGTCCGATACCGAGAAAGTTAATGGCTGGTGGTCTGTATGGATGTTAAGATTTTTAACCCCGTACAGGTAATTTCTCAGGTTTTTGAGTGCCCATACAATGGCGAGAAGTTCACGCTCATTTGTGGCAAAATTTACCTCGTTCCCTCGCAATGTTCGCGAGATCATGGTTATGGGACGACCGTCCTGAGACAATACTGCTCCCAGCCCGTAGCCAGACGCATCTGTTGTGAGGTCAAAAGGCTTTTTATAATCTGGATAGGACAACATCACATCCTCGGAGGCCAGTATGTCTTTAAGCCTGTTGAATGCTTCTACTTGTTCTGCTGACAATTGGATTTTTACCTTTCTTGAATAATTGGTACCTATCTTGCCATTTTCGCCCTTCAAAATATCCGTTAGTGGCTTTGCGATGTGGGCGAAGCTTGTTATGAAACAGCGGTAGTAGCTTGCTAACCCCAGGAACGACCTAAGGGCAAAAAGAGTTTCTGGGGGCTGAAATTCTTTTATGGCTCTCACTTTGTCAGGCGAGGACCGAATACCGCCCCTGCACACGGTGAATCCCAAATATTCCACGCTTTTTTTGAAAAACTTGGATTTTTCTTGGGAGACTCGCATGCCTGCGTCTCTAAGGTTTTTCAAGACCCATTCAATGTCTCTGACATGGTCTTCCTTAGACTTGGAGAAGATTATTACGTCATCAACATAAACGTAACATGTCTTCCCAATTTGTTCGCGGAGCACATCGTCAATGGCTCGTTGAAAAATACTTGGGGCATTTTTTAACCCAAAAGGAAGTCTGCAAAACTCATACTTCCCGTTGTTGACAGAAAACGCTGTCTTTTTCCTGTCTCTTTCAGCCAATTCAATTTGGTGAAACCCTGACTTGAGGTCCAATGTAGTGAAATACTGGGCCTCGCCCAAATTCGACAGTATAGTCGAGATAGATGGGATAGGGTATTTGTCGTCCGTTGTCTTATGATTTAGTTTCCTAAAATCAATAACGAGACGCTTTTGCTTGTGCCCCGCTTCGTCAACACTTTTCTTGTCGACGACCCATATTGGGTTATTATAAGGGGACTTTGACGGTCTTATTATGCCATTCGCTAAAAGTTGTTTAACCTCTGCATTGACAAATTCAGACACGCCTTTTGGGTACGGGTACAGTTTAGAGTAAACTGGTTCGTTATCGGTTGGTATAGTGGCAACCGTGTTTATGTTATATGGTAAGGACTCGTTAACGTCCGCAAATGCTTTTACCATTTGGTCGATCATGCGATCGAAAGAGGATCTTACAGCAGATGGCACATCTGTGTCATTGATCCGAATATGATTTACTTGTTGGCACTTAGTGAACTCGATTTTTTCTAGTCCATGGTCATGTTTTATGACATTATTTGTTAAATCTATTTGGGCGTTGATCTGTTTTAACAAATCAAGTCCAATTATGCCGTCGAAGTCTTTCAATGACTCCAGCATGAAAAAGTATGACTTTACGTCAAAAAGGTGAATGAGACATTTTTTCTCAATTTTTGTGTGCCCGTGAATCGATTTAACTTTGAAAGGGCTGTCGACTGGCACCCAATGTGACAGTTCGGGAAGGGGTTTTATGTAGTTTTTAGAGGCTCCTGTGTCTATCAAGAGTCGAATGGTTTGCCCTGCGACCGTTCGTCTTATGAACGGAAGCAGGGAGCTTCCGCTAAAAAATTACAGCTTTCAGCTCCGGACAAATCATCCTCGACTCCTGCAGTTTCATTTTGCGACAATGACTCGTAACTATCATTACTTTCTTCCTGCGGAAGATGGTTCAAGTGTTGTTGGGTCTTCATAGATTGGTCCCCGTAACCTTGATTGTTCTTGTAACCTTGCGTGGGCTGCCTAAAGCGCGAGGAGGAATCTACCTCCATTGGCTCGGGTCCCCGCCCCTGTTGTTTTTGGTTATTAAACCGCTGCTTTGAGCTACCTGGTTTTTGTTGACCTTGGTTTTGGTCCTTTTGATTCTTCTGGAAATGGGGGTTCCTTCTTTGGGAATTTCCCTCGTTTTCCGGTTGAGCGTTCTGACGCCAGTTCTGAGATTTTTGAACGCTAGGCTTTTGTGGTTTTTCTTCAAGGTGTTTTGCGAAACTGGCAGCAAAAATGCCTCTCTCGTTGCTTGACTCAGCCTCCTGGGCTAGAGCTAAAGCTGAGGGGAGGTCTATGGGCTGTGCTGGGAAAACAGCCCACCTGAGGGATTTTCTCAATCCCGAGACAAAAGTGTGCAAAGCATCGCTTCTGAATTTTTCATTCAATACTGCCGCTGCGGCTGGGTCATGGGTCATTAATGTTTTATTTGTTAACAAAGTTAATTTCTTCTCTACCTCATCGTAGTATTTTAAGAGTGGTAGATCGCCCTGTCGAAGCGTACTTAATTGTTGCTGTATTACATGCACTGGTGTTTTGTCCGCGTACGTAAAATCAAGTCTGGCAATGATTGCCTTAAAATTCAACACTGTGTTGAATGAAGCCAGTACAGCGTCTGCTGATCCCCTGACTTTGTTTCGGATAATGCCCACTGCCTGGTAATGCCTTGAACTGCCATTATACGGCTCAAAAACTTTGTAAGCTGCAGAGGCGGCCTGCCTCCAAGAGACGTAGTTCTCTTGTTTGCCATCAAACTCCGGGATGGACTTTATAATGTCTAAGGGCTCGTCGCAACGAATCCCTGGCACAATTTCAATTTCCTGAAAAACTTCTATCTGGGGGGTGAGGCCCTTAAATTTGTTAAACTGATTTGTAAGAGATGCTAGTTTCTCTTCAAACATAAGCGCCTGTTGATTAAGCGCTGCCTGTACTTTCGCCTCCATCTGTGCGACCTGTTCGGCATTCATTTTGTGTGTTTTTTCTAAAGATCGTTTCTCTAAGTAAGAAGAGATAAGTTCGTCGCCGCTACTGTCGTCCGTTTTGTTTTGGTTTGAGCACAACATAAAAATATTTAGACCGCACAAGAAAAATTCCAACACGACTCATAAAAGTTTCAAGTTTCAATTTATTAGGTCGCGATATGTAAAACTGTTTTATTTGTGTTTCTTTTATTTAATAAAAACCTACACTGGACAGCTTTGATACTTTATTTTAAATTTGTATTTATTTATTTTGAATTGCGAAGATTAAAGTACAATGAGCATCTCACTTACATGTTTGTGAACTTATTAAAAATTCTATCAAGTGGTGGCCAATTGTCTGCGCTGCGTCTCGTATGAATTTTCGCTTCGCCGGCCGCCTGATGTTGTTGTCTTTTGTTTTTTAATAATTGTTTTAGCTGGGGTTTTATTTTTTGTACTCTCTCAGCTTGTGTTGTTTTTGTTCAGTTTTGTTGTTTTAGCTGGGGTTTTATTTTTTTTATACTCTCTCAGCTTGTATTGTTTTTGTTGTTTTGTTGTTTTTTGTTTTTCGTTTTTTTTTTTGTTAAGAAAAATTTAATTAACACTCTGTTTGTTAAGTTTTGGTGTTTTTTTTTTGCTGTTTGTTGTTTGTTGTTTGTTTTAATTTTAATTTTTTTTTAAAAAAACAATTTGTTGCTTATTAACACTCACTTTGTTAAGTTTTGGTGTGTGTTTTGTGTTTGTTTTTTGTTGTTTGATTTTTGTTCACTTTTGACTCTCGGCGTTGGCTCGAAGAGTTTTATGTTGTACGACAAGCGATTAGCTAGTCGTTGGTAGATTGTGGGTAAGTTTTCGTTTGGGCGCCAATTAAGAAGTAGCACACTGTGTATTTATTATTGATTTTTATTGAAGCTCGTTTGAGCTGTATGAGAACCAAAAAAAAACTAAAACTTAAAGAACTTTAAATGAACTTATGAAGCTATCGCTGCCGGCCGGCGAGCCGACCGAATGCTGAGTCCGCGGTTCTTGCGGGCGATCAAGCTGCTTGCGCGTGCAAGTGTCGGGTTGCGTCCGCAACTCTGTTGCAACGGCATCCGGTGCGTCGTCAGCTCTTTTAGCTCTGCGCGTGTTAACTGGCACAAATGGTTTCTCTTAGTTTTACGTGATGAATATGAGATTATGAAACCATTCGTAGCGAGGTTTGGCTAGAACATACTTTTTTAGATATGCAGCAAACGCACTTCTTTTAATTGGAGCATATAAATTTTGATGGGCTCTCCACACTGGGCACTATTTGCTAGTGGGAGATAATTGCTCGATATACGGACATTGAGTATTTGATACCTCTAGTTTTAGCTCCTTATGTCAGCCGGCAAAAAATGGATCACAGAGTACCTCAGAAATCTGGTGGCCAGCTACCTCAAGGTTAGAGTCCTGCTATACAATATCAATTCCTTGCGTCGAAGGCTCTTTACTAGGGCCGATATTGTGACGTTCTTCTTCGAATAACTATGCCACCCGGCAGCAGCATCAAAGGCTTTCCCGACGACATTGCTATCATAATAGTGGCAAGGAAAAATAACAGGCGGAGCAATACACCAGATAACCGTGATTTGCAAGCAGCGGACATGACCGAGACGGTTCTGAATAGCAACAGACAGGCCGTAGAAATTGACAGTAGCCAAGTCGATAGAGGGGAGATCCATTCGCAGCCATAAAATACTTGGGCATTCTAATAGACCACACGCTGAACTTCAAGGAGCACCTATGTTAAGTCTAATAATCTAATGGCCCACATAAGTTGGCCAAGTTGACAAAACAGACGGATAATATGTAATGTAGTTTGACCAATAATGCTTTAGCATAGGCGGTCCGGTTTCCAGCTATTAAATCATCATCTATCGTACAGTTGCGAGTGCATGACAGGTAATGTGCGTTTTGTATGCTCAGTGCATTAGAGAACGAAAATAAATTATTTAAAGTAGAGTAGAAAATCGATATTGCACTATCCATGTCCCCACACATGTATAGCTGAGGCCAGTCAGTATGAGATTAAGCTAAGAAAGTTTAGCAAAATCTATTTTCGGAAATCTATGAGCTCGCTCTAAATGATATTTCCTGGGAATACATACGGACAGGTTTATCAATCAAGACGTGCAAACTAGGGTGGTAAAGATCTTCGGGGGATGCCTTAGGCCACTACCGGAGATAAGAAAGAAAGGTCCAAAAGAAAAATAAGATCAAGCATATTATGTGGCGAATTTGAAACAACATTGATTTGATATAAAGATATCCAACATCAATAAAATAAACTATTAAGAAAATCATTTTTGGTCGTGGAAGTCAACACGCTAGAGTCGCAACTAGTAATTAAATCAAAAGGACCGACAGACATGGCTATATCTACTCTCGTCCTGATCAAGAATATATATACCTTATGGTGACATAAGCGCGTCGTTTTGCCTTTTAACCTCTTAATACATTTTTTTGATATAAACAAATTATTAGTTCTCAGCTTGAGAATGATTGACGTGTATTACTTGAGCTCATATAACTTAAATTTGATTCCCTTTTTTATAATTATCTAACTACCTTTTTGTGGTTTAGCTATAAAATTGTAATTTGCTGTGCAAAGCGCTTTCTGTTGTGCATCGTAAGTTTCTTAATTTATTATATTTACTCGACGCGGCATCTGTCCTGTGTTGTTGTTAGTGTCAGTGTTTGTTTATCTTCATTTGGCGCTTCAATTAACATTGTTTGTGAGTTCTTGTGCATCACGCTCACCGTTCTGTTTGGTTTTTGGTTTTACTCATGAACTTTTTTTGTAAAATTTTTTTCGTTTAATCTTTTACTTGCTCTTCTTATCCGTGCGCCGTTATTATTCTCGTTTACGAAGTGAAAATTGGGTTTGTGCAATGTCTGTCATGCTGTCCGTCTGTCCGTCCGGATGAACGCAACTTTTTTCGGCGCTATTGAAGATAGAGACTTAAAACTTTGGATATATACTTGTAGCTATCTTCTTCAGACAAAGTGTTAAGATTTTTGTGCCACGCTCACTGGGAGGCCCGCAATACGATATCATGTCGATACATCTCAAATCGCAAATCGATAAAAAGTGAATATTTACCAACAATTTTACAGATAGAGCCACCAAATTTGGTGTAGATAGCTGGTGACCTCCCCCAAAGATTGCACCCTTGATATTCTGGCCACGCCTACTAGAACGCCCCCAGCGCCCCCGACCTAAAAAATGGGAAATGGCTATATCTCCCATAGTTTATGAGCTAGCGTCACTAAATTGGGATATATATTAGTGGGAAGCTCCCCCAGAAGATACAGAAAAATGTTTTCGTACTCCCCCAAAGAGTGCACACTTGACATACCGGCCACGCCCACTATAACGCCTCCGCTCCGCCGGAAATGCCTATCTCTCCCACAAATATGTCAAAGCTATAAAAAATATTATATTAATGGACCATTCTTCTTTGTGAAAAAATTTCTAAATTGACAACCGAGACAATAAATACAGCAACGCCAATCATATATTACGCATTTCTTCGCTTCTAGCAGAATATTCGTTATGGCACCACCATAACGATTCAAAAAATTGAATAATTGGCAACAGAATTATGCTCGAGAGGTTAATACTCTCTTTAGGGATCAGGGTGACGACAATTTCCATAAGGCTAAGAAAAATCTGCGAAAACATACGCTGGGAAAGCGTTCAATAATCTACGGGGAAGACAAGACAGCAGGTATGCTGAATGAACTAGAGCCCGATTCACCTCCCTGATGAAATGGTATTGAACGGACATCTGATTTTGTTTTTGTAAAATTTACGCTTGACAAAATGTCGCACTGGTCTGTGTATGTGCACATGAACACAGCAGCCGCTTGGCCACCACTACGGAAAGAGATGCTCCCTTCTGCCTGTTACTTTCATTTGCAGTAAATTTTACCATTATACCCTTTAAACCATTTTCAATTGGATCAGGACGTTCAAATATGTATGGAATGATCTTTCTTTTCTTTTCTTTATAAATTCACTTTCTTTGAGTAAAATGTTTGCGAAAGTATAATAATGTATGCGAAAATCAACGATTTAATGTGTGGCGCAACCCGTAAGAGTTGAGCAGCTGATACCCAAGAGTCGGCGATTCGAGTCCAGTTTGGAAGTCTGCGGAATTTATTTTTTTTAATAGCAGCGCTAACTTCCGTTTCGTTTATTTGTGACAAAAATTAACTTAAGCTTTGCAATTGTGTATGCAGATGAATACACAAAATCGACTACACGTTTTCATTGATACTTCTTTATGGATCTTGATGAGTCTTTTTGCAATAGATTCTTAAAGTGCAATATAAAAAAATATTTATTTGAATCTAATTGATGTCTATAGAAGTCATATTATAAGGAATAAAGCCAAAAACATAGACATTGTTGTATATTTTTATCAATTGTAAGAAAACGGTTAAAGTAATCGATAATTTGAAACTAGCTTGATCAGTCCGTCTTACAGACGGACATGTGTCTAGCTCATCGTCCTTATATAGAATATATATACTTTATGTGGTCGGAGATGCCTCTTTCCGCCGTTTACATACATATGCACGCAACCTTTTACCTCTTTTTTGTGCGTGCAGGGCATAAAAAGTGAATCCTTTATCACTCATAAAATACGGAATTAAGCAAAATTCGGAAATAACAGATTTAAAACACATGTTCATATACAAAAACTTTTTTTATGCAGTTATATTCACTGGCAGTCAAAGAACGTATGTCGGGCGTGTGCACTATAGTTTCGATTATGTGTTCGTGTTAGATACCTGTATAATGCCACTTCTAGCAGGTAATGGATTTTTTTGCAGTAGTAGCTTTAATATTTTGTTTATATGCGCATCCAGACAGACACGAATAGATCGCATATTGCCGTCCAATATTCCATTCCTTCGCATGCAGTGTGATGCTTAATCGCTTATTGTTCTTTTTTCTGAAATTCATGGTTTTCGAAATTTTTTTGTAAGGGCTGATGTGCAGTAAAATGTTTTTTTTTAAAGAAGCTTTGAAACCCGATTAGTAAATTAATCCATCTGTATTGTTGTTTTTAAATAAATTTCTGTAAAATTTTGTTTTAATTACCCCAATTTAGGGATTGCTTTTAATTGATTGGTTTTGTTGCTCTTTAATAGCTTTTACAATTTCGATTCACTGAAAAAAAGTTCTATGGGCACAAATGGTTTCTCTTAGTTTTACGTGATGAATATGAGATTATGAAACCATTCGTAGCGAGGTTTGGCTAGAACATACTTTTTTAGATATGCAGCAAACGCACTTCTTTTAATTGGAGCATATAAATTTTGATGGGCTCTCCACACTGGGCACTATTTGCTAGTGGGAGATAATTGCTCGATATACGGACATTGAGTATTTGATACCTCTAGTTTTAGCGCCTTATGTCAGCCGGCAAAAAATGGATCACAGAGTACCTCAGAAATCTGGTGGCCAGCTACCTCAAGGTTAGAGTCCTGCTATACAATATCAATTCCTTGCGTCGAAGGCTCTTTACTAGGGCCGATATTGTGACGTTCTTCTTCGAATAACTATGCCACCCGGCAGCAGCATCAAAGGCTTTCCCGACGACATTGCTATCATAATAGTGGCAAGGAAAAATAACAGGCGGAGCAATACACCAGATAACCGTGATTTGCAAGCAGCGGACATGACCGAGACGGTTCTGAATAGCAACAGACAGGCCGTAGAAATTGACAGTAGCCAAGTCGATAGAGGGAGATCCATTCGCAGCCATAAAATACTTGGGCATTCTAATAGACCACACGCTGAACTTCAAGGAGCACCTATGTTAAGTCTAATAATCTAATGGCCCACATAAGTTGGCCAAGTTGACAAAACAGACGGATAATATGTAATGTAGTTTGACCAATAATGCTTTAGCATAGGCGGTCCGGTTTCCAGCTATTAAATCATCATCTATCGTACAGTTGCGAGTGCATGACAGGTAATGTGCGTTTTGTATGCTCAGTGCATTAGAGAACGAAAATAAATTATTTAAAGTAGAGTAGAAAATCGATATTGCACTATCCATGTCCCCACACATGTATAGCTGAGGCCAGTCAGTATGAGATTAAGCTAAGAAAGTTTAGCAAAATCTATTTTCGGAAATCTATGAGCTCGCTCTAAATGATATTTCCTGGGAATACATACGGACAGGTTTATCAATCAAGACGTGCAAACTAGGGTGGTAAAGATCTTCGGGGGATGCCTTAGGCCACTACCGGAGATAAGAAAGAAAGGTCCAAAAGAAAAATAAGATCAAGCATATTATGTGGCGAATTTGAAACAACATTGGTTTGATATAAAGATATCCAACATCAATAAAATAAACTATTAAGAAAATCATTTTTGGTCGTGGAAGTCAACACGCTAGAGTCGCAACTAGTAATTAAATCAAAAGGACCGACAGACATGGCTATATCTACTCTCGTCCTGATCAAGAATATATATACCTTATGGTGACATAAGCGCGTCGTTTTGCCTTTTAACCTCTTAATACATTTTTTTGATATAAACAAATTATTAGTTCTCAGCTTGAGAATGATTGACGTGTATTACTTGAGCTCATATAACTTAAATTTGATTCCCTTTTTTATAATTATCTAACTACCTTTTTGTGGTTTAGCTATAAAATTGTAATTTGCTGTGCAAAGCGCTTTCTGTTGTGCATCGTAAGTTTCTTAATTTATTATATTTACTCAACGCGGCATCTGGCCTGTGTTGTTGTTAGTGTCAGTGTTTGTTTATCTTCATTTGGCGCTTCAATTAACATTGTTTGTGAGTTTTTGTGCATCACGCTCACCGTTCTGTTTGGTTTTTGGTTTTACTCATGAACTGTTTTTGTAAAATTTTTTTCGTTTAATCTTTTACTTGCTCTTCTTATCCGTGCGCCGTTATTATTCTCGTTTTTTTTGAAAATTGGGTTTGTGCAATGTCTGTCATGCTGTCCGTCTGTCCGTCCGGATGAACGCAACTTTTTTCGGTGCTATTGAAGATAGAGACTTAAAACTTTGGATATATACTTGTAGTTATCATCTTCTAACAAAGTGTAAAAAGTTTGTGCCACGCCCAATGGGAGGCTGTCGATACACTTCAAATCCCAAATCGATAAGAAGTGAATATTCCCCACAATTTTAAAGATAGAGCCACCAAATTTGGTATTTGGTATGTAGATAGCTGGTGATCTCCCCCAAAGATTGCACCCTTGATATCCTACGCCCACTAGAACGCCCCCCAGCGCCCCCGCCCTAAAAAATGGGAAATGGCTATATCTCCCACAGTTTATGAGCTAGCGTCACTAAA
>JAWNMO010000238.1:0-124870 GCA_035043915.1 Drosophila paramelanica
GTACGTATAAATGCAAACGAGTTGAAATGCTTGTGAGGACAGATCGCGGGGTTCAAGGCCCCGACTAGAGCCCTCTCACTTGTTCTTTTTTAAAATCGATATAAAAGGTTTACGCCGAGGCACACGTCTATGATAACCGGCTCTATGCAGTGTATTTCGAACTGTTTGAGGGTATAATTTTTCATCAAACATTTCCAAAATCTGGTAACATTATTTCACTGAAGAACTCCGCTGGCGCTCAGTGTCCTTTTTTGGCCTGACAGATCTGCATTCATGCTTTCACGTTAATATAATGTTTTATCACATTTCGTACATTACTACTATACGACCTCTGAACAATAAGTTCGATTTCGTAATATGATTTCCGCTGTATGTGAAGATTTATGATCATAATTTCACTTCCGCTGTTATTTCTGTGCCACGTCTCATTTTGCTTGTCTAATTGATCACTAACGAAATCCACAAAAAAAAAAAAAACGGGATACTTAACGTAGGGATACCAAGAAGGACATATACACTTTAAAATTCGCGGAAATGTGGAAAAGAACTTTCAATACTATATGAATTTACATAGTTGCAGTTCAACAAGTTTGAATATCGGTATATTACTGTCTACCACAGTTACAGTTGCGCAGTCGCCCTTTGACATATATCGGAATTAGAGCCAACAAACATATACATATAATATAAAATGGGTAACATTGTGCGCCAGTGCTCATGCAGATCCAATCCAGACTCGTTCTGTTACATATCTGTAATCTTGATTGTCAATATGAAGACAAGACAAGTGAGATTTCTCTAATTGGGACCGCCCCACTAGGAGCTACCCTGTACCCAGCACTTAACAGATACACGCACTCTTCAACTTCAGCTGCACATCGCTTCTCGACTGCATCACACTATCTTTTAACATACTCATGATAAACATGACTTAGCCAAGGCAAAGAAAACATTCAAGAAATACGCTAGACAAAATTCTGCATATGTATGTGTGCACATAAACACAGAAATTGCTTTAGCCAAGCAGCTGCACTCGGCCCCCACTGTAACTTTTTTATTGATTTGCTCCCAAACTTAAATATGCTCGTTATGTAGTTTGATTTTTCTTTGGATATTATGGATGGAAATTAAATTAAATAAACAGGTGATGAAGAGCGTCTGTTCGAGTATCTGTGCGAGTTCAGGGCCCTATCTGGAACATTCAGCGGCGGTAACCAGATACTCTTGGTATGTCGCAAGAGTCTTTCATTATCGCCTATCGCCTTGCCGACCATGCCTTTCTAGCGTCTTGTTGAGAGTTAAGCTTTTCATATTATTGTCTTAGTCTTAGCTGCACCAAATATTGTAATCTGAATTTAGTTATAAATATTGAATACAAGCAAAATATATTTCACTCCGGTTCTAGGCCGTATAACCATTTTTATCTTTTAATTTTTTATTGCTGAGCCACAAGGCCAACGATAGGAAAGCTTAAGCATTTCCAGAAAAACTTATTCGTAATCTTTATTACCTGGACAACATACCACATGCGGCGCTTACAGACGAAGAGGGAGGCCCGCCAGAAACACGTACAAGCTGCTCAGGACTCAACAAACCTTGGAAAGGAAGACTACGTCAGTCAGACCAACATAGTTATCACGGCTAAGTACATGCTCAGCATTTCCCAAGCGGATCTATCCGTCTACACATAAGTGGCTGATCGAGTTTCAAGTGCACTGGTCAATGCGGTCACTGCTCTATATTTGTTTATATATATTGTGACAAAGAGTCACAAAGTATTATTTATTTGAATACACTACAATGTGTTCAGTATGTGTATACTACACTTCCCTTCTTAAAGAAGTGACGTAATTTTCTATGGATTTGTATTTAAATTGTAGTGTACTGTAGTTTTCATTTTAATTAAATTTTTTTTTTCTTGAATAAATATTTTAGTTCTTTAAAAAAATGTTGTCTCTTTTTTTGTTTTTATACCATGAACACATTGAAAATGGGTGTAATGGCTTAGTGCAAATTCATGTAACAGGCAGAAGGCAGTTCCGACCCCGAATTGATATAGCAATGTCCGTGTCTCGGAAACTAAAAAAGCTGATCTTGGTCTCATTCAGTTCGAAAATATAATTCGCAGAGCAAGTTAATTATTTTTTAAAGTAGTTCCAAAGTCGGGGTATGAAACTCAGTTTGGCCAAGATTGTTTACAAGAAAATTTATAAATTACTGGGACACCGGGCTGTGGGGGACAACATCAATTCAACGGAGACCATCTTAAAGGCAAGCCCTCTAATATGTGCACTTAACTAATATAGTTTACAATTGAGTAGGTTGTTTGAAGTTGAAAAATATTATCCAAGTTATAAGCGAGCACGTCTGTACCGTTTGGTTATAGTTTTTAGAATGTTTCTTTATTGAATATATTCTTATAGCTAAGGCGGCATAGCTACGCTGTCGGCCACGCCAGCAGCGGAGCCGCTTCATACATATTTGTCTTATATATAATCGGGAGAGAGATTCTTATGTATTTATATACATATGTGTTGCAAGCGGTCAGCGACCGCTGACTTGGCTTAGCTCATAAGTGGCCGATCATATTACATGCTCACTTGAAATGGTTTTGTTTGTGTAATGCAACAATGTGTTGTTGAAATATTTATGCTGGAGTGGAGTTATTTTACATACTACATATCCCTACATAAAGAAATAACGTAAAATTATGAAGTTATTTTATATAAAATTATGTATATAATAACAAATATATTATTAATAATAATTATTATAAATATGAGCGCGTATATTCTTTATAAAGCATATCTCTTGCACAACAAGTGTGTTACAAAGAGGGCCTTAAGCCATGCTAACGATCTGAATAAGATCTAATATACGCACGAGCAATTTTAATAAAAATATATTTAAAAAAAAAAATGTATAAGACACAAAAAGGACAATATATCTAAGCACTTATGCCACATATATAAAAGAAATATTTTGCAAAACGAAATAAAAAAAATAATTTAAAAAAAATCTTAAAAAAAAATATATAAGTCTATAGCATGGAATGGGAGCAACTGACTCTCCATATCCGAGAAATTAAAGAAACATTTGATAGATCATACAAATGTGTAAGTCAGAATAGGGCAATACAGAAAGAAACGATTAGTAAACATGCAAAGATTCTTCTCGATTCGTTCAACGATGCAAAAATATTAGTGCATAAAAATAGAGAAAAAATAAAGAAAACGAACTGGTAAAAAGTATCAAAACTATTGATCAAGTTACGATCTAATTTGATATCCGTCAAAGAAATATATAATTTAAACATATGTATACCAACAATTCTAAATACCCCTCTGGCAATAGATCCAAGGGAAGAACAAAATTCTAAAGACAAGGCAGAAACAGATGAATATTCAGAATTGAGTAAGGAAATTGATATAAAAGAAAAAGATATAAACGAATCGCAATTCCTGCGCTAATTACATTATCGGAAGAAGATAATGAAATAGAACAGGAAGAAGAATTATTATCTGACTTTGACATAAAAGATATCATTATGACGGACCCAAGTGCCCAACGGGCATATATCAAAGACATTTCGAATGCCATTCCAGAATTTAATGGACAAAAATTACACCTTCAAAGATTTGTAACAGCTTTGAAGTTAGTGAATTTGACTAAAGGCACGTTCGAAGAAATAGCTGTTGAGGTAATAAAATCAAAAATTATTAGCTCAACACTATACAAGGTCCAAAATGAAACGACAATTGATGCAATAATAAAAAAATTTCAGGATACTTTAGTTGGTGAAACATCCGACGTAGTAAAAGCTAAATTGTCTAAGACAATGCAGAAAGGAAAAACTGCAGAAAAATTCACCACAGAAATTGACAATTTACGACGGCTCTTGGAGGCTTCGTATATTGATGAGGGCCTAACGGCCGAACATGCTGATAAATTCAGCACAAAAGAAGCCATTAGCACAATTGTTAAGAATTGTGAACATGGTAAGCTTAAAACAATTCTTGAGGAAGTTATAATCCTAATAACAACCATTATAACAAAAACAATGTTAGGATAGCCCAAAACACTTCGGGAAACTCCCAACAACCTTTAGATACTCAGCAGTAGGAAACATAAAAGTTCATACCATCAATCTCAGCCAAAATACAGTCGTAACTTTTACAAATGTAACAACAGGAAAACACCTTGTCTTTTTAATAGACACAGGTGCAGACATATCAATATTAAAAGAAAATTCCGATGTTTTTCAATACATCCAAACTAATAATATAATAAATATACAGGGAATAAGTCAAAAAGTAACCAAATCAAAAGGACTTACCTTTATCGAAATACAAACTTCTAAATACATAATTCCACACGATTTTCATATCGTAAATTTACATTTCGCTATTCCTTGGGATGGAATACTAGGAATCGATTTCATTAGAAAATACAACTGTCAATTAGATTTCAATCCATCTAAAGACTGGCTAATAATTAGACCAAATAATTTAAAATATCCAATTTATGTTCCAATAACATACAGTTCTGGCAACAACTCCATAATTCTGCCAGCAAGATCTCAAGCTGTCCGAAAAATTTAACTAACCTCAGTAGAAGACAGTGTATTTATTCCAAACCAGGAAATTCAGCATGGTATTTACATAGCAAATACCATAGCAACATCCAACAATGCATTCATAAGATTGCTAAATTCAACAAATACAGACCAAATAGTCAGTATAAATAACTTAAAATACGAACAACTTTCAAACTACGACGTAGTAAAAACAAATTCAGAAAACAAAGAAAAATCTGTATTAACGCAACTTTCTAAAAATTTCTCACCGCTATTTCATAAACAATTAACAACATTATGCACACAATATAGCGATGTATTCGGACTAGAAACCGAATCAATAAGTACGAATAATTTTTATAAACAAAAACTGAGATTGAAGGATGATGATACACATAAAAAATTATAGAAATCCTCAAAGTCAAATAAACGAAATTCAAAAACATGTCTAAAAATTAATTGATGACAAAAATAGTCGAACCATCTGTATCTGCTTATAACAGCCCACTTTTATTAGTACCCAAAAAGTCACTTCCAAATTCTGAAAATAAACAAGTGAGATTGCTCTTGTCGGGACCGCCCGACTAGTAGATACCCTGAACCCAGAAATGAACACATACTCACAAACTCTCGGCAGTTGACGAGTATTGATCCTGTTAAAAAAAAAAACCAATTACCAACGGAACAAGAAATGTTCCACAACCGGGAATCGAACCGCCTCTCTCCGTGTTAAAATGCACGACTCTTACCAACTACACCACACTACCACATTACTCATGTATGATATAACATAACTTAACCATCGCAAAAAATCAAGGAAAACGAAAATTTAGCACTTGTCATTAAAACGATACAAATTAATAATGATAATAATTATGAATAACGAAAAAATAAAATAACTCAACATTGTTCTACCACACCAACGCTGGATTCGAACACGGACCTCCATGTTAGGCGGCACAACTCCTACCAACTAGACCACGCTCTTATTTCGTTTCGTTGTGTTAAAATTCAATTTAACCGTTGCAAACAAAATTCCTAGAAGAACGCAAGACAAATTTTGCATATGCATATGTATGCGTGCACATGTACACAGAAATTGCCAAGCAGCTGCGCTTTGCCCCCACTACTGAAAATAGATTCTTGATTTGTTCGTAAACTAAATGTACGATCGTTATGAAATTTTCAGGACTTATTCAGATCATCGAAATGTATCTACAAACCAATGCACATGTGTAGTATTTGATTTACTTTGTTTTTATGGTTTTTTCGATATTGGGGGCGATTGGAGGGAGGTATCCAAAACCTTAAATATTTGAATTCGTCGTATATTTTACGCGAATATAAAAAAGTAAATTTGGTGGCTCTAGCTTTTATAGTTTGAGAGTTAAGGTTAAAAAACCGAGTCAAAAAAGCGATAAATATCGATAATAAGAAAACGGAAGGGGTTATCGAAGCTTTGAAATAAACTTGATCTGCGTATGGTATATACGAACCGAATGAGACCAAGATCAGCTTTCTAGCTTTTGTAGTCTCTAAAATCGACGCGTTCATACAGACAGACAGACAGACGGACAGACAGACGGACATGGCTAAATTGACTCGGCTAGTGATGCTGATCAAGAATATATATACTTAATGCGGTCGGAGATGCTTCCTTCTGCCTGTTACATACATTTGCACAAAACCATTATACCCTTTTTTACCCATTTTCAATGGGTTCAGGGTATAAAGATGTAAAATTCGAATGGACAGCTGACTGTCAAAAAGCTTTCGAACATCTAAAATCAGCACTAATGAATCCAACTCTTTTACAATACCAAGATTTCAGCAAAGAATTTTGCATTATTACAGATGCTAGTAAGCAAGCGTGCGGAGCAGTCCTAACTCAAAACAAAAACGGACTCCAGGTTTAAGTTGCATACGCATCGAGATCATTTACATAAGGCGAAAGCAACAAAAGTACAACAGAACAGGAATTAGCAGCTATTCATTGGGCAATAATACACTTAAGACCATATATTTATGGTAGACACTTCACAGTCAAAACAGATCACAGAGCACTTACCTATTTATTTTCAATTGTAAACCCCAGTTCGAAACTTACACGTATGAGACTTGAATTAGAGGAATATAATTTCGCAGTAGAGTATCTAAAGGGTAAAGACAACTATGTAGCCGATGCGCTATCAAGAATTACAATCACTGACTTAAAAAATATCCAAGCCAATAATAAAATTCTGAAAGTCACTACCTGCGCAGGAAAAGAAAAAGAAGATTTGCATAAGCAATCTCTAAATGCTTCTCAGCCCAACGTATACGAACTCATTGTAAATGATGAGGTACGAAAAGTAGTGACCTTGCGAATAACATATTCTCTATGCTTATTAAAGCATGGAAAAAAGGTTATAGCAAGAATTGACGTTAGCGATATGTACACCAATGAAATTCTTGACTTTAGGTTAGTTCTTTTAAAGGCTTGAAGAAGAAGCCGGTATAATTAATATCAGTCAACTCAAAGTGGCACCGAGCGAAAAGATCTTTGACACAATATCAATAGAATCTTTTAAACTAATGGGCAATAAAATATTACAATCTTTAAGAGTAGAGCTACTCAAACCTATTATCAAATAATGATAAAGAGAAAGAAGCAATACTGCCCTGCAGTACGGCTCAGGCATGAATCAGTACTGAAATCATCCCATACTTTGGAAGTACCAGTACTGAAACTTCAGCTTCCCGCCCGTGTGTCGAGGCATGAATTTAACGAAAGCATGTCCTACGACTTTCATGCCTCGATGACGTTCGCTTCATTTAGCTGTGAAAAGCAAGTGCAAGTTCATGCATGAATTCGAGTTCGAATTCATAGCTGAAGTCATCGGTGATCTAGAACAATATTTCATACCTAATTTCATGAGAAAAATTCTTGGATAATTTCAATTTTAAATTTCAATTTTATTCATTTTTATTTTTTTTGTATGTATATATATAAAAGCTAATCTTAATTATTTATTTTTTTACAAATTCTATTTTTCTGCAATTGCTTTGCGCAATTGTTTTTGGCGGGCCAGAGTCTTCAGTCAGTGTTGTGAAATCTGAAATAGTCAATAATGAAAGTATACTGTAGCTTTGTATATATTATTATATTTTGCCCTGGGTTCCGTCAACGTTGGTTGCGTTTATCACTTTATCGCCCAATATGCATCTCAAGTTTATGGCGATATCCTGCTTTAAAATGTAGGTTGTTTCCCCGTCGAATTGTATCTAAAAAGTGTATGATTATAAAGTAAAGTTAGTTAAACTAGTTTTTGTGCAATAACTTACCAATAATGGAATGTTGCAAACTCAGATTCAACATTCGCTAATTTATCTAGCAGTTCCTGCTTTTTGGACTTAACCAACCTACGCATTTGCTTTTTACACACCATAGCTTTATTCTTACCTTTATTTGTTTTTAATTCCAAATTCAGCGCGGCACAATTTTTTTTAAACGAATTTTAATTATACTGTAATGCACTGCTCGAGCAAAATAAAAAGAAAATTGTAATTGATAAATTCACACTAGCACAAGAAAATATTTTAAAAGTGCAATTAAAAGTTAATTGCTTTAAAATTTTATAAAAACAATTAGAAATTGTATTACGCTGTATGTAGGTGCTTTCGCTTTGACAACTCAAGAGAAATGATGCCAAAATGCAAAAAAAAACGAAACCGAAAAACGCTTGCATACCAATAACAACAGTATAGACATTTTCTGTCAATTCACCGTTAGGTCTTTTTTGGGCATTGCATTTCTACCTAAGCTGAAAGCAACAAAAACGCCACACACTTTCGACATACGCTTCGATTTGTGTTCTTTCGTTTTGCATTGTCTATTAATTACATACATATATATATATATATATATATATATATATTCATATATATATAAAGAGAGAAAGAGGCACAGAGCACTAGCTAACAGAGTCGAATTTGTTCGACCCATGAGACGTTGCCTTACCATTCAGGCCTGATTTCGTGCAGGCATGATTGCTGGATGAATTATTGCATGAATCAGAAGCAATTCATACTTCAGGGTACTGAATTCAGGCATGAATTGGAACAATCGCATCCACTGGTACTGGCGGGTGTTTACATTTCATGACGATCCAATAGAAGGAGGTCATACAGGAATAGCTAGAACATTAGCAAAAATTAAAAGGCATTATTATTGGAAAAACATGACAAGAGACATATCTGAGTATATAAGAAAATGCCCCAAGTGTCAAAAACAACTAAACACACAAAGACACCATTGACTATTACAGAAACGCCACAAATGGCTTTCGACAGGGTAATTGTGGACACGATCGGTCTACTTGCCAAATCGGAACAAGGAAATGAATATGCAGTACCATTAATCTGCGATTTAACAAAATACTTAATTGCAATTCCAATTAAAAATACAAGTGCGAAAAATGTTGCAAAAGCTATATTTGAAGATTTTATTCTGAAGTACGGTCCAATGAAGACGATCATTACGGACATGGGAACAGAATATAAAAATTCAATAATTGAAGATTTATGTAAAAATCTGAATATAAAAAATATAACTTCTACCGCACATCATCACCAGACTGTGGGTACCGTGGAACGAAGCCACCGAACACTTAACGAGTTCATACGTTCATACATATCAGTCGACAAAACAGATTGGGATGTATGGGTACAATACTTCGTATATTGCTTGAACACAACACCCTCTATGGCACATGACTATTGTCCATATGAGCTGGTATTTGGTAAAACTTCAAATTTGCCAAAACAGTTTAATAGTATAGATAAGATCAAACCATTATATAATTTAGAAGACTGTGCTAAGGAATCTAAATTTAGGCTAGAACAAGCATATAAGAGAGCTAGAATAATTTTAGAAGAAAATAAGAAAAAACAAAAAAATAACTATAATAAAAATACTTTAAACTTTGATTTAAAAATAGGAGATAAGGTTTTATTAAAACATGAAACAGGTCATAAACTAGATTGTAAATATACTGGACCATATAAGGTAGAAAGTATAGAAGATAACGACAATATAATAATTACAAGTAATAAAAATAAAAAACAAATAGTACATAAAGATAGGTTACAAATTTTTATTTCATAATCAATTTATAATTATAAAGAGTAAGAAAAATAGGGAACAAAAAGTTCATAAGGAAAAACTAAAAAGATTAATAACAAAAAAAAAGAGAGAAAAAAAAGAATATATATATATATATATATCTACATATATTTGAAAATCAAAAAAAAAGTTCTTTATATATACAACATAGTACCTAAAGATATAAAAATTATTTTTTTTTTTGCTTTTAAAAATTTTTTTTTGATTAAATTAACCGTACTGACGGTGTCCATGTTCTACCTAACTTGTCGCATAGATTTACAGTCTGTGCTGCTAATCGGGCGGAAATGGTTCTGCTCAATTTCACAATAATATTATTATAATAGTAATTATATATATATTAATAATTATAATGCAGCACGAATTCTGCCTTGATGATGCATCAGCTGGGCGTCGCCGGCCTGGCACGCTGATGCTCCCTCGATTGCGCAAAAGGCGGTATGCCTTTCGCACTGTTGATGTCCTGGGCTTATGAAGAACCGGTCTTTGTACAAGTAAATGTGTACTTGCAGAATGCGCTGATCAGGGGTCCACTGCAGTCCGACGGGCAGGCTTCTGGTCTTCTCGGCAGTTGCTTTTTGGATGGAGGACTCGTTATTATCGGTGAATTTATTATTTAAATGGTTGCTGAGTGAGTGGCGGTGTTTTTGCTTCGAGCATTGATTTTAAATAATCAAGCTCGGCTTGCAGCTTTTGCGCTGTTGTCCACGCGGGAGGTGGTGAATTTGTATATAATAGCCATTTAAGGCGTGCTAATCTGTTAAAAATTTTTTGTTTTACACCTCCGCGTCCCATACCGCACTCTTACTCACTCAAACTTTTGTTTCTTAGACTTCGGATCCATGTCCTGTCACGGTCGCCATGTACAATTAAATAGGTTGTGTGAAGTTGAAAATTACTATCCAAGTTATAAGCGAGCACGTCTGTGCCGTTTGGTTATAGTTTTTAGAATGTTTCTTTATTGAATATATTCTCATAAGTGGCGGCATAGCTACGCTGTCGGCCACGCCAGCAGCGGAGCCGCTTCATACATATTTGTCTTATATATAATCGGGAGAGAGATTCTTATGTACATGTATGTATTTATATATGTGTTGCAAGCGGTCAGCGACCGCTGACTTGGCTTAGCTCATAAGTGGGCGATCATATTACATGCTCACTTGAAATGGTTTTGTTTGTGTAATGCAATAATGTGTTGTTGAAATATTTATGCTGATTTGTGTTATTTTATTGGTACAGTGTACCCTCAAAATATACACTTACTACAAAGCCTATTTTTCTCTTTCTCGGGTCCGGAAGAAACCACGACCGCGTCTCTTAATTCGGTCCTGACGGCACCGTGACCACGCCTTCCAACTGGGTCCGGACGACACCATGACCACGCCCCCCGCTATGTAGGCTGTCACAGTAACCGCCTACGCTGCTCGGGCCCAGCTGTAACCACGAAAACCACACAAACTACCTAATCAGGATCAGGTTGTACACCTTGACCAAGGTCTGGCTATCTCCGTGAGCACGCTGCCAAAACCTCACAACTATCTAAGGGAAACTATTAAGACTACAAGGGGTTACAGTTACAACACAAGTGCATTTAGGTTTAATACGTGATTTATTGTAATAAAAACTATGTTAGTTCTAATTCGCTTGGCTAACAAGAGGCTAATAATTATGTTTGGTTAATATATTAATTCATCGCTTACCGATATTTCGATTGGTTACGCCGCTTCTCATTCGTAGCGTTCGTGGACTCTCTTGCGCACGGCATTTGATTCGACACATGAACTCTAATTCTCTCCAAGTGGCTACAACTCTTGAGCCTCTGCCACCGACTTCATCTAAGCAGGAGCTTTTAGCAGCTGATCGTAAAAGTGCTGCTAATGGACTGCGGCTGTCTACTATGCCGATATTATTTAAGATTACCTATTTAACTTAACATAGCTTATTGTATTCTGATTTAATGTATTTTCTTTCATTTATATTAATACATTCTACAAACTTATCTCCTAATTTCCGACAATTTTAAAGATACAGCCACCAAACTTGGTATGTAGGTAGCTACTGACCTCCCCCAAAAACTGCAACCTGGTCTTTCTGGCCACGCCTACTTGAATGCACCCAAACGTTCCACCCTTAAAAATCGCAAATGCCTATATCTCCCACAGCCTATAAGGTAGAGTTACCAAGTTTGGAAGGTAAAAAAAATTTCAGCCACGACCACCCTTCCCCACCCGCGACAACTCCCACCCTCGCAAATCGCAAAAATCAAAATCTCCATCAATGTTAAAGCTACTCACCCCCATCGTACAAATTATAGAATACTGAAAATTTTCCGAATAGCAATAATAATTAAGAAAGTTAACCACAATAACGTAGTCGGTAACGCCCTTCTGTAACTGTTATTAATGCACTTATATAATTTTTAAAATGTTATTCGAAATAAACTTTTTTGGCGCATTATTGCAGTTCATGCCATACCTTTATAATATATCTAAAATGATTTTAATTATGTCATGTCTTTGGAAGCTAACTAAAATATGCTGTCTGTCCGATAAATGGGTGTTCTTCAGAAATTGCCTTTATCTTTACTTATCTATCTTATGGTAAAGTTGCTAAAACTATTACTTGTTCCCTTTTAGAGCACGAAAAAAGTGACCTCAATTCAATCATATATGTTTCCATATAGTCATGTTTAAATTCATTTATAGTTATGAATTCTTTATGGGTTGGTTTGTCAATGTAGATTTTGTTGAGTTTATTGTCAAGCATGCTGAAAAGTATAAACGTTTTCTTGGGATCTTGGGATGTTTAGCATTTAGGGTCAATAAAAATTAACAACAATTTAATATTATTGACCACGTTGGCCGTATTGCCTTTAGCTTCGCTAGAGTCATCACCGAATAAACCCATTTTGTAATATTATATAGAAATATTTTGTTTATTATTTTTATACCCTGAACCCATTGAAAATGGGTAAAAAAGGGTATAATGGTTTTGTGCAAATGTATGTAACAGGCAGAAGGAAGCATCTCCGACCCCATAAAGTATATATATTCTTGATCAGCATCACTAGCCGAGTCGATTTAGCCATGTCCGTCTGTCTGTCCGTCTGTCCGTCTGTCTGTCCGTATTTCTGTATGAACGCGTCGATTTCAGAGACTACAAAAGCTAGAAAGCTGATCTTGGTCTCATTCGGTTCGGTTCTTCCATACGCAGATCAAGTTTATTTCAAAACATCGATAACTCCTTCCGTTTTCTTATTATCGATATTTATCGCTTTTTTGTTTCGGTTTTTTAAGCATAACTCCCAAACTATAAAAGCTAAAGCCACCAAATGGCATACGAAAAACATACACGTAAAACATACGAAGAATTTAAGCCCTTCAGGTTTTGGATACCTCCCCCAATCGCCCCCAATATCGATAAAACCAAAAAAACACAAATCAAATACTACACACGTGCAAATTGGTTTGTACATACATATCGATGATCTGAATAAGTCCTGAAAATTTAATAACGATCGTACATTTAGTTTACGAGCAAATCAAGAATCTATTTTCAGTAGTGGGGGCAAAGCGCAGCTGCTTGGCAATTTCTGTGTACATGTGCACGCATACTGTTTGTTGCATAAAGCTTTTTTTATACAAAACATGAGTTATCAGGTCTGGGCGGTGTACAAATTTTATTAACGTTTTCAATTAGATTTCAGGCGAACGAATATAGCGTCTAAGTTGTTGAGAATTCGAACTTGAACTGATTCGTTTAAAGAATATCGATAAAAGCATGTTTACATTATGATAGTTTACATAAGTTGAGCAAGAATTAGCAGGGCTTCCCTGTACATAATCGATAGTTAATGTGTTAACAGCAAGATCTGTTAAATTTAAACTAGTTTGACCGAACATCCCGGCCACCTTGAAAGGATCCGCTTTCAACATAAGCAAGCTTCGGTCGGTAAGATGGCTAACTTATGTACTGGGCGACAGCAACTGCCATTGGCTGTGCGGAGATGGACAACTCGAACATGACCATCCTTTCCAGGCACAATTGATTCGACACGGCCAAGCTTCCATTGCTGTGGAGGTATATTGTCTTCTTGGATAATGACCATGGTCCCGACAGCGATGTTCGACGTCGATGATGTCCACTTGGTTCGGCTACGAATTTCGTTAATGTACTCCGTCGACCAGCGACGCCAAAATTGTTGTTTGGCGGCGGTAATGACATCGAACCGTTCCAAATTGTTGAGATTAGACGTGGATATGAGTCGTTCAAGTAGTGCACGAAGGGGTTTTCCGACCAACAAATGTCCCGGAGTAATTGCTGACAGATCATTTGGGTCGGGCGACATTGGAGACAATGGCCGAGAGTTGAGGATGGCTTCGATTTCTGCTGTGATGGTGCAAAGCTCCTCAAAGGTTAGTCGTGTGTTCGATAGAGTCTTGTACAGCAGCCCCTTTGCGCTCTTGACTGCTGCTTCCCAGAGTCCGCCAAAGTGGGGTGCCCTGGGAGGAATTAAATGAAAAGATATGAAATCAGTAGCACAATACGTGGATATTGCGTCTTGCGTATGTGGATCAAACAAGAACTGTTTCAAGTCATTAAGATGATTTGCCGCTCCCACGAAGTTAGTTCCATTATCACAATAGATGTCCGTTGGCAGCGCGCGTCGTGAGACCATTCGTTTAAGTGCAGCCAGAAATGCCTTTGTGGATAATTGGGAGACTACTTCGATGTGTACCGCTTTGGATACTAGACAAATGAATACAGCCAGGTACGATTTTGTGGGAGCTTTTCCTCGTATTCGAACATATGTGTTAATAGGACCACAAAAGTCTATGCCGCAACGCTGAAATGGGTGATCTGGTAGAAGACGCTCGGCTGGTAGCTGGCCCATGAGTTGCCTTTCCAGTTTAGGCTTGTAGCGAACACACGCCAAGCAAGACCGCACGATTCGACGCGCCAAGTCCCTGGCGTTCACTATCCAAAATTCTAATCGAATGAGTGCTACTAAAGCTTTGGGTCCAGCATGACAATTACGAATATGCAAATGGCGTACATAAATCCAGACGAAATGCGATTTGCTGGGCAGCAATAGTGGATGTTTCTGGTTGTCTGCGAGGTCGGCATTCTCCAGTCGACCACCCACGCGAACAAGTGGATATCCTGTGGAGCAATCTAAGAACGGGGAAAGAAATCTTAAATGGCTTTTTAAATATTGTGATTTTTGTAATTGGCGAAAGTCATCTGCAAAAGATGATTGCTGAATGTTCCAAATTATGCAATAAGATGCCTTGCGAAGTTCTTCAGGTGAGAGAGCCATATCAAATTTGAGTTTCTGACGTGTAATTTGTCTGAAGCGAAGCATGTAAGCGATTGTGCGAATACAGCGATTATATGAACTGATGTTCTCCAGATGATTTAGTATATGGTTAGAGGACATCGTTGCGACGAATGTACTTTTACGCTGTTCAGCGTTGATCACTTGAATATCAAGGTTGATGATGCCGTTTGGCACAGGCCAAAGTTTACTATGTTTGGTTAGAAAGGTTGGTCCTGAAAACCATGTCGAAGATTCTAATTCAGAGGTGGTGGCGCCTCGGGATACGATGTCGGCGGGGTTGGATTCAGTTGGAACAAACTTCCATTCCCCGGTTGAAGTTAAGTCCTGAATCTCAGAAACTCGATTTCCCACAAATGTTGACAACGTAACGGAGTGTTGTTTTAGCCAATGTAAAATAATTTGGGAATCCGTCCAGAAATACGCGGAATATGGCTTGTTGGCGAATATTCCTTTAATTCTGTTGTATACTTGTGCCAATAAATGTGCCCCACATAGTTCCAGTTTGGGAAGCGATTTCTTTTTTACTGGAGCCACTCTGGACTTGGCCGTAAGTAGACGAACAACAATTTTTCCGCATGGCGTTTCCGATCGCACGTAGAAGCAACAGCCGTACGCTCGAATCCAGGCGTCACAGAATCCGTGGACTTGCAGAGATATTGCTTCAACTTGACTACAGTAGCGAGGTACAGCTAACGACGAGATAGTTTGAAATGATTCCAATCACCTTTTCCAGGCCAGTTCTAAGCGCTGTGGAACAGATTCATCCCATGTGAGCCCTGCGAGCCAGAGTTCTTGTAGGATGATCTTGGCGACGATTACGAGTGGTGACAGCAGTCCAAGAGGGTCGAACAAGGCTGAAGCGATAGATAAGATGGTCCTCTTGGTGATATCCGACGAAATTCTTTTTGGTTTGAAGTCAAACAATAGCATGACAGAATGTTGATTCCAACTGACGCCAAGTGCGCTGGTTAATCCGTCGTCACAAGTACTGAGGCTCTTATTAGCAAATGTTTCGACAAATTGGGCATGATTTGAGTGCCACTTGGATAGCGGAAAATGTCCCTGGCGCAAAATTTCTGTGACTTGATCCTTGATTATTCGCAGGGTCTGGGCATCATCGGCGCCAGACAACAGGTCGTCAACATAGAACGATGAAAGGATAACTTCAGCACCGGTTGGATACTTAGCTCGATGTAAATCTGCCAAATAATGAAGACTGCGTATCGCCAAGTACGGTGCCGCGGCTGTTCCATAAGTGACCGTGTTGAGCTGATAAGTGCGCAGTTGGTCATCTGGAAAGGCTCTCCAAAGAATGTACTGGTATTTGCGATCATTTATATCAACATTTACTTGCCTGTACATTTTGGTTACATCAGCTGTGATAGCATAGCGATGTAATCTGAATCGAAGCAACAGCAAATATAGATCAGCTTGAAGAGTTGGTCCAACAAGAAGTTGATCGTTGAGCGAAGTCTGATTGGAGGTATAACACGAAGCGTCGAAAACCACTCGAAGTTTCGTTGATTCATTGCTGGGCTTTAAGACACAGTGATGGGGTATGTAGTAGTGAGGTTCCGATAAATTTGGTTCTGGCACCAATGACATATGTCCCAGATTTTCATACTCCTCCATAAAATGGCAATATTGTACGCGAATTTCTGGACACTTTGCCAGACGACGTTCTAAACTAAGAAATCTACGGCGTGCTATATCGAACGATTGACCGAGTTGGCAGGGATTGTCCTTAAACGGTAGTTTGACGACAATGCGACCGTCGGGGTTAACGTAAGTCGATTTTACATAGTGTTCTTCGCAAGCACTATGTTCTGGTTTCAGCTGGGTACTTGCAGTCTGGGTTGATTCAATTTCCCATAATCGTTTGAGATGATCATCAATTGGATTTGTGTCCAGTTTGAAGCACGTGGCAAGTCTTTTATCCTGTTGTGACTGAAACTTGCCAGTCACTACCCATCCAAAGAGCGTTTTCTGGAGTATGGGTCCAGATGAATCCAGTTTAATTTGACCAACTGCAAGGATATCGAAAAACGCTTCGGTTCCTAGTAACATGTCGATATGCCGCGATTGGTAGAATTTCTCGTCTGCCAGAGCAATGTTTGCTGGCAGCTTCCAAGTTGAGATGTCGATATCTATGTCCGGCTGATAAGCTATATGCGAAGTGAGACACAGGTCCAACGATAGTTCGAACGATGACAAACGAGATTTTATTGATGCGGTTGTCAGAGAGGTGACGTCCATATGAGCCTGGCCAATGCTGCGAATTTGTACATTGTGCCTCTCCTTTCTTAGGCGAAGCCTTTGAGCGAATGCATCGGTGATAAAGTTCACTTGAGAACATGAGTCTAAAAGTGCACGGCCTAGTCTGTATGTGCCGGTTGCATCTTTGACTAGAATCATAGCAGTTGCTAGGATAACTTGAGCTCGATTACGAATGTCCATTAGCGAATGACTGTGTGTCACTGCTTCGGTGACTGGCGAGAGCCTTGGTTGTAATTGGGTTGCTATATGTGCATTTTTGTTATGTAACAATGTATGGTGTGACCTATTACAATGACGACAACGATTTGTTGAAGGGCAACTAGCCATTTGATGACCTCTAGATAAACAATTAAGACAGAGCTGATGCCGTTTTACAACGTCAAAACGTTGCAGAACCTGCAGTGCCTTAAATTGTTCGCACTCCATCAATTTTTGCGTTGAGTTTGAGCACAGCACACAAACAGTATGAGTAAGAGCGAACGACGAGCTGGGTCCCTTGCCATGATTGCGAATCTGCTTCGATTGGTGGTGTGCCAATGTTGTTCCGCTGGATAACAGATACTGGCAATGACGTTCTAGTAATTGCATACACTGAGACCAAGATGGGATAGTTGAATAATCCAAAGATGCATTCCATTTATTCCTCGTCTCTTGGTCACACTTCTCCAAAACCACATAGATTAGCATTGCTTGCGATATATCAGCATTAGAACCTATGGAAGAGAGAGAACTAAACAATGCAGACGCATTATCGATTAGCGATCGCAACTGATTTGCGTTTGAAGTATTGACTGATGGCAGCTTAAAAATAGACGATATGGTTTCGATAAATATCAGTGCTGGCTTATCATACCGCGACTTCAACCTTTCCAAAGCCTTGGAGTAGTTTTCATTGGTGATTGGAAATGCTCTCACGCATTCCAGTGCAGCACCTTTTAAACAGTTGAGCAAATAGTTGAATTTCTCAATGTTTGTTATCTGCTCTCCGTTCACGAGTTGATTGAAAGAGCAAATGAAAGCCTTGTACTCCGAATGATTGCCATCAAAGGTGGGTAGGGCCAAGCGAGGTAGTCGGCTTGGTTGAGAGTGATACGATCCAAGTGATGCAGCAGCATCCATGACGGTATTATTTAAGTCTTCGCCGAGCAAATTCTTAATTGCCAATTTGATATGCACATAGCTGTCTTCTAATTCTGCACGACCATTATCAGTAGCGTCCAAAGCCTCGATTTCCGATTGTACAGCTAATGCTTGCTTGAAATATGATTCCAAAATGCCCAAGCGGCATTGAAGGTCAGCTGAAGATCTTTTGCAATCCTCTCCAGAGTGTCCATCAACCAAAGTTTTGATGCGCGAAATGTTCCTTCTAATGTTTGCCCGCTGGCGTTTGTAATCTTCCAACGAATGCGACATGTTTGAAATGTGCAGCAAAATCGAAACGAAAATAAGAGATCTTTCTGGAAGCAACGGTTGGTGTCCCAGCAAGAACGACGAAATACGGTGTGTGAATGTATGTGAGCTGCAACGGCATCGATCGCAGCGGGAGCTCTTATACAAGCGAACGAAATACGAATTTGATATAAGCTATTAAACGTAGTGACTGAGGCGACGATTGCGAGCAGAAACTAGACGTCTTAATAGCAGCGATGAGTGCGAAGAGCGCAGCAACGAAGATGATGGGAACGCATTAAATAACGGAGATCCCACGTGCAAGCGAATGTAGCGAAATTCTCGGCGAATGCAGCAGAAAACGAAGAACGAAAGTTGGTGGTTAGGCAACGAGATAGACGAAAGAGCGCAGCACATTAACCGTTACTTGAGGCGATGTGTAGGCACATGTGCTCTTGCTGGCGAAGTAATTTGAATCCAAGTCGAGTTTTTTATGCAATGAATATGTATACCGAATTGTTATCACATTATACGAAATATCCAATCAATTGTTAATAATTTATTTTAACACTGCCCCACGTTGGGCGCCAAAATGTTTGTTGCATAAAGCTTTTTTTATACAAAACATGAGTTATCAGGTCTGGGCGGTGTACAAATTTTGTTAACGTTTTCAATTAGATTTCAGGCGAACGAATATAGCGTCTAAGTTGTTGAGAATTCGAACTTGAACTGATTCGTTTAAAGAATATCGATAAAAGCATGTTTACATTATGATAGTTTACATAAGTTGAGCAAGAATTAGCAGGGCTTCCCTGTACATAATCGATAGTTAATGTGTTAACAGCAAGATCTGTTAAATTTAAACTAGTTTGACCGAACACATACATATGCACGTCCAGAAAGTCTTGCGTTTTCCTACGAATTTTTTTAGGCAACGGTTAAATTGAATTTTAACACAACGAAGTGAAGTAAGAGCGTGGTCCAGTGGGTAAGAGTTGTGCCGCGTAACGCGGAGGTCCGGGTTCGAATTCAGCGATGGTATGGTAGAGCAAAGATGAATTGTTTTATTTTTTTATTTATTTATAATTATTATTTTTATTAATTTGTATCGTTTTAATGACAACTGCAAAATTTTCGTTTTCCTCGACTTTTTGCGATGGTTAAGTAATGTTATATCGTTCGCGAAAAATGTGGTAGTGTGGTGCAGTTGGTAAGAGTCGTGCATCTTAAGACGGGGAGACCGAGTTCAAGCCCCGGCTGCGGAACATTTCTTTTTCCGTTGGTAATTGTTTTTTTTTTATTATTATTTTTAATAGGATCCATACTCATCAACTGCCGAGAGTGTGTGTGTATGTGTTCATTTCTGGGTTCAGGGTATCTACTAGTCGGGCGGTCCCGACTAGAGCAATCTCACTTGTTATTATTATTAATTTGTACCGATTTAATGACAAGTGCAAAATTTTTGTTTTCCTTGACTTTTTTGCGATGGTTAAGTAATGTTATATCATTCGCGTTGCAGTTGGTAGGAGTCGTGCATCTTATCACGGGAGTACCGAGTTCAACTCCCGGTTGGGGAATGTTTTTTTTTTTTTTGTTGGTAATTATTAATAAATTTTATTTATTATTTTTAACAGGCTCAATACTCATCAATTCTGGGTTCAGGGTATCTACTAGTCGGGCGGTCCCGACTAGAGCAATCTCACTTGTTATACCCTAAACCGATTGAAAATGGGTAAAAAAGGGTATAATGGTTTTGTGCAAATGTATGTAACAGGCAGAAGGAAGCATCTCCGACCGCATTAAGTATATATATTCTTGATCAGCATCACTAGCCGAGTCGATTTAGCCATGTCCGTCTGTCTGTCCGTCAGTCTGTCTGTATGAACGCGTCGATTGCAGAGACTACAAAAGCTAGAAAGCTGATCTTGGTCTCATTCGGTTCGTATATACCATACGCAGATCAAGTTTATTTCAAAACATCGATAACTCCTTCCGCTTTCTTATAATTGATATTTATCGCTTTTTTGACTCGGTTTTTTAAGCATAACTCCCAAACTATAAGAGCTAGAACCAAATTTATTTTTTTATGTTCGCGTAAAACATACGAAGAACTTAAATATTTCAGGTTTTGAATACCACCCCCAATCGCCCCCAATATCAAAAAAACCATAAAAACAAAGTAAATTAAATACTACACACGTGCAAATTGGTTTGTACATACATATCGATGATCTGAATAAGTCCTGGCAATTTCTGTGTATATGTGCACGCATACATATGCAAATTTTGTCTTGCGTTCTTATAGGAATTTTTTTTGCAACAGTTAAATTGAATTTTAACACAACGAAACGAAATAAGAGCGTGGTCCAGTTGGTAAGAGTTGGGCCGCGTAACGTGGAGGTCCGGGTTCGAACCAGCGTTGGTATGGTAGAGCAATGTTGAATTTTTTATTTTTTTTTATTTTTTGCGATGGTTAAGTAATGTTATATCATACATGAATAATGTGGTAGTGTGGCGCAGTTGGTAAGAGTCGTGCATCTTAAGACGGAGAGAGGGGCGAGTTCGATCCCCGGTTGCGGAACATTTCTTTTTCCGTTGGTAATTTTTTTTAACAGGATCAATACTCATCAACTGCCGAGAGTTTGTGTGTATGTGTTCATTTCTGTGTTCACTGTATCTACTAGTCGGGCGGTCCCGACTAGAGCAATCTCACTTTTTTTTTTTGCGATTTTTAGAAAGAATTCCCCAAAAATAGCGAAAAAAAGAGCACTATAAGCCTTTTTTATTTGGGGAGTCCCCTATGTTTTGCGAAATTGGCTTGTAGAATGAACGTGTTTATTAGTTTCGAATAATATTTCATTATTTCCATCATAAAAGGTAATAATAATTTTACAATGAGACGTAGAAAGCACTGCATTGCGAAGAAAAGCGATCTCATCAAAAAGTTGATATTTGACGGAAAATCTGAAATCGGAAAATAATTAAAACCCTTTAAACTATGAAAAAACAAGTGAGATTGCTCTAGTCGGGACCGCCCGACTAAAAGATACCCTGAACCCAGAAATGAACACATACACACAAACTCTCGGCAGTTGATGAGTATTGAGCCTGTTAAAAATAAAAAATAAAATTTACTAATAATTACCAATAGAAAAATAAATACTCCACAAGCGGGAGTTGAACTCGGTACCTCCGTGATAAGATTCACAACTCTTACCAACTGCACCACACTACCGCATTTTTCGCGAATGATATAACATTACTTAAAGTCGCAAAAAGTCAAGGAAAACGAAAATTTTGCGCTTGTCATTAAAACGATACAAATTAATAATAATTATAATTATGAATAACGAAAAAATAAAAGAATTCAACATTGCTCTACCATACCTGCGCAGAATTCGAACCCGGTCCTCCGCGTTATGGGGCACAACTCTTACCCACTGGACCACGCTCTTACTTCACTTGGTTGTGTTAAAATTCAATTTAACCGTTGCCTAAAAAATTCCTAGAAGAACGCAAGACAAATTTTGCATATGCATATGTATGCGTGCACATGTACACAGAAATTGCCAAGCAGCTGCGCTTTGCCCCCACTACTGAAAATAGATTCTTGATTTGCTCGTAAACTAAATGTACGATCGTTATGAAATTTTCAGGGCTTATTCAGATCATCGAAATGTATCGACAAACCAATTTGCACGTGTGTAGTATTTGATTTACTTTGTTTTTTTGGTTTTATCAATATTGTGGGCGATTGGGGGGAGGTATCCAAAATCCGAAACATTCAAATTTTTCGTATGTTTTACGCGAACATAAAAAAATTAATTTGGTGGCTCTAGCTTTAATAGTTTGGGAGTTATGCTTAAAATACCGAGTCAAAAAAGCGATAAATATCGATAATAAGAAAACGGAAGGAGTTATCGATGTTTTGAAATAAACTTGATCTGCGTATGGAATATACGAACCGAATGAGACCAAGATCAGCTTTCTAGCTTTTGTAGTCTCTGAAATCGACGCGTTCATACAGACGGACGGACAGACGGACAGACAGACAGACGGACATGGCTAAATCGACTCGGCTAGTGATGCTGATCAAGAATATATATACTTTATGGGGTCGGAGATGCTTCCTTCTGCCTGTTACATACATTTGCACAAAACCATTATACCCTTTTTTACCCATTTTCAATGGGTTCAGGGTATAAAAATATTGAAAAATGTGGACGAAAACGTTTTATGACCTCTGATCATGTCAAAAGACTGATTCGTCAAAGCAAGAAAAATCCCTTCAACCCTGCTACCGAGTTAAAAAATAAATAAATATAAATGCAACGTACCAAACAGTTTACACATATCTTAGTCAACATAATCTAAAAGCCGGTAGCCCACATTACTAAGCACACGAAATTTGCCAGTGATCATGCAATTTGAAAATCTCAACATTGGAGGAATATTATCTGGTCAGATGAGTCCGAAATGGTTATGTTTGGTGGAAAGAGATCTTGATCATACGTTAGACATCCAAGGAACACAGAATAGAAAGCCCAGTACATCGCAAAACCATTAAGCTTGGTTAAGCATGGAGGGTGAAGTGTAATGGTATGGGCCTGCTTCTCTTATTGTGGAGTAGGTCCAATACATTGGATAAAAAGCATCATCGATAAGCACGAGACAGTAATTCTACACTTTATAGAATACGAAATGCCGCTCGTATGGGTCTGACCTGAATCCCATCGAAAATAGGTAGTCCGAAGTGTTGTCGGCAAAACTTTGTACCGCTCATTAAAGGAGGTGAGTAGTTATCTACCCACCAAATGTGGTTACTCTGGTTTCAAAACTGTGGGAGATATAGGCATTTCCGAAGACGCGGGGGCGTTATAGTGGGCGTGGCCAGGATGTCAAGTGTGCAATCTTTGGGTCAGTAGCTATCTACATATTAAATTTGGTGACTATTGCTTTAAATCTGTTTGAGATATAGATTTTCGCGGTTTGCGGGGGCGGAAGAGGGAGTAGAGGTACTGGCCGCAAATATTTTTCTGTAACTTCTGGGGGAGCTTCCCACTAATATATATCCCAAAGGCGGGAGGGGGCGTGGCCAATTTTTTTTTGTTTTACTGTGATGTTTGGTGTGGTGGTGGTGATGTTTGGAGGAGCATTCCAGTAATATACATATATCCCAAATTTGGTGACTCCAAATGCAAATATGCAACTCTTATCGATTTGAGGTTTCAGGTATATCGGTTTTCGCGATTACGGGGGCGGAAAGAGGTGTACCCAACAAATTTTTTTTCTAATGTTTGGGGGAGCACTCTCAATCTAACTCAAAAACTGTTAGAGATATATGCATATCCGATTTTTGGGAGCGGGGGCACTTGGGGGCGTTATAGTGGGCGTGGCTATCAAGAATCGCAATCTTTTTAGGAGGTCGCTAGCTATATACATACCATATTTGGTGACTCTAGCTTTAAAATTGTGGACTTTATCAATATGAGATTTTAGGTGCTATCGGTCTGCCACGGCTCCAATGGGCGTAGCCCAAAATCCTTAACACTTTATCTGCAAGACGGACATTCCACAAAACCATTTTACTCTTTTTACTTCGTGAACGAGTATAATAATAGGTATAGATTCAGTATTAATAGTTCAAAACTATTAACTAATGACTTAGATACTTATTGGTCTTTTTTTTATAAATTTAAATCCATTTTTAAAAAGTGGTGCTTTTATTGTTTTCGCCTTTGATTTTTTCAGTTCCTAGTTTGTCAGAGTCCTCCATTTCTAAAAATGTGCTTAAAGTTTCTTTAAAGTTAAAAATGCGAGTTGGGCAACTATTTAAAAATTGCTTGTGGTGGTGCTGCTATTATTTTTTTCGCAGATGTACAAAAGTATGTAACAGGCAGACGGAGGCATCTCCGACTCCGTAATGCATGTATATATTCTTGATCAGGACTACAAGCTAAAATGATTTGGCCATGTACATACGTCCGTCCATCTTTCCGATTGTATAAACGCATCGATATAGGTAACTACAAAAATTATAGACCAAAATTTTTATTTAACCTAGGCTTTTTATACCCTGAACCCATTGAAAATGGGTAAAAAATGGTATAATAGTTTTGTGCAAATGTATGTAACAGGCAGAAGGAAGCATCTTCGACCCCATAAAGTATATATATTCTTGATCAGAATCACTAGCCGAGTCGATTAAGCCATGTCCGTCTGTCTGTCCGTCTGTCCGTCCGTCTGCATGAACGCGTCGATTTCAGAGACTACAAAAGCTAGAAAGCTGATCTTGGTCTCATTTGGTTCGTATATACCATACGCAGATCAAGTTTATTTCAAAACATCGATAACTCCTTCCGTTTTCTTATTATCGATATTTATCACTTTTTTGATTCGGTTTACTCGGTTTTATAGTTTTACCCAAACTATAAAAGCTAGAGCCACCAAATTTATTTTTTTATATTCGCGTAAAACATACGAAGAATTTAAGCCCTTCAGGTTTTGGATACCTCCCCCAATCGCCCCCAATATTGAAAAAACCATAAAAACAAAGCAAATCAAATACTACACACGTGCAAATTGGTTTGTACATACATTTCGATGATTTGAATAAGTCCTGAAAATTTAATAACGATCATACATTTAGTTTACGAGCAAATCAAGAATCTATTTTCAGTAGTGGGGGCAAAGCGCAGCTGCTTGGCAATTTCTGTGTACATGTGCACGCATACATATGCATATGCAAAATTTGTCTTGCGTTCTTCTAGGAATTTTTTTGCATCGGTTAAATTGAGTTTTAACACAACGACTCATAGTAAGAGCGTGGTCCAGTTGGTAAGAGTTAGGCCTCGTAACGTGAAGGCCCGGGCTCGAATTCAGCGTTGGTATGGTAGTAAATGTTGAATTGTTTTATTTTATTTTTTCGTTATTCATAATTATTATTATTATTAATTTGTATCGTTTTAATGGCAAAATTTTCGTTTTCCTTGACTTTTTGCGATGGTTAAGTAATGTTATATCATTCGCGAAAAATGTGGTAGTGTGGTGCAGTTAGTAAGAGTCGTGCATTTAAGACGGAGAGAGCGAGTTCGAGCCCCGGTTGTGGAACATTTCTTTTTCCGTTGGTAATTGTTTTTTTTAATTTTTAAAAGGCTCAATACTCATCAACTGCCGAGAGTTTGTGTGTATGTGTTAATTTCTGGGTTCAGGGTATCTACTCGTCGGGCGGTCCCGACTAGAGCAATCTCACTTGTTTTTATTGAAAGTGCTTAACTGACTAACAAACTGGTATAGGTTAGACCTTAGAAAGTCAAACTGTGCTCCCGTTCAATATCTCAGCGGCCGACGCTTGCAGATATTGCTTGAAACATATTCGGAGAACAAGTATTATAGCTGGAGGCAGTTTGGTGCCTGGGGTCTGTGGGTTCTACCAAAGACAATATAAACACCAATATGAGTAACGCGCATACATTTAAACGTAAGCAAAAAGTTCTGGTGTGGCTTTTCAAGTGGCTTTTCGCTCTTCAAACGCTCGAGAGCGAAAAGCCACACGATTCAATGCCGAAATCCATAGAGTAATAAAGAACAAAGAGGAGGGGGGAAGGGTAAAGGGTGTAGCGATGCGCAGGTAGCTAGCAATTTTGCCTGCCTTGAGTAGCATAGTAAAAAGGGAAATGGTCCATAATTCGGCGCATCGACGTGACGTCACATCAGCTTCTGTTCGGCAGGCCAAAAATGCACTTTTGCACAGAATTGTGACGTCGCGAATTGAAAAACATTGTAACCTTTAGATTTTCTTGCATATTATGGGTTGCGGACACGCATACTTATGCATTGGCACGACAATGTGTGTATTGTTTAGGTGCATCGAGGCAAAAATTCCCTTATTTATACTCTTCATATATAAAATGTTTAAATAAAACATATTTAAATTAATGGTTTAATTGAAAGTCAGTATACATGCAGAAAACATTTTGCTTCATACTGATTTAGCAAATATTTTGTAGTATTTTGGAATAAAATGTTAAGAGCACTGAAAAAGTAAACATATCCTATTCAGGGAAAGGGTGTACTCGCGGCTCGAAAATTCTGAGAGCGCAAGTGCACCAATTTCGTTTTCGTTCTCAATTTTGCAAAATATCAAGCTGCCTTGTAAAATTTCGGTGTACTGCGTTACTCATCTTAGTGTTTATATTGTCTTTGGTATAACCATATAAAGGGTATTATATTTTACCCATTTTCAATGGTTTCAGGGTATAAAAAGGGTTAAAAACGGATTAATATCGATAATAAGAGAACGGAAAACGTAATAAAGATCGGTTAATGACATCTTTTTTGAACAACGGAAATTTCGAGATCAGTAGACTTCCGTTCGGGCCCAAAAAAAAAACACCGCACGCATATTACAACAGACAATCGACGATGTCCTAAAGGAACAAATTGGAAAGGGGACTTGCTACGTTTATGTGGATGACGTCAGTATATTCTCCAAGAACAAAGAAGACCACGTCAAACACATTAACTGGGTTCTCTAAAGTTTATACGATGCAGGTAGCGAATTTTTGAACAAAAGCGTAAAGTATTTGGGAAACTAAAAGATTTACTACCATCAGAGGATGTGCTTCTGATATACTCGGACTTTGGACGACCATTTAATTTAACGACAGAAGCATTCGCACACGGCCTAGAGGCAGTGTTGGCACAGAACGGCAGACCGATCACAATGATTTCCCGGACATTACGTGGCAGCGAAATGAGGGATGGGAGGGGGCGTGGCCAAACATTTCAGTGACATTTGGGGGAGCATTCAAATAAAATAATTCAAAACTTGGTGATTCTGGCTCAAAAACTGTGGTAAATACATGCATTTCTGGCTTTTTAAGGGTGGGGCGCTGGGGGCGTTTTAGTGGGCGTGACCAGGATATCCAGGGTGCAATCTGTGGGAAAGGTCACCAGCTATCTACATACCGAATTGAGTGGCTCTTTCTTTAGAATTGTGGGAAATATTCACCTTATATCGATTTGCGATTTGAGGTATATCGACATGTTATCGAATTGCAAGCCTGCCAGTGGGCGTGGCTCAAAAATCTTAACACTTTGTCTGAAGAGGATAACCACAATTATATATCCAAAATATATATATATCCAAGCCTGTATCTTGAATAAAGCTGCGTTCATCCGAACAGTCTGACAGCATGACGGACATTGCACAAATCCAATATACTAGTTTCAATTTGTGAACGAGTATAAAAATTAATTTGCATCCTGTTCATGATAATAATGTAAAATTAGATTTAGAAAGCAATAGCGTGGTCACTAACGAATACCTTCTAGCTATGCAGACCCCATAACCCAAATCGACGAAGGGGCTATCATAATCAACGATGCCATCATCAGCGTCACAGATAATAAATAATAAATTATAACATTCGACCATCGGGTCTCCTTGAAAGGGACTTTATTCATTATATATTACAGAAGCCTGAGACAGTAACGTGCAACATTCATCGTTGACTTATGCAACGTCATTAGGCATCGATATCGTCTCAGTATGCCTCTCCTCTATGAGTTGAGACTGAAAAATCTTAGACACATTGGCGACCTGAAAGCTCAATTGGTGTCAACCCCGATCGCTAGCAGCTGCGTTACACGCTGATGATCACATATGTGATTCACCGCTGTTTGCGAGCGGGTCCTCGTGGCGATTTGCTGTCCGACCTTAAGGTCTTACAAAGCTGCGGGAGTAGTCATCACCAGCGAGTCACATAAAATGCTGGCTTAGTATCCGGCCTGACACGTCAACAGGTAAGCCACAAAGTGTCGAATTCTTATTGGCCAACGCAGCAACTATGCAATGTCAGCGTTTTTATGGGATCGCTGCCTCGGCCCATAGCTTTGACAGGACAGGGGTGGATATCTTTAAATCAGTTCAAAGGGTGACTCAATCAGCCTGATCTGGGCTTAAAGTAAATAATATTTTATTTTTAGTCGCTTCGGGATTGACCACTAATAAAGTACAATTACATACCGTAAACTTAACTTTTAACTTGTATACTTTAATGGGGTCGAGGATGTTTCCTTCTGCCTGTTACATATATTTGCACAAACCCTTTATACCCTTTAGGCCTTAGGGTGTAAAAGTAAACCCCAACACATAGTGTTTAGCGGCTTACCATTAGAAATATGAAATCCATGTTAGTGACGTATTTATATGGTCATCTCCCTTTTGTACTGTTCTTTCTGCTCAAAAAAATATATTATATTAAAACAAAGAAACATAAACTAGTAGTGACAAGTATTAAATACCCAGCGGTTGGCAGGCCACAAGAAATTATGACTACAATAGATGTGGCGGTCAACTCCGCCCTTACACACCAAGCGTAATTTTTTAGAGCTGAGTTAGCAGCTATCACACAACAGACAACAATTGTAAGACAAAATTCTTCCCAAGTGGAAGTTTACCAAAGGGTATAAGTTATTGAGGGAGTCTGGTGTGATGAACCATTAGATATAGTAAAATATATTGCGAATTGAATGGCACGCAAGATGACTATGTATCTTAGCAACAATCAGCGGTTGATACCTATGAAATTGTCAAGTCATTCATTGGAAGCTCTAAGCATTATCAGACAGTTTCAATTAAACGCAACAAAGTAGGAAACGCAAACGCAACGTTAGCCTCTCATAACAATGTCCTAAACTTTTTTTTTTTTTAGATTTTAGAGTACATTGAGGCAGGGCAAGATTTGCTTGCTCAAATATTACGATGAAGCTTACGTTTCTGACAAATAAGACTCACAAATCATACGGCCCAGCGGCAACATCCGTCTTGAATGAAAAATGTGGAAGTGAAGCTTTGCAGACATTCGTCTCCGGACTCCGGAAGTCACTTATGGCAGCAGATTTCCAAACTAAATTAAGAAATTTGCCAAATATTTGTTGGCGTCAGACTAACCGACAACAATCTAAAACCCACATTTTCGTAAAAGCCAAGCTTATAATAATAATCCAGCAAACAATCCGGCCAATAACTAGCCACAACAAATGCGTAGCTCAAAACAAATGCTTGTTTAATCAGACAAATAATAATAACTCGCCCGTGGGTGTAGCACGGGCCGAGTTTAAGGGAGAATAAGACGACTTGTCCGACATTGCAACTTGAAATTTTTTTAAAGTTTGTCTCTGCTGCCCTTTATTGGAACAAAAGTAGCTGGACACGCCATAAATCTCCTCACGGGGAGTTGCAAAATTTATATTAAACAAATTCCAGTGCTCGGATATTTTGCGCACGTTAAAAATTATTCCAATTAAAATCAATACACGGTCGCACAACAATAGAGCACAAGTGCTTTATTTATTTATTCAAACTCAAATCCTTTGTTTCAACCTACAAAACTTAAATGATTTCATTGGCATTATCAGCCTTGACATTTTTATACCCTGAACCCATTGAAAATGGGTAAAAAAGGGTATAATGGTTTTGTGCAAATGTATGTAACAGGCAGAAGGAAGCATCTCCGACCCCATAAAGTATATATATTCTTGATCAGCATCACTAGCCGAGTCGATTTAGCCATGTCCGTCTGTCTGTCCGTCTGTCTGTCCGTCTGTCCGTCTGTCCGTCCGTCTGTATGAACGCGTCGATTTCAGAGACTACAAAAGCTAGAAAGCTGATCTTGGTCTCATTCGGTTCGTATATTCCATACGCAGATCAAGTTTATTTCAAAACATCGATAACTCTTTCCGTTTTCTTATTATCGATATTTATCGCTTTTTTGACTCGGTTTTTTAAGCATAACTCCCAAACTATAAAAGCTAGAGCCACCAAATTTATTTGTTTATGTTCGCGTAAAACATACGAAGAATTTAAGCCCTTCAGGTTTGGGATACCTCCCCCCAATCGCCCCCAATATTGAAAAAACCATAAAAACAAAGCAAATCAAATACTACACACGTGCAAATTGGTTTGTACATACATTTCGATGATTTGAATAAGTCCTGAAAATTTCATAACGATCGTACATTTAGTTTACGAACAAATCAAGAATCTATTTTCAGTAGTGGGGGCAAAGCGCAGCTGCTTGGCAATTTCTGTGTACATGTGCACGCATACATATGCATATGCAAAATTTATCTTGCGTTCTTCTAGGAATTTTGTTTGCAACGGTTAAATTGAGTTTTAACACAACGACTCATAGTAAGAGCGTGGTCCAGTTGGTAAGAGTTAGGCCTCGTAACGTGAAGGCCCGGGTTCGAATTCAGCGTTGGTATGGTAGTAAATTTTGAATTGTTTTATTTTTTTTTATTTATTTATAATTATTATTTTTATTAATTTGTATCGTTTTAATGACAACTGCAAAATTTTCGTTTTCCTCGACTTTTTGCGATGGTTAACTAATCTTATATCGTTCGCGAAAAATGTGGTAGTGTGGTGCAGTTGGTAAGAGTCGTGCATTTAAGACGGAGAGAGCGAGTTCGAGCCCCGGTTGTGGAACATTTGTTTTTCCGTTGGTATCGCGTGTCGCGTGAATCCCGATGCTTTGCGTCCTATGACGTACGACACGAGTCGCGATATACTATCTGGACTAACTACTTGCGAAATACCTTAAGAGTAAAGACTTAATACGGGGAACGGAAGATTCCGAATTGATCACTCTGTAATATTTATTGAAATCATCACCAAGGACGCGGAAGGGTTCACGCAATAATAATAAATTTTTTTCTGTATCGACTCAATTCGGTCCGATGTGCTGCGTATTGTGGGGACCAAACGCTTGACGCAAACTCCAGAATGGGAGATATATATAAAGTATTTTTGTAGTGTAAGGGTCATCAAACTCCTTGTACCATGTCTTAATGAATCCAAGAACATTCTTCGCTTTGTTTACATTAGTCGTAACAAAATGAAAATTCAGGGTATCATAAAAATGTTAATCTACATCAATATCTGAATTATTGTAGAGTCGGAACAAGTTAGTATCTTAAAAAAGAGCTTAGCAAAATCAGCTTTACGAAAATAGCGGGTGTGATCTGCCCGCACAGGCACAGGACCAAGTATATCAAGGCCCTGACCCAAAGTAAGATGAAAAAGGACCTCAGGTTTAAAAATGGGGTCAATCCTGTGTACACCATTACTTGTGGAATCCAACATAAAGAGCAAATCAAGAGATCTGTCTTTTGAGTTGCGCACTGGATTCGGCTGACCAAAGGACAACTCATGTAGACCATCAACAAGATCATGTGACTTTAAAGACATCAGAAACTTCGAGTACATAATAGAATACGAAGTTAACCAAATGGTTTAAATAGATATCCATATAAAAAGGAGGAGATGTACGTACAAGTTACATACATAGTAAAATTGCCCTAACAGCCTTTTACACCAAACTCGATGTCGAAATATCGACTCTGAAACGGCTCTGAGGAAAAGACGGACTCTACAATAATAAGAAAATCTCCACCAGCACGATAGATTTGATCGCGTCCATAAGAATTGTACTTAGGAGCAAAAAGTGCCGGAGATCCATGTCCGGTTTTAACCACGTCTCGGTAGAAGCAATTAAGTTATAATTAAAAGAAAAACTATCTTCATAGAGATTAGAGATGAGTGACAGACAAATGAGTTTCAGTTTCTGAGTTTCGATTTAAGACCTCTAACGTTTAATAGGCAATCTCAACGGAGAGTATTAGTTTTTTGACGCCTCAACCGAGGTGGTGGCATCGATAGAATTGGATGGAGGTACCAAAATCGGAGTCCGAATTTTGTTTGTGGATTGAAACTCTTTTACAATTAGGTGTTCGGGTGTAAATTATTTACAACAAATGTTGATAAGTAATTCAGGAGAAACATTTTCAACTAAAACAGCCGGTAGACCGGTAATGTCTTATCAGTTGGTTGACGTATAGCCAGACTGGACGAATCGGGTAAAACGTCACACTTATCTTTCTTTAAAAGTGTGTCAGCATCAGATCTCGAAAACACAGGGACAGCAAACGAAAAAAGCTGCTGAATCACTGGAGTAGCAGGCTAATATTCGGAGGCTGAAGGGAGATTGGCAACGGCACATACGTACTTTTTATGCCAAGGACACTCAATAGTTTTACACCATTGAATTGAGTATACATGGCCATGAGCTGATCGTTAAGTTTACGAAAAGCAGAGTTCAGATCTTTAAAGCTATTCCTCGTGTACCTCATAAAAGCTCGCATTTCACATTCCATCTCCCTACACGAGTTACAACAGTACAACAAGCTATTACGTTGGACAATAGCATGCCCCAAAAGCAAACCCGCTCATTTTGAATTATCAACATTATCGCAAAGCCAACGGGATATGCTTAATTGAGAAGCCGTGATCTGTTATTGGCAAGCTTTAGTAAAACAGATAATTCGGTGCTTCATTTTATTTAAAAAATGTATATGTATGTTACCACTTTACCAACGCATGCCAGGAAAGAAAGAAAAAACGAACACAGTTAGATTAAATTCTAAAGATTCTGACAAATACAGATACAATTAGGCAATCCAGCGTAGAGAGCAGCTGTAGAGAAAACAAGTGAGATTGCTCTAGTCGGGACCGCCCGACTAGTAGATACCCTGAACCCAGAAATTAACACATACACACAAACTCTCGGCAGTTGATGAGTATTGAGCCTTATAAAAATTAAAAAAAAAAACAATTACCAACGGAAAAAGAAATTCAGCAACCGGGGCTCGAACTCGCTCTTTCCGTCTTAAGATGCACGACTCTTACCAACTGCACCACACTACCACACTATTCGTATATGATATAACATTACTTACCCATCGCAAAAAGTCAAGGAAAACGAAACTTTTGCACTTGTCATTAAAACGGTACAAATTAATAATAATAAAAATAATAACTATGAATAACGAAAAAATAAAAGAATTCAACATTGCTCAACCGTCGCTGGATTCGAACCCGGACCTCCACGCTGTGCGGCACAACTCTTACCCACTGGACCACGCTCCTAATTGTTTTGGCTGTGCTAAAATTCAACTAAACCGTTGCAAAAAAATTCCTAGAAGAACGCAAGACAAATTTTGCATATGCATATGTATGCGTGCAGATGTACACAGAAATTGCCAAGCAGCTGCGCTTTGCCCCCACTACTGAAAATAGATGCTTGATTTGCTCGTAAACTAAATGTACGATCGTTATGAAATTTTTAGGACTTATTCAAATCATGGAAATGTATCTACAAACCAATTTGCACGTGTGTAGTATTTGATTTACTTTGTTTTTTGGTTTTATCAATATTGTGGGCGATTGGGGGAGGTATCCAAACATATCCGAAACATTTAAATTCATCATATGTTTTACGCGAATATAAAAAAATAAATTTGGTGGCTCTAGCTGTTATAGTTTGGGAGTTATGCTTAAAAACCGAAACAAAAAAGCGATAAATATCGATAATAAGAAAACGGAAGGAGTTATCGATGTTTTGAAATAAACTTGATCTGCGTATGGAATATACGAACCGAATGAGACCAAGATCAGCTTTCTAGCTTTTGTTTTACCCATTTTCAATGGGTTCAGGGTATAAAAAGTGTGGAATAACAACGTATAACAACGTCGCGTTAAAAAGCTCAGTCAATGAAGAACTTCCATTCTCCAAGTACCTTGTTCAATCCTCTATGCTTTTTGGGCCTATCTAGCAACTACAGGTGCTTTATAAAAGGCTTCGCAAGACCATTGCAAGACCACTGACGGACGTTCTAAAAGGTGACAAAGGAAAACTAAGTGCCAGTTAGTCCAGGAGGGTTCCGATTATTCTAAGCTCGCAAGTAAACCAATCACAATGATCTTCCGGGCACTAAAATAAACCTTTAGACAAACAAACGGGAACTCTGGGAACGCATAGCCCATCAAACATTTTGAAATTACCTGTATGGTGTTAGGAACCTTAATATTTACTCAGATGGTATAAAATAAGAATAAGATAAGAATTCTAAAGCAAAGATAAAGTGCTGGAAAGCTATTTTTGACAACCATAACGCCAATAGCAACTATAAACCAAGTAAAGAATATCAAGTGGCTGACACCCTGTCTCGCCAAAACCTGAACGCTTTACATCACGATTCCGATGCCCACACGAAAGTAGATTCAATTCACAGTTCTTTACATACACCTCTGAAACAACATAAAAAGCAAGAAACTGTAAGAAAGCACAATTAGAACAAATATCCTTTTCAAGGGCAAACTAAAAAATGTGGTCTGATTCACCGGCATAGAGGCCTCATGACAGACTCTGCAGGATTTGGTTTTGGACCTTTCAAAACCAAAGTATAACGATCCTTGGGTTAAACAGGCCATATATAGAACTACTATACCACAATTTTCAAGAGCTCTATAGTATGTCGACATTTTCTCCACCGAAAAAAAAAGTATTTTTCGCGGTCATTAACAAAACCATAAACTCACGATCGATAGTTGACATCAAAACCTTTAAACTTCACCTAGTATATTTTTCCCATGAACGAGAACAAGTTTCTGCGATAACGAGAAAGTATTAAACGTCGAAACTAATCGAACCATTATGGCAAATAATTTTATAAATCTTCTGATACCAATTGTACTTATAACCGCAACAACGAAGATGCAAATTTGATTAACTCCGGCATACCCGTAGCAGACGGTGAATTAACAAATACGGTTACCTGGGACAGACTACAAATATGATAACGTACGAGACTTACGTGGACGAGACCAAGAACACCATGCACTTGTTTAACCAGAAAGACATCACGGAAGTACTCACTAGAGACCTTGCACATATTGAAACATTAATAACATCACTAAAATACTCTAAAAGACATTCTCGCGGTATAAATCGTTTAGGAACAGTTTTAAGGATAGTAGTAGGATCTCTCGAGTTTGACGACTGGGAGCACATAAAGTTTAGGCAAATGCAGCTAATAGATTCAGAAACAAGACAAGTTTAAATAAATACAAAGCAACAAACGGGACTTAACAAAGTAACAAAAAACTTAATTTCAATACATAAAACTGTCTGGTATGCTAAAGATAGCCTCTTCAAAACACTTTTGGCCAAAAATATACTTATATTTACTGATTTAAAAATTGTAATCCTCGCCATCACTCTGGCAAAAATAAACCTGGTCAGCCCAGCAATATTGCAAAAAATTCTAGTGTAGCAATAAGGACTTTCAAAATAACACAAGTCTTGAATCAGCCTGTAAAAAAATCAACATTTGATGCCGGATCGTCGCGGCTTCATTAGACCTTTAGATATCATTGCAAAATAAGTTTTCTCATACCCACGAATTAATCCAGTTGGACTGGCGAATAAATATTAACGATCAAACGGTGTTTTTTTGATTTATATAAGCGGTCCTATTGAAAATGTTAGTGTCTTGTCGTAAGAATGGAAAAAAGTGAGGTAGGAGGTAAGCTATATTCTCAAGTTTGTACTCCTCTTCTTTATCGTCCTCCATTATTAATCAGCAATCAATAAGGTGCTTCTATACGCTTTGAGCATTCTGAGCAATTTCTCTCCCGTAGACAACAGACATTTTTTTAATTCCCAGACGTCATGTGCGGCGTTTCGCTTAATCGCCGCCAATGTGAATGTTTCAGATTTCCTTGTCCGAAAATTGTCGATGCCAACCCAACATTCATCGAGAAAATCCCTCGATTGTACGATATGGAATAAACTACTACTGCAGGAACCACCATGAGATCGAAGACACCTATAGCGTGAACATTATCTACTGAGCCGCAACCGCTACACACATCTAGGTTCGAGTGTGCAGGTTGCTGCTGGGAGTACCACCGCTATGACGGTGACAAAAGGAGTCTGCAAACAATCCAATTACAAGACTGGAACCAACAGCAGCAATTTCCGAGCCTGATGCAGAAGATCGCCATTTTGAAGAAGGAATTATACGGTGCAACGAAGAATCGTGTGCATGTAAGAGCAGAAAGCAATGTTCCAGTGGAAAATGGAGGTATGCCGCCAGCTGTGAGTGAAAATTTTCCGTTGCTTGTGAGTGTAAAGCAAGCGTTGTAAACTGTTGCAGACAGTGGCATCATTGGGAGCTATTGCCGTTGGCTTTGAGTGAAGACTTGCCGCTGGAAACAAAGGGCATTGTTTCGAAATATTGGAGTGGAATTTTCCCGTGTTAAATTAACTGAAGTTTGTCGACCTCTTTGAGTTGTAGTTTGCCGCCATATTTGTGCACGTCGTCAACGCATTAAATATTGCTGTTATCTGCGGATCTACGACATCTGTGATAAGAACGAATCTTCCTGAGCTTGGAGCGCAGCGCAGCATGTGAAGAAGCATCGGCCATACCCTGTCGTGTGGGTAATAAATGCCAATGAATGGATGCAATGTAAGATATGGCCGACTACTACACGAAGCTTTGTAGAGTCTTAGATTGAGTGACCGAACCCTTTGGAGATGCTAGACGGACACCGCAGCCAGCGAATTTGAATGGCATTGCCGGCCGTAGGACACCACTACGGGAAGCCTAAGCAACATTAGCACGGAGTTTGAGTTGTGCGGACCCAAGGGCAACGCGTCTGCTGTTTCGTATATTACTTGTAACATTATTCGGATCAGAATATAAGGGACTAGACACGTACGCATTCTTTGATAAAGGCTCGTCCGTGTCCACGAATAATGAGAAACTCAGCTGAACCTGAAGGCCGAGCGACGACAACTGAATATTAGTTAGTTTGGCGAAAAATCTAGAATTTGCCGATGCAGAGCTTGTGTCAGGCTGATGTTCTAGGATCTATGAAAAAAACCACCATCGATGTCGTATTATTTAACACTCTCACAGAATGAAGCTGTTGAGAACGCGCCGCCGATTGCAGCCAGCGCCGACGCCAGGGCTCAGAAAATGCTCGAAAACACAATAGTGAGATTGGAACAGCGCTATCAGACCAGACTGCTTTGAAAATGTGATAACATTGTATCGCATGGCACACACGAGAATTATAAATATTAAAACAAGTGAGATTGCTCTAGTCGGGACCGCCCGACTAGTAGATACCCTGAACCCAGAATTGATGAGTATTGAGCCTGTTAAAAATAATAAATAAAATTTATTAATAATTACCAACCAAAAAAAAAAACATTCCCCAACCGGGAGTTGAACCCGGTTCTCCCGTGATAAGATGCAAGACTCTTACCAACTGCACCACACTACCACATTTTTCGCGAATGATATAACATTACTTAACCATCGCAAAAAAGTCAAGGAAAACAAAAATTTTGCACTTGTCATTAAAACGGTACAAATAATTAATAATAAAAATAATAATTATGAATAACGGAAAAATAAAAGATTTCAACATTGCTCAACCGTCGCTGGATTCGAACCCGGACCTCCACGCTGTGCGGCACAACTCTTACCCACTGGGCCACGCTTCTAATTGTTTTGGCTGTGGTAAAATTCAACTAAGCCGTTGCAAAAAAAAATTCCTAGGAAAACGCAAGACAAAATTCTACATATGCATATGTATGCGTGCACATGTACACAGAAATTGCCAAGCAGCTGCGCTTTGCCCCCACTACTGAAAATAGATTCTTGATTTGCTCGTAAACTAAATGTACGATTGTTATGAAATTTTCAGGACTTATTCAGATCATCGAAATGTATCTACAAACCAATTTGCACGTGTGTAGTATTTGATTTACTTTGTTTTTTGGTTTTATCAATATTGTGGGCGATTGGGGGGAGGTATCCAAAACCTGAAGGGCTTAAATTCTTCGTATGTTTTACGCGAACATAAAAAAATTGATTTGGTGGCTTTAGCTTTTATAGTTTGGGAGTTATGCTTAAAAAACCGAAACAAAAAAGCGATAAATATCGATAATAAGAAAACGGAAGGAGTTATCGATGTTTTGAAATAAACTTGATCTGCGTATGGAATATACGAACCGAATGAGACCAAGATCAGCTTTCTAGCTTTTGTAGTCTCTGAAATCGGCGCGTTCATACAGACGGACGGACAGACAGACGGACAGACAGACGGACATGGCTAAATCGACTCGGCTAGTGATGCTGATCAAGAATATATATACTTTATGGGGTCGGAGATGCTTCCTTCTGCCTGTTACATACATTTGCTCAAAACCATTATACCCTTTTTTACCCATTTTCAATGGGTTCAGGGTATAATTAAAGGTAAATGTACTATACAATTTGCACAAACCTTTTAGCGAATTATAAACCAGATAAACTTCGTCTGGTTTTCGACGCGGCGGTGACGTATTGCTGAATTCAGTACTGCAAAAAAGTCCAAAGCTACAAGCCACTAGCAGCTGTGCTCTTCCACTTAAGGGAAGGCATTGGAGTTTGGAGGCATGATGTAGATGTTTCATCAAGATTTGATACAGCCACAGGACAGATGCGCACAGCGGTTTCTCTTGCGAGACGGAGGTGGTCAACGAGAGACATAGAAATGATCGAGATGTGTAAGAAATGGTTATGATGACGTTCGGCGCAGCATGCTCGCCAAGTGCGACGCATTATTTGAAGACCGTAAATGCGCTGGAATATCAACACCTGCGGATCCAAGTGCAGTCAAAGCCATTATCGTTTATCGCTTTTTGACGAATAGGGAAGCAGTCATCGTATCAATACGGGTGAGAGAAATATACTAACGCTGGGCTTGGGCTGTGCCAATTTGCTTCCAGCTCGGATGTTGGATGCCGCTAAAGATGTTGTATGGCGTAACAACCAGCCACGGATGACTTCAAATTCAATGTGGTTTGGTTGTTGTAACTGCAAGCTGCCGTTTTAAGAGACAGGTTGATGAATTCTGCGAAGCATGAATACAGCATTTCCATGAGCAATATTGTGGACGGATTCGGAGACAGTGGTGCACTGAATAAGCAGTACGCTCCGCCGATACAAGCAATTTTTCGACAATCGAGTGGCAGAAATTTTAAAATTTACGGATATGGCACAGTGGTGATGAATACCATCGACCGAGAGCGCAGTAAATGATGCAACATGGCCACAATCAAAGGTGGTGTTCAGCCAAGGCTGCAGCCAGCGGCGGAAGATGATACCTACAAGTAGAACTGCCAAGGGAGTATGCTTTGGTTGCTGCAGACATCTTTTGTCTTTCATTTCAATCGATTACTGAGAGCCACTGCCTGGGTACACAGATTCAAACAATGGTGCAGCGGGAGCAGCAGAAAGTGAGGATGCAGAGATCCAAAGATCACAGTGTGAAGCATTCTCGGACAAAATGCGAGCCGCGCATAATAAGAAGGAATTCGCTGGATAAAGCGATATTCAAGGATTGGCACCCTATCTGGATGAATATGGTATCCTGCTTGTTTATGGCAGAGAGTATGATATACAGCGCAAAACAGCCGGACATACTGTCACACCGGCATCCATTATTCAAGTTGGTAGTGCTCCATTACCGTGAAGATAAAGCATCTAAATCTGGATGCTACTTTAATTAATATTCGAACAAATTCTGGGTGGCGAATCTACTGCAAAAAACAGTTAAAGCATTGCTACATGCAAGTTACAATGGGTGCAGCCAGCGCCGCCTATGATGGGCCCCATTTAAATATACAATACTGGATTATTTTGGACCACTGCTCGTAACAGTTGGACGCAGGACGATCATTATTGTGGTTGGAATTATGTATTGCTTGTAAATAAAGCATTGAAATGTAAATTTGATATTGTATTTATTGCTTTGTCGGTGACTTTTTAATATATATAAGCGCTCGTAGTGGAATTTGAGTGTCTTGTCTTAAGTTTGTACTAAATTCTATTTCTATAAAATAACAAGTGAGATTGCTCTAGTCGGCACCGCCCGACTAGTAGATACCCTGAACCCAGAAATGAACACATACACACAAACTCTCGGGAGTTGATGAGTATAGAGCCTGTTAAAAAAAAAATTGACTAATAATTACCAACGGAAAAATAAATACATCAAAACCGGGAATCGAACCCGCTCCCCCCGTGTTAAGATGCACAACTCTTACCAACTGCACCGCACTACCACATTATTAATGTATGATATAACATTACTTAACCACCGCAAAAAATCAAGGAAAACGAAAATTTTGCACTTGTCATTAAAACGATACAAATTAATAATAATAATAATAATAATAAATAACGAAAAAATAAAAGAATATGCGCCACAACTCTTACCAACTGGACCACGCTCTTACTTGTCCACTTGGTGTTAAAATTTAACTTAACCGTTGCAAAAAAATTTCTAGAAAAAGGCAAGACAAAATTTGCATATGCATCTGTATGCGTGCACATGAACACAGAAGTTGCCAAGCAGATGCGCTTTGCCCCCACTACTGAAAATAGATTCTTGATTTGATCGTAAACTAAATGTACGATCGTTATGAAATTTTCAGGACTTATTCAGATCATCGAAATGTATCTACAAACGAATTTGCACGTGTGTAGTATTTAATTCACTTTGTTTTTATGGTTTTATCGATATTGTGGGCGATTGGGGGGAGGTATCCAAAATTGAAGTATTTTAATTCTTCGTATGTTTAACGCGAATATAAAAAAATAAATTTGGTGGCTCTAGCTTTTACAGTTTGGGAGTTATGCTTAAAAGACCGAGTCAAAAAAGCGATAAATATCGATAATAAGAAAACGGAAGAAGTTATCGAAGTTTTTAAATAAGCTTGATCTGCGTATGACATATACGAATCGAATGAGACCAAGATCAGCTTTCTAGCTTTTGTAGTCTCTGAAATCGACGCGTTCATACAGACAGATGGACAGACAGACAGACAGACGGACATGGCTACATCGACTCGGCTAGTGACGCTGAACAAGAATATATATACTTTATGGGATCGGATCCTTCTGCCTGTTACATACATTTGCACAAAACCATTATACCCTTTTTTACCCATTTTCAAATGGTTCAGAGTATAAAAAAGGCAACAGTTACCAGTTAATGGTATGTGGTGCTGATATGTACTTAGATACAAAAACAGCGATACACATATAAAAACGGCGCGGGCGCGACTACAAAAGTAACTACAACGGGTTCTTAGAGAAAAGAACCCCGAGATTACTATCGTTGCAGATCAGATAGTTAGAATACAAAAACAAAATATAAGCAGCCAACAAAGCAAACTGATATGATTCAAAACTTATGCAAAAACGATCACAGCAGATTTTCTGTGGTATTGACTGAGATCGGATACCTCTTATTTATTGATAAGTGGTAATTGATTTATTACAAATTATATATTTCAATAAATATTTATTCAAAATAACTATTAATTTTGTATAACATTATTTAAGTTTTCAAGTGTGGGTTTGGTAGCAACGTCGGTATTTTAAAGGGGAGCAAGTATCCTGTCTTTTTATTACGGTATTAAAATTATATCCTCGTATGACACCCCACACGTATTCGTCAAATAGATTTTAGTTAAGTGTTTGCCAACATTTTTTAATATTTTTTATAAATTCTTTAGCAAAACAATTAAACTTATTATGTTCCAATGCCTTTTTTTAAACCCTGAACCCATTGAAAATGGGTAAAAAAAAGGTATAATAGTTTTGTGCAAATGTATGTAACAGGCAGAAGGAAGCACCTCCGACCCCATAACTAGCCACTAGCCGAGTCGACTTAGCCATGTCCGTCTGTCTGTCCGTCTGTCCGTCCGTCTGTATGAACGCGTCGATTTCAGAGACTACAAAAGCTAGAAAGCTGATCTTGGTCTCATTCGGTTCGCATATACCATAAGCAGATCAAGTTTATTTCAAAACATCGATAACTCCTTCCGTTTTCTTATTATCGATATTTATCGCTTTTATGACTCGGTTTTTTAAGCATAACTCCCAAACTATAAAAGCTAGATCCACCAATTTAATTTTTTTATTTTCGCGTAAAACATACGAAGAATTTAAATACTTCAGTTTGGATACCTTCCCCAATCGGCCACAATATCGATAAAACCATAAAAACAAAGTTAATCAAATACTACACACGTGTAAATTGGTTTGTACATGCATTTCGATGATCTGAATAAGTCCTGAAAATTTCATAACGATCGTACATTTAGTTTACGAGCAAATCAAGAATCTATTTTCAGTAGTGGGGGCAAAGCGCATCTGCTTTGCAACTTCTGTGTTCATGTGCACGCATACATATGCATATGCAAATTTTGTCTTGCCTTTTTCTAGAAATTTTTTTGCAACGGTTAAGTTAAATTATAACACCAAGTGGACAAGTAAGAGTGTAGTCCAGTTGGTAAGAGTTGTGGCGCATATTCTTTTATTTTTTCGTTATTCATAATTATTATTATTATTATTAATTTGTATCGTTTTAATGACAAGTGCAAAATTTTCATTTTCTTTGATTTTTGCGATGGTTAAGTAATGTTATATCATACATTAATAATGTGGTAGTGCGGTGCAGTTGGTAAGAGTTGTGCATCTTAACACGGGGGAGCGGGTTCGATTCCCGGTTTTGATGTATTTATTTTTCCGTTGGTAATTCATCTAGGTTCAGGGTATCTACTAGTCGGGTGGTCCCGACTAGAGCAATCTCACTGGTTTCTTTATATATTTATTTTACCCTTTTTTATTTTGTTAATTTAATTCAAATTAAAATATATGAAATTCGACTTAAGTGGACTTGAGCATATTGTAAGGATGTTGAAAATGATATGATGGGGCTCATGAGGCAAACTAAGAAAGGCTTTGTTGATCTATTCAGTCGGGCTAAAAGACTGTTTGATGGATTCTTTGCTTTAAATGCCGTAAATGTAGAATATATAAATATTTCTTTTCTCGTCTCCCTTCATCGAAAACAGAAGTGACAAATCAATATTTCATTGATGTTGCCCCATCTGAGCCCAAATAATGTCCTGATTCGGTGAATGGTACAACTCAGCCTGATAAAAAAAACAAACAAGCGAATCTGATGTCTTATTGTATCGAGTGACTTTAATACAGTGAAGTGCTCTTGACTTTCGATCTAATAAAATAATGTAATAAATCATCCGTTATACATTTAATTTGCTGCTAATCTTAACATTGTGAGGCGGGTTATAAACACAACCGCCCACAATAGTAATTAAGAGATTTAAGGACATAGAAATACGAAAATAAATAACAGAGACAGGAAACAATGTATAGAATTAAGTACTGGATTAAAACAATGAAGTGTAAAGTATTTATAATATAATAGGTAGAATAAGTGTTGTTAGTATTATTAGAATTATTGACATAGCAGACAGGCACGATCCATTAACGGTAGCTTTACGATCAGCTGCTAAGGGCGCTATCGAGAGCAGCCCGGCGATCAGCTGCCGAAAGCTCAGGCGAAAGAGCGGCTTTGCGGCAGAGTGGCAGAGGCTCAAGAGGGCAAGCCACGTGGAGTAAATTAGTGTCGAGCCCTACAATCGATCGGTCGCGTGTCGGTCGTCAAGTAAAAGACAACAGAAAAAGCGCGACGTCGAGTGCACACGTGCGCACGCAATTCGAGAAGTGCGGACGAGCGCCTTTGAAACTATTGTAAACGCAGATTTAATTATACTTTTTTTATTAACTAAAAGTGTAGGAGCGTTGATCAAACTCTGACACTAATAATATTAATAGGGATAAGTGACATTCTCTTGATAATAAATGGTATTTTTTTGGAATCGAATGTAATAGTGTCATAATTGGGGTACCTTTGGTGGTCTCGTTAGTTGTTTTTAAATAGGTGTAGGGTTTTGGCAGCGTGGCCTTGGTATTGACCTGGCCTGGGCGGGAGTCGCCGACACGGTCTATACCTGCTGGTGCTAGCCTGGTAGGAAGCGTTGCCGAGGTGATAACCTAGCGCGGGCGGGCACGTGGTCAAGGCGCGGGACCTGACCCAGCTAGGTAGCTTGGTCAAGGTGACTCCCTGACCTTCGTAGTGTAGCGGTTGCGGGATCTCCCTAACCTAGTCAGCAGGCCCGGTCTCGGGATAACTAGATTCGTGTAGCGTTAGCGGTTACGGGGTCTCCCTAACCTAGTGGGGGGTGCGGTCACGGTGTCGTCCGGACCCGAGCATAAGTTAGGAGACGTGGTGGCGGTCGTGGTCATCACCCGAACCCGAGCACAATCGGAAACAACACGAGGGGGCCGAGAGACTAGCTCGCGCTTCTTCGTTCGAAGGGACGGGGTATCTTGAGTTGAAGGGCATTTTGAAGGCTGGCCTTCTAGCTTGAAATTACAGAGTTTGCGTTGCCCCCGCAAAACATAGCATCCCAGTGATTTACAAATTTTCTTGTAAACAACCTTGGTCACACTGAGATTTATACCCCGCTCTATAAACTACTTTACAACATAACAATTTTTGAAAAAACTATTTTAATGCACCGATCAGTGACTGATACTTCGTGACATCATCTACTGTGCAACAATTGTTATCTGTGCATTTCTTCTAAAAAGTCCTTACAGTCCTTCATGCGCCAAGCTGTCAAAAAGGTTTTCGTGTACCGATGTCGATGAATTACTATGCTATCCACTACTTCAACATGTTTGTTCTTCGTCTTAGCCATTCTTGTCTGCTTTGAACTTGGTCACCCGATAGGGGCCGTCATATTAAATAAAAGTTTTAGTGCCGACTCTGCTTCGTAGAGGCAATTTCGAAAATCTCCTTCAACCTCTTCGCATTCTCTTGCGGCTTCTGTTGGGTGGCTTCGGATCCTGGCGTTACCTCGTCATACAGCGATGCGGGCAGACGCGGCTATCTGCCCTGCACCAGGATGGCTGGAATAAAGCCCGTCGCATCGATATGCTGGAATTCATGGCCAGCCAGATCTCCGGGAGCAGTGCGTCCCAAAAACTCTGATGGTCCTCTATGAATTGGGCCAGCATTGTGTTTACCGGCCGGTTCTTGCCGTAGGGTTCTCCAGTGGATAATACGGCGCTGTGTACTGGATTTCCCCTCCACTCAGTTATTCCGGCTTGGCTAGTGAATTGCACGCCATTGTCGCACATCAGCTTGCGCGGTACGCCGAATCTACTAGGGATCCTTTCTCTGAACGCTACCTGCAAGAGTGCTGATATGGCTTTCTTAAGGGGGATTAGCTTTGCCCACTTGGAAAATGCATCATGGAAGACCAACAGCAGCGTTTTGCCATGTGTGGATCTCTGGAGTGGGTCGATGAAACCCCACATAACACGTCACATGCCTCAGCCACCTGGCGAGTCAACACATGACCTGCTTGCTTAAACTATTGAATTTTGGTAGTTGGTGCAGTGCTTCACATACCTGGCGGCGTCCCTAAACATTCCCGGCCAGTAGTGGAACTAAGCCAGTATCGCCACCATCTTCCGCAATATTTGGTGCTCCCCTATAGGTGCATCGTGGCATTCCGGTAGAACCCGCTGCCGACGACCCATACTCACACATAATATTCAGGATATGTAGTCCTCATCGTCGGGCCAGTATCCCAGGTAACGGTACAAGTTCCCATAACTTACCGGATACCCACCAGCACGGAGATTCCTCTTTCACAACCTTTTGGAACGCCTCCAGAGGCTGCAAGTTTGACGGTGCCTTCAAGTTCCAGATTGCTGCTACCTTTTCGGGATCCGAGTTCTTATTCCGTCGCAAGTCACCACGTGACGCAGCAATACCACCTCCCTCTTGTAGAAGGCACACTTTTTCCGATTTACCTTTAGGTTTGCCGCTTGAAGGCCGGTGAAATACATCCTGTAGATTGTCTATATGTTGTTCCTTGGTCGCACCTACGAGAGTGATGTCGTCAAAGTACGCAAACGCATGTGGCTCCATCTCTGGTCCTATGACCGTGTTTAGGGCTCTTTGAAATCTAGCGCACGCGGAATGTATATGTTTACACTCTGCTACAATATTTTATTGTCTTCGGGAAAACAATATTAATGCACTCTTAATGGGTTAAACATAATAGTTTAAAACCCAACTGCCCACAAAAATAATATATTACGACATAAAAATGTAGATGTATAAATATAAGAGAAAGAAAATGGAAATTTCAATCAATCAGACCGGAATAAGATACGTTAGGCTTAATAGGTATTTTGAAAAAATATCGGCGTTGCAGACAGCCGTGGTCCATTACCAGCAGACCTACGATCAGCTGCTAAAAGCAAAATCAAGAACAGCCCTTATAGTCTCATTAGATGCCCTTAGATAGTTGTGAGGTTTTGGAAGTGTCCTCACGGTGGTAACCCGCCCCCGGCGGGAGTCTCTATCATGGTGCTAACCTGACGGTGCTCACAAGTTAGCCGTGGTGAGAACTTCGGTCGGGCGGGCACTTGGTCACGGTAAATGGCGCTCTTTGCAAATTAAATTTTTTGTTGCCGATTCCATGCGTCATAAGACGCCATATATGTTCTGATCGATCCGCGAAAGTATACCCTCAATGCAAGATGGTAACAGCGTTGAGTTTGCAAGTATCCAAGTATAATCGATTTTTATCTGGCCTTAGCCCAATGGAAGTGCTGTTTCTGTACGGACTATCACTGACTTTGATGACTCCTTCTAAGCCTTGTTATTTTTCCTCCATTAAGTGGTTAATTTTCTTGACTACATTGGACTCTCTCACAGCCGATTCGATCGAGGTGTTTGCCTCGGCTAGGACGATGAAAAAGCTTAAACGCAGACGAACCAGAAATCGATGTACAAACACGCCTGCTGTTCATGGTACTAGCAGATGTAAAGCGTCATGTCTTTTTCTATCTTGCTTGTATGCAATTTCTGCCCGCTCTCACGAGAGCTACGCCTTAAGAGACTAGCCAGTGTCTAACATTCCAGCAATGTTTTTATCTTCAATGCAGACCACCGCAAACACACCTCTTTTGATGGGCTCGACCCCTTTATTCGCTTCGAGCGTTGCCGCATGTGCCCTTATTATTTTGGCGAGTAACTTAACGCATTCTATTCATCTGTCGTACTCCAAAAACTTCTTCTTCTAGCTAACCCATATGGCCTTATCCTTTCTTTGTAGGGTACGTGCCCCATATTTCGCAAGCAACATATACTAGAGTCCTCCTAGGGGGACTCCACTTCCACTACATCGTGGGACCCATTTGTGAACGCACCTCTTCCACTCTGGTCACGTTCACTCTGCCGTTTTCCGTGCAGGCCAGCGGTAGCAACTTGCCAGCGGTAGCAACTTTGCGCTGTTTATTTACACAGCATGACTAGTCGTTTCTTGGCTGGACGGAGTTCCAACACCCGGGCTCAGGCTTACCGTCCTTACCATGATCTCTTCGACCTCCGGTTTGACTCGATGCTCATCTGAGGGGATCGCCTTCTAGCAAAGTAAGGTACGGCTTGCCCTGCCCTGAATACTTCGGATGTGCTCCGAATGCTGCACAATTCCTACGCTGACCAAAGCTCGCATCAATCTCGCTTAAAGACGAATGCTTTCGTAGTTCTTCGGTTATTGGACGCATCAAAGGACACCACCCATTTGTCTTCAGCAGCAGCTTCGAGTATCATTAAAAAGCCATTTAAAAACCATTTAATACAATAAGAGGACGCCTTGGACAGCGGAGAAGTTGTACCATTACAAAAGAAAGACTACAAAACACCTGAAAAAAGAACCCCAAACGCTCACCCCAAAGGAGAAGATTTCGGCAGCGGCATGACGATTAAGAATCAAAATTAAGACAAATCTGTAAGTGAAAACTTTATACAGTATTTTTTTTTTCAAATTGTCACAGGGATATTTGTCTAATTCAGTTGAAATAAAATAAAGTAATAACACATATTGCATAGCAACCCAATGCTGTCCGTCTGTCCATCCGGATGAACGCAACTGTTTTCGGCGCTATTGAAGATAGAGACTTGAACTTTTGGATATATACTTGTAGTTATCCTCTTCAGAAAGGAAGACTTAAGACTTTTGTTTCACGTCCACTGGGAGGCTGGCAATTCAATAACATGTCGATACACCTACAATCGTTAATCGATAAAAAGTGAATAATTCCCACAATTTAAAACATAGTGCTATTAAATTAGGTAAATAAATAGATGGTGACATGTCACACAGATAGCACACTTAATATCCCAGCCACACACACTCGATAAAAAAAAGAAGAGGCCACCCTGCCTTAGAGTGCCTAACTCTTGCTCGATGACGTGTATTGGTCGGTTGTCGCTATACATGAAGTCGACGCGAGCTATTATCGCATCGAAATTTAAAACTGTGCGGAATAAAGCCAACACAGCATCAGCGCAGCCACTAATCTTGCTTCTTATTATGAGCAGTGCCTGATATGACGAGAATAGCCAATATATGGTCTAAATATTTTATATGCTGCCTTCGCGACTTTAAAGTTTTTATTGGATACAGCAGTTTCCATAAATTTTGTTCGATTTACCTTAGAGTTATATAGCAAGTTACCTGAAAGAGAACTTTTCGATATCGGTACCATTTACAGGTCAAATGCTGGCGCAGCAGCACTAGAGTGTTGAGGGATGGCATACATTCTAGTCGACGTAAGTTGTAGTGCCGACTCTGCTTCGTAGAGGCAATTCTCTTGCGGTTTCTGTTGGGTGGCTTCGGATCCTGGCGTTGCCTCGTCATACAGCGATGCGGGCAGACGCGGCTATCTGCCCTGCACCAGGAAGGCTGGAGAAAAGCCCGTCGCATTCGCTATGCTGGAATTCATGGCCAGCCAGATCTCCGGGAGCAGTGCGTCCCAAAAACTCTGATGGTCCTCTATGAATTGGGCCAGCATTGTCTTTTCCGGCCGGTTCTTGCCGTGGGGTTCTTCAGTGGATAATACGGCGCTGTGTACTGGATTTCCCCTCCACTCAGTTATTCCGGCTTGGCTAGTGAAATGCACGCCATTGTCGCACATCAGCTTGCGCGGTACGCCAAATCTACTAAGGATCCTTTCTCTGAACGCTACCTGCAAAAGTGCTGCTATGGCTTTCTTAAGGGGGATTAGCTTTGCCCACTTGGAAAATGCATCATGGAAGACCAACAGCAGCGTTTTGCCATGTGTGGATCTCTGGAGTGGGTCGATGAAACCCCACATAACACAACCTTGAATTTTGGTAGTTGGTGCAGTGCTTCACATACCTGGCGGCGTCCCTAAACATTCCCGGCCAGTAGTGGCGCTGAGCCAGTCTCGTCACCGTCTTCCGCAATATTTGGTGCTCCGCTATAGGTGCATCGTGGCATATGTTGTCCTTATCGTCGGCCCAGTATCCAAGGTAACGGTACAAGTTCCCATAACTTACCGGATACCCACCGGCACGGAGATTCCTCTTTCACAACCTTTTGGAACGCCTCCAGAGGCTGCATGACTGCGCGTCGCCACCATATTCCCATTTTCCTTGTGGTTTTTACGTCGAACCAAAACTGTTGCAACTCTAGAGCCCAGCGGGCGTTCCGGCCAGGCGGACACTCGTTCGGGTTCAATGATTTTAACGCCATATGGTCCGTTATGACGGCGAATCGGTAGTCTTCCAAATAGCTCCGAAGTTTTCGTATGGCCCATACAATAACCAGGAACTTCTTTTTTGCGGCCGAATAGTTGACCTCCGCTTTTAACAGCTTTCGGCTGGCGTCAGTATTGCTCCGAGGCCATAGTCACTGGCGTTCGTCTGAAGCACGAACTTGACGGAGAAATTAGGACAGTCAAGTACTGGGGCAGTCGTTAGGCTGTCCTTCAGCAGATCTAACGCTGCCTGCTGTTCGACACACCAACACGGCGTCAGCGGAGCCACTAATCTTGCTCCTTATTATGAGCAGTGCCTGATAATGACGAGAATAGCCAATATATGGTCTTAATATTTTATATGCTGCCTTCGCGACTTTAAAGTTTTTATTGGATACATATATAGCAAGCTACCTGTACCAGAACTTTTCGATATCGGTACCCTTTACAGGTCAAACGATATCACTCATAAATTTTCAAACTTGAAAGCCCCTTATCCTAACATATTTTATTTATTTATAGTTCATATCATTTTTGACAAACTTTAAACAAAATTGCAAATATATTTTTAGATGTTAGTAAGCTAAACTCAAAAAATCCTCTTGTCTACGGCACTGCACGACAATAGAAATGCATCTGTTAATTTCCAGAGTGTTGACTTTGGTTACCAAAATTTAATTTTCTTGAGACGCATAATAAATTTACTAAATTGGGCTGGTATAAAATACTTATTTCCTACGATCTTTATATTTAAATTATTATTTTTATATATATTTATATGTATAAATTTGTATGTTAATATATATTGCCGTTTAATAACGAAGTATATTAAATTTGAATATCAATAAAATACACTTATATCGCAGTGTTACTACTTTTCGTGAAGAAATTTTACTCTAGAAGTTTTATTTCGTTTTCCCTGAAGGGAACTTGTAATAGCGGATAAATTGCGATTTGCGGTGAAATATCAAATTTCGTGTTTGGTGCTCCGCTATAGGTGCATCGTGTATGTGTAAGCGTGATCACTTGTAGACGATATATACGATACAAGAAAGACACAGAATTAGGTAATTGCCTATTAGTTGTTGATTGGGAAAGGTTAATCTGTTTGATTGTGCATACAAGATCACAAGCAAAAATGAATTCAAAACGACGAAGGCAAATTGGCGCCTGGTGGTCCGATGTTGGACGTCACACAGGTGATGTCTGAAATGATGCGTGGTATGCTAGAAATTCAGCATGAGAATAACAAGCAGTTCCAACAATTTGTAAGAATATACGGGATTCAAAACCAAAGAATGAAATTTTTAATCGACTCAATGGCGGGTGCAGCCAGTAATGAACTAACAATTCAAAAACCAAGTGCGGCATCAACGCCAATCGGTCCTTCCGAATGCATCTCGCCAAGAACCAACACGCTCACTGTATGACCTCCCGGAATTTGACGGCACACCAGAAGTGTGGCTAATGTTTAAAGAAACGTTTACAATGATCACCGAGAAATATGCATACAGCGACAGGCAAAATTTAATGCGTCAGCAGAAGGCTATCAAGAGCACAGCAAGGGTAACAGACGGAAATAATAATAGGAATGCTGGTATGTATGGAACAACACAATGTCGAAGAAGGTCGAAAGTTGTTAGTACTAGCACTCTAACACTAGTACTCTGTGTTAACTGTTTAAAGTACGGCCTCATCAGCGGGGACTGTAAAACCCGTCATAAATGCGAGGTACGGAGGTACAAGCACCCAACGCAGAAAACGGTATTTTTAATGTAGCAATTTCTCAGGCCAAGAACTCTAAGTTGCTATTCAAGATCTTGCCTATAAAGTTGCATACGAACGAAAAAATTAGAGTTGAAAAGACAGTATAGCTCTACATAGTTTGGCAATAAGAAGGTATCTGAATCAACAACCGGATTGACGGTTGGTATATCAGGTCATATCAATGATAAAGTCAACAATTTTAATTTCAGAACAAAAAAGAATTTACAGTTGCTAAGACTTAAGTAAATATGTCTACGTTGAAACTCATTATCCTTACCTTAAGGGGTTATATCCACTTGCGAGGCAGAAAAAACGCGTTTTTTTGTGTATTTTTTCCAAAGAGGCATTTTATTTTATACATTAATGGAAAAAATTTACTTAAACAGAATTTAATGTACTTTAACAATCAGTGGTTTATTTTGGATCCCCTAGCTCCTGTAGATGATCTGCGGAGAGACCTCAAAAAAAAAGTGCTTGGCGGTGAGCAAGATATCTCTGGTCCAAATTATCTGAAAACCAAAAACCAAAATTATTTAGTTTAGTAATAAATAAATACAGGTAATGATCGAAGGTCTAGTCAAAATTTTTGACAAAATGGCGGCTGTTCAAAAAAAAATTCAGTTTTTCATGAAAATATTTCACTTCAAAGTGGCTTAAAAAATCGAAATTATTGTCCAAAACCTTATTCCTTTGATCATTACCTGAAAAATATATCTGAGTAAGTCGTGTGAAAATTTCAAACCGATCGGTTTAGCGGTTTCGGAGAAATTTTGCTCATCGACTCTGAAAACACGGTTTTGAGATAAACGCGTTTAAAGCTTCGCCGCCTACTTTCGAACGCTCGGAGACGTTCTTACTAATACGCTCATATCTACGAAACTAATTGTCGGATCGATTTGAAATTTTCAGAGAATATTCTTGAATATATGTACTTTAAAAAAATGAAAAAAATCGATTTTTTGAAAATCACAAGTGGATATAACCCCTTAAAACCATTTCAGTAGAAGCTTATATGGATGCAACACTAGAACTCCTAATTAGTCTGGATAATGTGAATTTATGCTTGCCGAAGATAGCACGATCAATGAGCTTGAATGGTCTAGCAGTAGCGGACAGTAAGGTGGGTGGCTTGTCTGAGGAAAATTTGACAGTGAAACTGGGTTGAAGAATGATCCAAATGGAGTGCATGTAGTCAGTGACGCTAGTGACAAACTCATAGATTGAAGACAACTGCCTGAACAAGCCGCTCACCGTAGTGGAGACCACTTTCAGACTGGGTTGCTCTGGACGTATGATGACGTATCATATCCGGAAAGCGAGGACATGGCAACAAAGTGACAGCAAGCTCTCGAAAGAAAGTTTAAACGAGAGCCAGAGTACCAGAAGCAGTATAGTATATATATGATGATAGAATATGAAGGAAAGGGCTACATGAGACAACTTACTAAAAATAAAATTGAGAAGTGTTTCCCGAAAAAATGGTTCTTGCCCTACTTTGCTGTCACAAACCCAAATAAGTCTGAAAAGTTAAACATTGCTTTTGACGTCGCAGATTCTGTGCTGACATCGCAGAAATGTTCCATCAAGTGAAAATGAGACCACAAGACCGCTGTACTCAACGCATTTCTTAGAGATCGGATGTAAAAAGACATTTGATATACAGACGTTCGGTGCGAAGTGCTCTCCTGCTTCAGCCCAATACATAAAACAAGAATGCGTCTAAATTTAAAGAAATGTATCCTGAAGCCATGAATGCCATAATAAGAACCCATTATGTAGACGACCTGCCGCACTGCGACGAGGATGCTACGCGGATTACGCATTAAATAATCAAAATACATCGTAAAGGTGGCTTTGTGCTGAGAAAATATATATCCAATTCCGAGCGATTCAAAGAAGTGTTTGCTAAAACTGAAACTGACACTGGGAACGTTTTCAGTCTTGATAGAGACAACTCATTTCATTTTCAGATGATTCTGGGCATGCAATCGAACAAAAAGAAGAATGAGCTTCGACTTTAATTATAATTTTTGTAAGATAGATAATTGTTTGTTCTATGATACCAAAGTACCAACAAAAAGAGAAGTGTTGCGAGTAGTCATGTCAGTATTCGACACTTTTAATATCGCAGCAGAGCACTCATAATTCGCCAAATTATTACTAATTATTATTCAATCAATTTGGCAACTTTGCGATGGCACAATAGAACTACATGTACTTTCAGACGCATGTGAGGTGGCCTATGCGGCAGTCGGATACTGGTGAATAAAAACAGGAGCTCTGCGGACAACAGCCTTTATTATGAGAAAAGCCAAGTCCTTGCCAATTAAGAGAGACTTAAGACTTGAGCTGCAAACTGCAGTGATGCCCACACGGCTAGGAAAGATCATCATACAAGGTCACCGGGCATATGCATGTGGTTTGATTGTATAAAAGTTCTGGAATGGATCAAGTTTGATCCTATTTCAGATGTTCGCTTCATTTCAAAAGTTGATTAGGCTGCTGGCGTAGGTCTTGCGATGGCGCTGTCAAAAAGAGCACATGAAGTACCTGGAGGCCTTAATAATTGAACTCGCGAAGATGGTCTTGTGTAAAAAAGTCCAACGCATGGAACATGATGAAGAACAAAAGGAATAAGCAAATGGTAAGCCAATGACAGGATCTAGCAAATTATGGATATTGTCGCCGGCACTGGATAAAAAGGGACTTATACGGATGAACGGTCGTATGATCGTTTCACCGATAAGATAAAATAGCTTTTCAACTGCCCGTCAAACCATTGCCATTGGACATGCATTACTGAATAAAAACGTTAAGGAGGATGTTCTTTACAGTCTTGTGTGCGACATGGAGAACATTGTAAATGCCGGACCGCTCCCCTACATTGCTCTAAGTAGCCCGTCGGATGACCCGATAAGTCCCAATCACCTTCTTTTAAGCACTTCTAATTCTTGCCGAGCACTACATCCGCAAGGAAAATCATTTCAACCGCCCAGGAGGAAGTGGCGTACAACATGCGCATGCGTTTTGTATTCGATCAACGAGTATCTGCCAGATCTGTTTAGACGGAAAAAGAAACCGCTAAAAGAAGGAGACCTAGTTCTCATTTGTGACGGCGGTGTGCATCGATCTGTATGTAAGAAAGGATAACAGGAAGGGATGGACAAGTGCGGACGGCGACTGTGATAACTGCCGATGGACTAAATCGCTCAGCCTGTATATTTGCCCGTTTAGATTAAAGTCAATCCGACACGAGCTAGATTCACGGTGGTGGGGAGGTTGCGACGAGTGTAATGGTCGCTTAAACAACCAGTTATCGGTTTTTGCTAAATTTGAGTATTCTTGAAAATTTGGTATTTTCGCGCCTTAGGATATTATTAAAATTCCAAACCCCAATCGATCTCCGCTTATTGAAACTAAGCGTACAAATATCTGTCCAAGCAGAAAATTTTAATAGACAACTCCAATGTGGGGCTTTTAATCGTTATTCGAGAAGGTCAAACACTTTTGTTGAATCATTGCGAGACTGCAATTAATTCATTTGCAGTCATTGTCGACCGCCCAAAGCACAAGTGGGAAAATTATAATAGCCGCCACTGCTTGCATAAATGTGGCCAGCCGCAGCATAGAAGCTGTCGATTCCAGTCGCCTTAAGAGTCGAAGAGAAGGTAATAACGGAGTCAAACCGCCAGCAAAAATCTTCAGTGCTCTTGGTCACTCGAGGTTCGCCGCCTGCTTTGTTTTCGCCCTTCTCGGGGAGACGTGAATTTGCTAAACGACCAACCGATCGAGTGGTGCAATAAAATGGTTACTTAGTTTTTCTACAATTTCCAGAATCGCTTGTTTAAATATAAATCTTCTTAGCGAAATGCACGCTAGCACAAACAATTTCAAAGAATATATGTAGTAAAGTCAAATCCAACAAATTTAAAAGGCAGTTCACAAAGGAAAGATAACCTATGCATAAACGGTTTAAAGTGGCTAATTAAATAATACACGAAAGTCAAAACAAAGCAAAGAGATATAAAAATAAATATAACTTTATTCTTGCTGGTGATGAGTTACCAATGCTTCCGTACGCTGCGCTAGAGCTTTTCTCCTATCATCCCACAAATAGCAACAGCACGTGTATGCAAAGATAAAGTGATTTATAATTAATGTGTGTTTTAAATTTTATAAATCATAAATTAATACATAATTCAGAAATCAATAAAATAAATTAAATCAATATTCTTGATATAAAATAAATGAAAAACATATATATATATTTTTATATGTTGGAACATCGTTGTTTTCTGTTATTGCTTTAGCGCAGCGAGTTTCGGTCACACCGATGTTCTAAACTGTCCACGTCGCACACTTTTTCTTTGTATCTACTACCGAACCACACTCGGCGACAGCCACATGATGCTGTCGCCCCGCTAAAACGGATCTTTTCAACGCGACAAAAATGCAGACAACCATTCGCACACAATTACTAATAATTATGATGCAACATTAACATAATGATGAAACACTCAAAAAGGCATAGCCATGCATACGGACACTTACAACCATCCGGCCATCCTGACCATTACACGACCTCGTGCAATATTACCAAAAATGCTTTGCTATATAGAACACTTAATTAACAAATTGTAAAATTGAAGTCCAAGCTCACTTAATTTTCTTATCGTCTAACCTTTATTTCTTACAATTTTACTTCATCTTCTGTACTGTCTCTTTCAACAATTTCATTACTGTCTCTTTCAACAGTTTTATTACTGTCTCTTTCAACAGTTTCATTACTGTATCGTTCAAAATGTTCTCTTTCAACAATTTCATTACTGTTTTTTTCATCAGATTCATTTCTATTCTTCTATTATTTGTGAATGACCTGAGCAGATATCTATCCCCATCTAGCAATTCAGTTATTTGATAAGGCCGTCTAAGCATTAGACTTTGGTGCCTCTCTCCATTTTTTAACAAAAAGAAATCTCCAACTTTGCATCCAAACGCTTTAGCTTTGTTTTTATCAAATTGCGCCTTGCTTGTGCTCTGACTTCTGCCAAATCAATTTCATGTATCATTTCGCAGGGTGGAAGCAACCCCAACGGGCGAGCGACTTTGCCAATAAACAATTCTAAGGGACTTGCCTTTGTCAGTCGACTAATCCTACAATTTAATGCTAACTGAACCTCTTCTAGTGCCTCTTGCCAAGACCGTTTGATAGTCTCAAATGCAGTTAATAAGTATTTTAGAGTGTACATAATGCGTTCATCTTGCCCATTAGCTCTGCTTGCACCTGTCGCGATTAAATGCAAATTTATTTTCTGTTGCTGGCAAAAACCCTACCCTGATCTGCTATTATGTGGTTTGGTACTCCAAACAAAGATATAGCCATTTTTACAGCAATTATGCAATTTTCAGCATCAATATTAATTGTGAGTTAGAACTGAGTGAGTTATAATCAGTAAAGACAACAAAATTTCTACCCAATAAATAATGGCGAAAGTGTTTTATAAACAAAACAATAGCAACAGCCTCCAATTCATAGGAATGGTACCGTGACGCAGGTGAAGCAGCGTTACTAATATATTGAACAACATGAAGTTTGTTGTTAATAACTTACGTCGGTATGCAATTCGATTGGGTACTGCGTGTCAAAAATTACTAAGACTGGTTTCTGCGTAAGGATAAAAACAACCTTTTGTCTTATTTGTTCATGCTTTGGCTTCCAAATAAATGCGGTTTTCTCTGAAGTTAGAAGATATGACGGCTTCAAAAAGCAAGAAAATCCTTGCATAAATTGCCGAAAATAAGACGCTAATCCAATAAATTGTCGTAAAGCAGAGACCGACCGAATTCGAACGAATTTCACCTGCGCTCACTTCGTAACCCAAATATTGAACTGTTAACTAAAGGAAAGAGCACTTTTTTATATTGAATGAAAATTCAGCTGTCGTGAGACAATCAAGAGTATTCTGTAACCGTTCCAAACCCTCACTTTTTGTTGAAGGGGCGACCATTGCTTCATCCATTAAACGACCACAAATTTATTTGCAAGGATTCGAAGTGGTTGCATCAACGTCCGCAGAAAAACTGAAGGCGCATTTTTGAGCCCAAGTGGCGTTGCTAAAAAATCGTATTGTCCATCTGGAGTGACAAAAGCTGCACGTTCTAACGCATATTTATTATTATATAGCAAGATCAGTATGCAACTCATAAAATTGCTCCTCCTTTGAACAAGAGTTTATAGTGTTTGATCTAACAATTGTGAATTTTCCTGGTGACATTATGACTTTGAATCCAGGGGACAACACTTCTTGACCAATAATGATATCATTTTTCAAATACTCATTGTCCAAAACAGGGAACAATATTTCAATACAATAATTGTTAATGCTTACTTTGCTACATATTTGCAATGTACTAAAAATGCTGTCATTGCCAAAACCTTTCAGCATCACTACATTGTTAATTCTTTTACCAGCTAATTTGACACCTATCTTTTCTTTGATTATTGAACATTCCGCTCCAGAGTCGAATGTTGTTGCAAATTTTTCACCTTGATGGACCATCTCTTCTTTGGGCTCAACAACGTCGCAAAGCTTCACCACTTCTTTTCACCAGATGCACATCCTTGACCTTGTCCATTTTGGGCTTGCTGCAATGTGTTGAAATAGGGCCAAGCTCACCACATTTAAAGCATGTTACATCACATTTTTTATGGGGACTAAATGGTCTCCTGCCGTTAGTGTTTATCGCACGAGATGAAAGATTTTGCTGCTGTTTACCTCTACAGTCGATCATCTTATGGCCTAGTTTTGTGTCAGATGAAGCTATATCTTCTTGTAGAATTTGTATTCTTTTGTTGAATGTAAGTGTTTTAAGCTTAGTTTGCAGTTTACTTTTTGTACACACATTTGAAGTTAAGGTCAGACGCTGCAATCTGCTATCAACATGTGCCAACTTAGCAAACGCAACAGAAACTGCTATTTGCTCCACATCCATTTCATGTCATTTCGTAATAAGTGACGTCATCATGCGACTAGCATAATTGGAGAGACATTCACCGTTGGTCGGAGAGTACCTTCCATTGTTGCACTCAAAGCCATTACCAACGCGCTGCCTTTTATGTTATTTTCCGCCAATATTAAACTTACTGTAGAGCACCATGCCAATGCGTCGGCGCCAACATTGTCTGCGTTGAATTTAGGTTGCACCAACGTGTTTCGACCTGATGTTCGGATGCCGTTAATTGTATAACTTTTATTTTGCATTTGAATTAAAATTGGCCATGGATCTGAGTTACTAGGTAGCGAGCCAGATCCCAGTTCTAATATTGGAACACCGTTGTTTTCTGCCATTTCTTTAGCGCAGCGAGTTTCGGTCACACCGATGTTCTAAGCGCAACTGTCCGCGTCGCACACCTTTCCTTCTCCATCTACTACCGAACCACACTCGGTGACAGCCACACCACGCTGTCGCCCGCCAAAACGGTTTTGCTCAACGCGACTTGTACACAAAAAATGCACACAACCAATCACAATAATCAATAAGAGATTGATGCAACATTGCAATAATGATGAAATACTCAAAAAGACATAGCCATACATACGGACACTCACACTTGTTCTGTTGTGTTCTTATTATACTCACCCTATTGGGAGGTGAATTCCGTTATGGTTTCGAGTTAAGACCGCTCCACATGCTTGTTTACTATCATCAGTTAAATCTGGGTATTGTAATAATCTAGGGTGCATTAGTTTTTATTTGATATCCTCGAAGGCGTTTTGGCATGCATCTGTCCAATTGGAAGGTACATTCTTTTTACATAACTTAGTTATGTGCCGCAAGTAGTCTGCGAAGTTTTTCATAAAACGTCAGGAGTATCTTCTAGTAAATCTTCTAGTGCCACATAATGTGGGACTGCGTAATTTTTAATGGCGTTACATTTTCTATGTCGTCTGGTAAGACTCCTTTATCAGTGCATTTGCGACCTAGAAAAGTCACTTTATGCATAATAAATGAAAATTTTTCTAGATTCAAGTTAACGTTGTATTTCTTGCATATTTCAAAAACATCTGTTAAGTTTTTAAACATATGTTTTTCGGAACAGCCCATTACCATTAAGTCATTCATATAAAGAAATGCTTGCAAAGGTTCAAGTCCAGAGAATGCTACTGTAATCATTCTCTGAAATGAGTCCGGCGTTATTTTTAGGCCAAATAGCAATTGTCCATTGCTAGTTGAAAAATAAGTTATGTTTCTTAAACTTTCTTCCAGTTCGATTTGATGGAAACCTGACATTAAGTCAAGGCATGAGAAGTATTTTGCTCGACCCAATTGATCAAGAATGTCGACAATTCTGCGGAGCGAAAATTTATAGGAAAAAAGTTTTTTTTATTTATTTGACGAAAGTCAATTACCAATCGCCATTTCTTTTTATACCCTGAACACATTGAAAATGGGTAAAAGATACCTAATGGTTTTGTTAAAAATGTATGTAACAGGCAGAAGGAGGCTTCTCCGACCCCATAAAGTATATATTTTTATCAGGACGACGAGCCGAGTTGATTCAGCCATGAACGCAGCGATCTCAGAAACTACAACAGCTAGAAAGTTGATCTTAGTCTCATTCAATTCGTACATATCATACGCAGAAAATGATCCCTTTGGATACCTCCCCCCAATAGCCCCCAGTATCGAAGTAACTTAAAAAAGTCGCAAACCAAATACTACATACCTGAAATTTGGTTTGTACCTGTATTTCAACCAATTTCAATCCTGAGAGTTTCTTAACGATCTTATATTTAGTTTAGCAGAAAATAAAGATTTCGTTTCTATAGTGGGGCACGCGCAGCAACCGAGTAAAATGTGTATGTGTGAATTTTTGTATGTATGTATGAATGCAAACGGGTTAAAATGCTTATGAAGACAGATTTTCGGGTTCAGGGTACCTCCTAGTCGGGCTAGATATGGTTCGACTATATTGTCGGTGATCAATTTCCCAAGTTGTTTTTGTATTTCATTAACAGCCAAGTTGAGGATTTCGATAATTTTTTTATGTGGGTAGGAAGTTTTTCTTCAATTGGGTCCAGTTTAGTGTTGGTTGTATTTAATAAATGGACAAGTGTATATTTGGTTGATGCATTTATCTCTTTTTCCTTGGGCTGGGTAACATCGTTTATTATTTCTCTCCCCTAAAAAGTGAAGGTCTGATATATCTTACTATAGGGGAGTCGCAAAACTATCTGCTTTCTGCACAACTCTTACAGACTGCACCATCCCACTATTTAATTTTGTTGTGATAAAAATCAACTTAACTATTGCAAAAAAATATCCAAGAAAAATACCAGATGAAATTCTGCTTTTGTATGTGTACAGCAATTGCTTGCGCTTCAGCTAAGCAGTTGTGTAAGGGTCCCATTGTGGAAACTACATTTTTGTGGAACTGGATTTTCACGTAAACTAAATGTATGATTGGCATGAAATTTTTAGGCCCGTTCTATGTGTTGACATTAACTTGATAAACGTATGGTATATACAACCGGATGAAACCTAGATCACCTTTCTAGTTTTTGTTTTTACTGAAATCGACGCATTTATAAAGACAGACAGACGGACATGGCTAACAGCTCGTTTGACAACTTTAAATTTTCCTTAAAAATGTTCAGCTACTGATACTGGCTCATTATGTCATCAATATACACGAGATTTTTCACTCCTTTTGTGGAAATACAGACCCAAATCATAACATTATCCCCGGCGTTTTTCACGGTTGGTCTCAAGCGTTACTTCTGCAGCTCAGTATTTGGCTGCCGCCAACCCATAGTCTTCATATCATCAGGTTTATGTCAAAAGATTGATAGCTGCTACAGAAAAATGCATAGTTTTGTAAGCGTTTTTTTTTTGAGTTCTTTTGCAAAAGTTAAATTAAACTTTATCGCAACAAAGTTATATAGAAGTGTGGCGCAGCCAGTAAGAATTGTGCGGCTGAAACCAAGGAATTTTTTCTTTTAATTTAATTATTATTATTATTAATATTATTATTATTAATATTATTATTATTAATATTAAAAATTAATATTAAAATTTATCGTTTTTATGATAAATGCCGAATTCAGTCTAGCAATTTCCTTGAAATTTTGTTTTCCGGTTAACTTATGTTACATCATGTCATATCATGCTTGTATTTAGTGGTACTGCGCTACAGTCGATAAGCTGTTGTGCAGCGCAAGCTGAATGATTGGTGGTTCGGGTCCCGGTGTGAAATTTGATGCGTTCATTATTCTATGTGTAGAATTCACTCACCGAAGAATATATGCGTTGGCTTTACTCAATGCCGCATAACGGAGACGGCTGACGGTGTATAGCGCTAACGCACAGCGTTTGGCGGTGGGGCTGTAAGCTGCGCGGGTATGTTACACTGTTAAGCTCATCACGCTGGAAAACAGCATCCAGCGTGATCAGTTTCTGATATTACTTTTCTATTTGCCAAGGCATATGTGCTATGTCACAAAATGCCGGTAGATACAGTTGTGGCTGCTGCCATAACGTAAAAATCCTTTAAGCGTTTCAGCCCTTCTACAGGCCGATGGCAATAATTATGATAAAAGTGGTAAGTGGTAAGAAAGCGCAGTGCATTGACCAGCTGGCAGCAATATACAACTGATGCTTTACAAAATACAAGCTGAAAGTTAGATCTTCTAAATCGATCTAATAAAATGAATCATCACCTTGATAGAAGAGCTCTTATGTCGCGTATTCTGTCTCTTATAGATTGAGGAATAATGTTAACACGCTTAAAGCAGAATTGGACTTCTTTTTATACCTTCCAGTACCTGCAGTGATTGCAAGAACATAACAGTGAAATGACGTGATTATAGCTCATTGCCTATTCTACTTACTCTCTCCGTCTCTCACCCCCTAACTAGCCTTTATTGAATATGTAGGTGATACTGTATTCGAATAGTGCCCGAGTACTTTAGCGCGTTTGTATACGAACTAACGTAGGACAATTATAGAGTAAGCTACGCTCCAAAAAAGAAAATTTAACTGAAAAGCTGGTTGGTACTGAATGTGGATCGATCAGTAGAATTGAGTGACGTATGGGTGTACAGCTGCATATTACACTGAACCCAAACTACAGATAATTCCACTGTTGTGGTGTACTTATGCCTGTAAGCATCGCACATACAAACATATGAGCTTGCACGCCATTGGCTGGACAGCCGAGTGTTCCAACATGTATTACAAATTTGCTGAAGACAGACAGGCGACTGATTTCGTTGCTCCTGTCAGCAGCAGGGGCGCAACGACTTGGGCATTGAATCGTGTGGCTTTTTGAAAGCGAAAAGCCACTCCGCTGTTATAGCGTTTCTTAGGCGAAAAGTCACTTGAAAAGCCACACTATACATTTTTGCATACGTTCAAATGTATGCGCTTTACGCAATTTAGCATTTATATTGTCTAAATTTGCTTTGCGCGCAGTACTGCATTGCTATTTCTGCCAAGAATTGCAAGTGCGAAGATAAGCAAGAACCAAAGACAATATAAATGCTAAATTGAGTAACGTCTAATTTTCTTTATGCTAAATTTTGACTAAAGTCTATTTTCTAGACTTTTTCATCGGAGACGGATAGCCGTAAATAATTTGTAGTGAAAAAGCTAAGAACTCACCGGCTGGTATACACGATTAGTGAAAATCATGCTGCCATTACCTTATCCTTAACGAAGTTATTGGAAAAGAATAAATCATTTAATTGGAATCAGGAGTCGGAATAATCATTTAGGTTGTTGAAGCCGAAGTTAAAAACTTAAGCAGTTGTGCATACTCCAGATTTCTCAAAACTGGTCAATAACAAAATTTTAAGGCCTCCGTGCTTAGTCTATACAGTGTAATTTGGAAGATACTTCGCACTTGGCGGTCGACGGAGATACTGTCTAGAACATACTCTACCAAACAATACATACTCATCTGTTCAAAGGATATTACGTCATTTTCTATTGGCCGGTTCAAATGGCTGTTGACAAACTTCAACCGTGCTTTGATATTCCTTTTATAAAGTAATGGCACCTTTCCTGCATTGCATCCCTTGCGCATTCAAATTTGTATTCATTATTCGTCGTGGAATGGTTGCGTCGGCCAACTTCGCTTTTAGATACCAAAAGAACTGGATTTGGTGAAGCGCACTATGCGTCGGTCTTCTAAATTTGAAGTTTTGCTTATAGCACCATGTTTTTCGGGTTTCTATTCATAATTTCTGGCATTTTTTACCATTTTGGAAGAACATTTTAAGAGACTTAGTAATTACTTATATGTTTTCCCTCCTCTCTAAGCTCAACAATCGACATAAGAGCATTTCTTTTGGAAATGCGAAGTTTAAGCTATTGCTTGCGCGTAAACTTGACGCGATTATCTGATCTAGCTTACATATATCTCCGAAAACTAATACCAATACCTAATCAACGGTTCGCAGCTATCAAGGTGTGATATTCATTTCATTAGATCGATTTGGGAGATCTAATAAATTAATAAATATAAGAAAAATAATAATCTTTTCTTACAATATATAATTCATATCATCATTGATAAAGTTTTAACAAACTTGCAAATATACATATATTTAGATGTTAATGGGATAAAAAAAATCAAAACCAGTGCACGACAATAGAAATACGTGAGTTAAAGACAAAGTTGACCAAAAATGCATGAACACGGGCCCATGCAATCACGGCCCCAATGCATGCACTTTTCACCACGCGAGTTTCGAACAGTAGTACCCAGTGTCAAAGGATACCGCGTTTCAAAAGTGATCGGTCCAGGAACCAACATCGCCGACGATCCTGTTGTGCCCGTCCGCAGGATACCGCGTGGGAAGTGTCACCGAGGATCCTGAGTAGCCCAACGTGGGAGGAAAAGGAGAACATCCAGAGGACCATCGCGGGAGATTCGCCAAAATATTAATATTGTTGTAAGCATAGTGAAGTAAGAAACCACTAACAAGTCAAATCAAATAAGAAAAAAAAATATAATTTTTTAATTTTATAATAAGTAAAAATTGTAATACTGAGCGACACCATTGTCGCCCGGTAGTAGTGTATGGCCCGTAAAGCCTTACGAAACAATAGGTAGGAAGATCACTGCGTTGATCGAGTAGGGTAATATCAAATCAAGAAAGAAAATATAAAAAAATATATGTATCCCATTGAGATAAGAGCCCTCGTCGGCAAATAACAATTAAAAGAAAATATATTAACCATAGTATTAGTTACTATTGTTTAAAAATTTAAAATAGTCCCCACAATTTTTCTGCAGCTTTTGAACAATATTTTTTCTCAATCCTTATATAAAATCTTTTATCCTTTTTTGCATCGAGTCGAATATTTTAATAATTCCGAAATTTTCTTAATAATTTTAACAACTTCAATTAATAATTTCTCCAAAACTCTTGCTGCTCAATTATTTTGCAATTTCCATAAAGTAGTGAAAATAAACTTTTTTTAATAAATTAGAGTGAATATGCAAGACGAATTATCCGATAGTATGGCTACTCTTTCCGTAGTGTGGGTGCGGCTCGACCTGCTACTAGCACACCCAACACTAGCCCACAACTTAGTGAAGTAATATTGATCAATCAAATTGATCAGAAAAACCCTCGAAGGGGGAGACCTTATAAGGCGAGCTATAGATAATCAAGATAGATTAGATTAGACTTACAAATACTATCTAATAACCTTGGCAACCCGAAATAAAATAATCGGCGAAGCCGATGTAGTGCTGAAGTCGTACAATACTCCAATGAACTGGAGGGCAATATCCAAGTGTCTGACGTCGCATTATGCTGACAAGAGAGACCTAAAGACCCTCAAATATCAAATGTTCTCTCTGTCACAAGGACGGATGAACATAAACGAATTTTATCAGGCAGTATACCACCAATTGTCACTTATTCTCAATCAAATCAGTGCCCTAGAAGAATCCCCAGAAACTGTAAGAGCCTTAACTAAAAATGATAGGGACAAAGCTTTGGACACCTTCGTCCTTGCCTCGATTGCTAGCAATTAAAGAGCCAAGAGACCTAAGCCACGCACTTCACCTATGCGGATTGGTAGAAAACCAAGAGCATAGAAATGCGTTCGTTCCGAAGTTTAGGCAACAAGCCCCACCTTTACCACCTAGACAATCCCATAGCCAACTAGCAACAAGACACAAAGGACTCAGACCATTACCTAATATAGCAGGACAAGCAAGATATTTCGACCATAGACTATACTATCCGCCACTAGTCCGATCGAACGGGGTATACCACCCGCAAGGATCTTGGTTCATTCCGAAGTACCAACAAGGCTCAGGCTCAGGCTCCAAAACCCGAACCTAGACCTACGCCAATGGACATTGACCAGTCCATTAGATCTAGACACGTAAATTATATGAACAAGCCACAGAATAACGACTTGACTGGGAAGCGACCTCCAAATGCGGCATACACGGGACCGCCACAAAAATTCCAGAGGCAATTTCATATTGCCACTGCTGATGCGGATCCAATACCAGAGGGATTAGAAGAAGAAATGCCCTGCCCTAATAGTTTCGAGGAACAAGCTTTTTTCGAGGCTGTAGCCCAAGAAGAGGCTACAGATTTGATCAGTCAGTACGCGGAGGAAAATGAGTCAGAATATACGCCCGTATCCGTTGACGCTTAAATAGTTCCTCGTTGCCGTATTTTCAATGCATAGCGGGGAACGGAATGACACTTAGATTTCTAATAGACACAGGCTCAAATCAAAATTATATTCAATCCGCTTTAGTCCAGAACCCCAAAGTCAATGAAAAACCATTTTTTGCAAATTCCGTTGGAGGACAAACCAAAATCACGCATCATACGCGACTTAATCTTTTTGGCTTAAAAAACAATCCAATTAAGTTTTTCCTCCTACCCACACTCAAAACCTTTCACGGTATTCTTGGTAATGATACCTTAAAACAGCTGAACGCTGTCATAGACGTGAAAAACGACGTCTTAATTATTAATGGGAACTATCGAATAAAGATAAAACAGCTAGAAACGCAACAACATAAAAGTTAGAACAGATCACATGTCCGAGATACAGAAACAATACATAAACAAACTGACGAAGAAACATGCAGAAGTATTTGCTGACCCCGACATGAGACTCACCTATACCACTAGAGAGAGGGAGAAATGAGAACATCATCGGACACACCGGTGTTCTGTAAGCACTATGTAAGCAGGGTATGACCCTGCTTCATTAAAAGCAGAAATTGAAAAGGAGGTACAAAAATTGCTAAGAGACGGCATTATAAGACCTTCACGGTCACCGTATAACGCGCCCATATGGGTAGTACCAAAAAAGAGCGACGCCTCAGGAGAGAAAAAATACAGAATGGTTATCGATTATAGGAAGTTGAACGATGTTACAATTTCTGATCGATACCCAATACCTGAAATCGGAGAAATAATCGCACAATTGGGCGAAAATAAATATTTCTCAGTCATCGATTTAAAAAGTGGTTTTCATCAAATCCCACTGAAAGAAAGAGACATAGAGAAAACAGCTTTCGCTGTCAACGGAGGAAAATTCGAATTCACTAGACTACCATTCGGTCTAAAAAATTCTCCTTCTATATTCCAAAGGGCATTAGACGACATTTTAAGAGATCATATCGGCAAGATATGCTATGTCTACATAGACGATATTATCGTCTTTAGCCAATCTGAAAATGAACATGCTGAGCATTTGGAAAACGACCATTTTTAGGTCTTTCAAGCTATTAAAGAACTACGCTAAATAAAGATCACATTGGACAACGATGCGTTAGATTCGTTTAATAAAATAAAACGAACACTAGCCTTTCAAGACGTGATACTGGCTTACCCTGATTTTAAGAAGGAATTTCAATTGACCACCGATGCATCGAACTTCGCTATTGGAGCGGTTCTCGAGCAAAACGGTAGACCAATAACCTTAATTTCTCGCACCCTTTCGAAAGCCGAAGAAAACTACGCAGCAAACGAAAAAGAAATGCTGGCTATAGTTTGGGCTCTCCAAAGCTTGCGAATGTACCTCTACGGTACCGCCAAAGTAGTCATTTACACAGACCATCAACCGTTAACGTTCGCGCCTAGCACAAAAAATCACAACGGAAAACTTAAGAGGTGGAAAAGCTACCTTGAAATATATTCCCATTACACTTCAGTTCTTATAAAGTCCGATATACCCAGAAACGAGTAGTGGACGTAACAGACGAAACCGAACAAAATAACATACTAACTAAAGAACATAGCAGAGCTCATAGAAACCCCATAGAAAACAAGATTCAAATACTGAGTAGATTCTTTTTCCCTAATATGAAGAAAAAAATAGAAACAATAGCAAAAGCATGTACAACATGCAAAGAGACCAAATATAACAGAAAACCACCGTCCGGAGAAATCCAAATCACACCAATTTCGTCTTACCCAGGTCAGATAGTGCATATCGATATTTTCATAACTCAGAAAAACTTGGCTCTCACAGCAATAGATAAATTTTCTAAATACGCTCAGATTAAAATTCTTAAGTCCAAAGCAGCCGAAGATTTAAGACACCCTTTACACGAAATCATGATCGCCTTCGGTATGCCAAAATCTATAGTTATGGATAATGCAAAAGCTTTAAGCGCAGCATCCATAAAATTTCTGCTGCAAGATCAGCTAAGGGCAACAATCTACACGACGCCGCCGTATACGTCTACTAGTAACGGACAAGTTGAAAGATTTCACTCAACATTGACCTAGATTATAAGATGTATAAAAAGAGATGATGGTATAACCAACTTCGAAGAATTAATCTTCAAAGCCGTACAACTCTACAATAATTCAGTACACTCGACAATAGGAGCAAAACCAATAGACATATTTTTCGGAAATCAGAATAGTAGAGACCCACAAGAATTGGAATCAGACAGACAAAAAATAAGAGAAACAAGTGAGATTGCTCTAGTCGGGACCGCCCGACTAATAGATACCCTGAACCCAGAAATGAACACATACACACACACTCTCGGTAGTTGATGAGTATTGATCCTGTTAAAAATAATAAAAATAAAAAAAACAATTACCAACGGAAAAAGAAATGTTCCGCAGCCGGGGCTCGGACTCGGTCTCCCCGTCTTAAGATGCACGACTCTTACCAACTGCACCACACTACCACATTTTTGACGAATGATATAACATTACTTAACCATCGCAAAAAGTCGAGGAAAACGAAAATTTTGCAGTTGTCATTAAAACGATACAAATTAATAAAAAATAATAATTATAAATAAATAAAAAAATAAAACAATTCATCATTGCTCTACCATACCATCGCTGAGTTCGAACCCGGACCTCCGCGTTACGCAGCACAACTCTAACCCACTGGACCACGCTCTTACTTCACTTCGTTGTGTTGCCTAAAAAAATTCCTAGGAAAACGCAAGACTTTCTGGACGTGCATATGTATGCGTGCACATGTACACAGAAATTGCCAAGCAGCTGCGCTTTGCCCCCACTACTGAAAATAGATTCTTGATTTGCTCGTAAACTAAATGTACGATCGTTATGAAATTTTCAGGACTTATTCAGATCATCGAAATGTATCTACAAACCAATTTGCACGTGTGTAGTATATGATTTGCTTTGTTTATGGTTTTATCGATATTGGGGGCGATTGGGGGGAGGTATCCAAGACCTGAAGGGCTTAAATTCTTCGTATGTTTTACGCGAACATAAAAAAATTTGGTGGCTCTAGCTTTTATAGTTTGGGAGTTAAACTTAAAAAACCGAGTCAAAAAAACGATAAATATCGATAATAAGAAAACGGAAGGATTTATCGATGTTTTGAAATAAACTTGATCTGCGTATGGTATATACGAACCGAATGCGACCAAGATTAGCTTCCTAGCTTTTGTAGTCTCTGAAATCAACGCGTTCATACAGACAGACGGACAGACAGACAGACAGACAGACAGACAGACAGACAGACGGACAGACGGACAGACAGACGGACATGGCTAAATCGACTCGGCTAGTGATGCTGATCAAGAATATATATACTTTATGGGGTCGGAGATGCTTCCTTCTGCCTGTTACATACATTTGCACAAAACCATTATACCCTATTTTACCCATTTTCAATGGGTTCAGGGTATAAAAATTATTGCCAAACAGGAAAAAGATTTGACCTCTCTAACACAAAAAAGAAACAGATAAAGAATTACAATAGCGGAGATATCGTTTACGTAAAAATAGACAAAAGACTAGGCTCAAAACTTATTCCTAGATACTGAAAAGAAATAGTAGCAGAAAACGGGAATACCACTATTAAAACAAAAAGCGGTAGGAAAGCTCATAAAAACAATATAAAACAAGTGAGATTGGTCTAGTCGGGACCGCCCGACTAGTAGATACCCCGAACCAAGAAATGAACACAAGCACACAAACTCTCGGCAGTTGATGAGTATTTAGCCTGTTGAAAGTAAAAAATAAAATTTACTAATAATTACAAACGGAAAAATAAAAACTTCACAGCCGGGAGGCGAACTCGGTCCACCCGTGTTAAGAGGCACAACTCTTACCAACTGCACCACACTACCACGCTATTCGTGTATGATATAACATTACTTAACCATCGCAAAAAGTCAAGGAAAACGAAAATTTTGCAGTTGTCATTAAAACGGTACAAATTAATAATAATAAAAATAATAATTATGAATAACGAAAAAATAAAAGAATTCAACATTGCTCAACCGTCGCTAGATTCGAACCCGGACCTCCACGCTACGCGGCACAACTCGTACCCACTGGACCACGCTCTGTGCTTAAATTCAACTTAGCCGTTGCAAAAAAAATTCCTAGAAAAATGCAAGACAATTTGCATATGCATATGTATGCGTGCACATGTACACAGAAATTTCCAAGCAGTTTCGCTTTGCCCCCCACTACTGAAAATAGATTCTTGATTTGCTCGTAAACTAAATGTACGATAGTTATGAAATTTTCAGGACTTATTCAGATCATCGAAATGTATCTACAAACGAATTTGCACGTGTGTAGTATTTGATTTACTTTGTTTTTTGGTTTTATCAATATTGTGGGTGATTGGGGGGAGGTATCCAAAATCTGAAACATTTAAATTCTTCGTATGTTTTACGCGAACATAAAACAATAAATTTGGTGGCTCTAGCTTTTTTAGTTTGGGAGTTATGCTTAAAAAACCGTGTCAAAAAAGTGATAAATATCGATAATAAGAAAACGGAAGGAGTTATCGATGTTTTGAAATAAACTTGATCTGCGTATGAAATATACGAACCGAATGAGACCAAGTTCAGCTTTCTAGCTTTTGTAGTCTCTGAAATCGACGCGTTCATACAGATGGACGGACAGACAGACAGACATGGCTAAATCGACTCGGCTAGTGATGCTGATCAAGAATATATATACTTTATGGGGTCGGAGATGCTTCCTTCTGCCTGTTACATACATTTGCACAAAACCATTATACCCTTTTTTACCCATTTTCAATGGGTTCAGGGTATAAAAACGGGCTCCGCAGCGGTACAAAACGGCACTTTCAAAATCATCCACGTATTCAATATTGACGAATACGAAAAAGTTTTCGGAACACTAGAAGATACCCTACATACAATAAACACCTCACACCAACTATTCCCATTGCTAGAATACGAAACTCAAAAATTAAAAAGCGATTTACGAAGACTCGAACCCTCTAAGAGAGCGACAAGAGCGATAAATGCATTGGGAACAGCTTGGAAATGGTTGGCCGGCTCGCCGGACCACAATGATCAGGAAATACTAGTAAACAAAATGAGTGAGCAACTTGAGAACAACAATAGACAAGTTGTTATTAATAAAATATTACAAAATATAATTAATGAGATAAGCAGAGTCACTAATGAAATAGTTAAATTAACGAAAGAAAATACAAATTTTAACAAAGAAAAAATAACAATATTTAAATTCAAACTTCAAATTTTTAAAGATGAAGTAACAAATTTAATTCATGCCATAGATTGGGCAAAAACAAATACAGTCAATTCAGTAATTTTATCAGAAATAGAAGTCAAAGCAATAGAAAATATTTTAGAAAAAGAAAAAAATGTTTTTAAACGCAGAAGAATTGTTAGAATTTGCTCAGGTTAAAATATCAACAAATAGCAAAAACATGCTCTACATAATTGATATACCATTAATTGCAAATGAAGTATGTACTGCTATGTTATTAAAGCCCATTCAAAAATTAAATATAATAAATGAAATAAAATACCAAAATATAATTAAATGTGGCCAAACATCATATGCAATTAAAGACTCTTGCGAATCCCATAATGATAAGAAAATTTGTAATACAAATAATCTAATAGACTTAAGTAACGATAATTGTATAATCCCATTATTAAAAGGCCAAAGGCCAAATTGTAAACAAATCAACAGCCAACATATACCACACTACGAAGAACTCCTCAGCGGAACGATCATGCTCAACGACTTCGACGGAAAGGTCAAAATAGACAACGAAGACATGGAACTCAGAGGGACATACTTGATACAGTTCCACAACTCAACCATAACCATCGAAGACGAGGTATACGCAGCTAAGGAAGCAGCTTTCGCAGAAGCGATACCACCCCTACTCCAAATAATTGGAGGAAAGAGTAAAGTCGAAGAGGTACTCTCGCTACAGATGCTGAAAGAAGTCAACATTAACAATACCCTAAGATTAGAAACTCTAAGGGAGTTTGATAATAGCGACCGTCGAATACTCGATGAATCAGAAGATTTTAGCAACAACATGCCAAATCACCACAGAGGCAGAAACAGAAGCGAACGTAGCCCCAGCCCAACGACGCTTTTACATCGCGTCCGAGGACGTACGCATTTAAAGGGGGAGGAGTTAAAGACGAAGTTGACCAAAAATGCATGCACACGTGCCCATGCAATCACGGCCCCCATGCATGCACTTTTCGCCACGTGCGCTGCGTCAGCGCATCCCACGAAACAGCCCAACTGTGGGAACGTCCGACGTAATAGGACACCTCAGCTAAGCTACAGCGGATGCGGCACAACAACACACCTGCAGCGGCAACAGCGACTACAGCGACAGCAACAGCAGCGGCTACAGCGACGGCAGCGGCTACAGCGACGGCAGCGGCTACAACAACGTCAGCGGCAGGCGAGAGTACATTTAAAATACTTTCTACGTGAGGTAATAGATAAGTGTCATTAAAGGCCAGCTTATTTAAATCAAACAGTGGCGATGCTTTACAGGCCGAGGACAAACGACGTCAATGCTGTTCTCTAAGAGCTGCACTCGCTCCAAACCTTTCTTCAAATACGATGAAAATCTGCTGACCAATAGACTTTAGACTATATTGTATACAATTTTGGTTAATAAGCCGTAATTCCTTTCAATATAACTTCCTAGCAGAAGGTCTTGCTTAAAATCTGGGATTATAGAAAATATAACTAACTTGTTACAATTCGATGCACAACCTGCAAATTACTGTAAATATAGTACTGTCAGCGGTTATCACGTGCTGGTACACTGTCTGACGTGATGTTCTAATTATTATGCGGCAGAGTTCCGAATACAGAGTCGAGTAAAGCAACGAATCGGTTACCCGCAATATCTATGTCTGTGTTGTCCGTATATAGAATATGGCTGTGAGCAGATTTCTACCACTCTCTCGCACCGTTTTTCAAAACGTACGCATTCATTTGGCTGATCGCCTGTGTTTTGGTTGCCATGGGTAACTGATTAAGGAACCGAATATACGCTGTCTTGCGGTTTTTAACTGAACTGCTCTGATATGATATGGACGGTACATACTTATTCTATATAGTCTGTTCAGTTACATACGGATCTGCTGAAATATCGGTCTAGTTACTAACCCTAATTTATTGAATTTATGCAAACTTTAATTTTTTGCGCTATAGCACTAAAACTTTTTGTTCGGATTTATTAAACTCTCCTGTCAGTTGAAAAACATATAGCCGCTGCGCTGAACTACCTATTTAAACATAAATGCATCAATTCATAATGCAATGAAGGTTAATCGATTCCCAGGTATCCCTGTCAGTATCAATGTTCTTGAACTTTCCCATGATCTGCATGATGCGTGCTGCTTCCTACGTGCAGTTACGATAATTGGATTTGAATAAAAACTGTCAAACATTACATTAGCTGACCTGCAATACTTCTTGTACCATACAGATTATTACTTCTGACTTTGTATCTTGCGAAGCGTTAATTGAATTACTCGCTGCGCTAGTAGTGCTTTTACTCGTCTCTTGTCTATTGGTAAGGTTTTGTGATCGGGTTGCGTAAGCCTGTATACCTACCTCTATCAGCTCGTTCTTTGATTCTGCTTTTACTAAAGGGCTGACTATTGGTTATTTCTGCGTTTTGTGCGATTCAGTTCAGCTTTTATGTTGTTACTAGCGGAACAGAGGATAGTAGTTAACAAGTGGGATAGCGTCCAGCCTGCTGTAAGTATTGGGCTCGCAAAATTCTTGAAACTCGTGTCTACATGGCAAGACTAAAGAAAAATGAAGTGCATTTACATTGCATTGCGTATTTTACCTACTAGTTATACACACTAAATTTTCGGTACTTTGGCAAACTGACATTTTTTAATTATGATAATGCTTGAAAAATGCTTATCGATTTTAAAGAGTATACTAACATGATTATACTAATAACTTACCGAGCCACCAGAGATTCTGTATATTTAAAATATTAATTTGAATCAAGCAGAAATAATATGAAGATTAGGGTAGAAAACGCGAGGTTGTTGTAGAAATTTATCGAGTGTAAAAATCCCATCTCGTCTTCCCCATCAAGAATATATATACTTACTGCCTCTTTCTGCCTGTTACATAGATTTGCAAAAATTCTTTATAAATTTTTTTAACCGATTTAAATGAGTTCATAATGCTATGTGTAGAAATTACCGAATTACCGAAGAATATCTGAGCTGACTTCTCTCAATTCCGCTTAACGGAGACGGCTGACGCAATGTGGCGTACCGTCCAGCGTTTGGTGCTTGCGCTGTAAGCTGCGCGGGTATGCTGTACTCTAAAGCTTATCCCGCTGAAAAACAGCATCCTTCGGGATTAGGTTCTGATATACCCTTCTAATTGACGAGGTATATGTGCTGTCGCAAAAAAAATTTTTTTGGTTTCAGTACTTGCAGTGATTGGTAGGACTTAACAGCTGTATGGTGTGATTATCGCTCATTGTTTCTTCTACTCTCGCTTTCGTTCTTTCTGTTACTCTCTTGCTAGACTCTATTGCAGAATTGAATGCCTTATGGATATACAGCTTGCTTACGGATATACATCGTGCTTTTTTAAGTGGAAATGTATATGATGTACATTAGTAAATATCAAAACTAAATAACTTTTTATAAAAATAACACTGTCAACATTAAATTAAAAACCAAAATTTCTGATTTTCAACAAAAACCCCAATACACAACGTAAACATTTTGTGGTAAAAGTACATTCAAGCCCCAAATTTTCTTATATCAACTTTAGTTAGAAAGGATATTCAATTAAGTTTAGAACCAGTTCCAATATAAATAATAATAAATTGTTGGGCAGTCGACACTTCACAAAAACGTTACTGTTGAGGTACACAGAAACTGGAGATTTTTGCGTGAAGTGCGAGGAAGGTTTTTGTTTTTGACGTCCCCTGGGCTGAAAGTCGTACACCTCTGGTTGGACCTAAAAAGTAAAAGTAAAAGTAAAAGTAAAAGTAAAAGTAAAAGTAAAAGTAAAAGTAAAAGTAAAAGTAAAAGTAAAAGTAAAAGTAAAAGTAAAAGTAAAAGTAAAAGTAAAAGTAAAAGTAAAAGTAAAAGTAAAAGTAAAAGTAAAAGTAAAAGTAAAAGTAAAAGTAAAAGTAAAAGTAAAAGTAAAAGTAAAAGTAAAAGTAAAAGTAAAAGTAAAAATAAAAGTAAAAGTAAAAGTAAAAGTAAAAGTAAAAGTAAAATTAAAAGTAAAAGTAAAAGTAAAAGTAAAAGTAAAAGTAAAAGTAAAAGTAAAAGTAAAAGTAAAAGTAAAAGTAAAAGTAAAAGTAAAAGTAAAAGTAAAAGTAAAAGTAAAATTAAAAGTAAAAGTAAAAGTAAAAGTAAAAGTAAAAGTAAAAGTAAAAGTCAAAGTAAAATCAAAAGTAAAAGTAAAAGTAAAAGTAAAAGTAAAAGCACACAGGCAACACCAATCAAAAAATCGATGGAAAAACGCCAGCTCGAGCTAGGACTCGTTGGTTGTTTAGGATGGACGTTAGCCCCAATGCATCTCAAATACACATTTCTACCTTTCTTTGTATTTTATTAAGGCTCATAGAATGATGTTCGAAAACATTTCCTTTCTCAGTCCAATGAATTTCCTAAAAAAATAGAGTAAAAATAGAGCTAATTTTGATTTTCCACCCTCCCGCTTTTGTAATTTACATAATACTTTATCCTAATATATGCTCTATACGCTCAATTATGTCCCTACTTATCATTCACTTCGTATATAACATATATAGAACAATTTTATTATTTTTTCCAATAACCTGCAATCTGGCTTGTACACACATTTGAATGCTTTTAATATATATAGTTTTTTCCACTGAAAGTTTCAAACCGATTATATATTTTCTTTAAAAGAAAACATGATTAATTAATAATTAATTAGGGATTTTATTGTGTTAAATCAATGCTATCCCAAATGCTATACTTAAAGTGATTGATCTCATATTGTTTTGGATCCGTCTTTTTTATTTCTTTCCCGTACTAAGTCTAAGATCCTAATAAACTCACTTTAAAGGTGCTGACCGATTTATGTGCTAAACACAGAGCGAGCTCGTCAATTTCGGAATACCTATTTTGTAAAACTATCTTAACTCTTATCCCAGATTTACTGTATATACATATACATATATACATATATGGAAAGTACAATCAAAATTTTCTATCCCACTTTTAACAATTTTTGTTGATACATGCGTCCTCGTTTGTAATTCACTTAGGTCTAACAATCCCCTATGTGGTGTACAGGGAAGTTAATAAACTTACAAAATATAAAGTCAAAGATATATAAAAATTTTAAGAAAACTGATTCTCTCTTGTATTACTCTCGATATCTGATTGCTGGATCCAGTTTCTGTTCCGAAATATAAGGACCACGTGAAGACTTGTAGATTGCAGTTCCAGCAAGATGCTGAAAAATTTGGTTATTTCATTAAGTAATGCGAAAAGTATATCATCGGCACTACCACCAACCGTATTTTTAGAAAAAACGTCAGCTGACTTAAATCAGGCTATTGGCAATATATTTGCTGAACTTTTCACGTAAATATCTTAGATTGAATTTTTGGGCCCTTGATCATAGAAAGTTCATTACAAAGTGATCTGAGGGCTATCATGTCCGTATTTTAACCAGGACCCGATATAGTATCAAGCCATGTGCTTACGTAATGCTTTGGCGGTCTCGAAACTTGTACAAAATATTTAAACTGTCTACGGGCAGTGATGTTGTTTACCATAGAGAGAGAGTTCTAGTCGGGATTATGAGATACCCTGAACCCTGCAATCTGTCTTCATAAACATTTCAATCCGTACATACATCCACAAATTCTCACATACACAAATGCACGCCGCACGCACTTTACTTGGTTACTGCGCTTACCCCACTATAGAAACGAAATCTTTATTTTCTGCTTAACTAAATGTATGATCGTTTTGAAACTTTTTGGATTTATTAAAAGCGTTGAAATGTATGTATAAACTAATTTTCAGGTCTGTAGTATTTGATTTGCGAGTTCTACGGTTTTGTGGATACTATGGGGAGGTATTCAAAATCTACTTCCTTCTGCCTGTTACATACATTTTCACAAAACCATTCTACCCTTTTTACCCATTTTCAAAAAAGGAAACAAGACAAATGTTCAAAACCATTGATGTTTCTAAGATGTCTAAAAATCCAAAGATTTTTGAGAAGTTGATAACCTCTCAACTCCAAAATCTATAATTTCACCCTGCCACCATAAGGATGGGAACAAAAAATCTACTGTGCACGTGCTTGACTTTCACGCGTATGCATTATGCTTTGACTCAAAATTTGCCAGGAAGTCGACAACATAATGATTTGATTTGATTGCTTTTATAACTTTGTTTCTAAAGTCAGTGCTGTTTTGCGCATTTATATTTTTGAAATATTGAGGGGCGATAGGGGAACATGAAGCTCGGAAGATCATTACCTGTATCTCGTAAGTCTTGACCTTATCCTTACTGTTGCTAAGGCGCCACGCGCACCTGCAAAAAAATCTCCTTGATATCTGCGCACACCAATTTTACTCTTCCGGAAGTGAAGCAATATTTTAGTTAATGATGGCTTTTCGTCCGATCATTATAGCAAGTTAGTATTTGACGAAATTTTATCTACCATAGAAGCCGCATCAAAATCAAGTCTTATCTTTTTGGCCTTGCTTACAGAGTGGGCGCCGAAATTGGCTTGATTCGTCTTTTGATAACTTTACAGCGTATCCCTTTTACCAGATCCATTATAGCCGTGTATATTGATCTTGTTAATGAGTATTTCGTATTTTGTTTTCAATAGCATGCAGTCTTTTTAGTGCCATACCGTATCTATCGGGCAGTCATAGAAGTCCAGTTTCGTAAGCGCTGTCTAGTTTTGTAGTTGTTTCTGCTAACAGCTTTCGAGCTCAAATTACATCACTCATTTCCAACGATTTTCCTGATACCTTGACCCCAAAGTTCTCTGTTGTAAAGTTATCGTCAACTAGCTTATGTATGTTATTGTCAAGATTATCTTCGATTTAACACGCATGCAACCGACAATCGTGCGGACGTTAACGATTAAAATGTCTGTGTTGATCCATACATTGGCCATGCTAACAGATGCTTATGAAATGATAATAGTCTATTTCAATTAAAAGCATTTGTATGTATATTCCTTAATAGGCAACTGTTTCATTCGTTTATAGCAATGTCTATATCTATATTATGCTGCTGATTATCGACAATTGACTTGATCTTATTTTTTTGAAGCATGCGATTATGATACAGTTAGCAATCACTTATTCCGCACTCTTGCTTCCTTTTTTAAGAATTCAAATTCGCAGTTATTCAACCTCTAATAAGCACCGCTGTTGCTTTTGTAAGGGAAACGTAAAATATTGTTATTAATTTGATTATTCATCAATTCTATATGACGCTCATTAAAACAAGTGTTGTTCAACGTATATGTTTATGACTTAAAATAATTCAGTTCAACATCAAACATTGGTTGAAGGATTTCAACGATCCGTTCACCACAAAACTTCTTGATATCTCGTATGTACGCCCACTCCAGGCATACTGGTCTTGTATCTGACCTTATATGGTTTAAACTCTCCCATTGTAATGCAGCAGACTTTTACTGCTCAATCTTCCGTCGCTAACCCTTATTTAAAATAAAACTATTGGGCGTATTGCAACAAATGTGGTACCAGATTAAAGGAAAAATTGTCTACATTAACATAGTAACAAAAACAAAATAAATAACGAAATACTGCTTATTTCTATCTCACAGCTTATTTTATGCTGTCTCAAAAAATGAAAATTTTTTTGGATATATTAATAATTTTTTATTTTCAGCATTTAGTATGGTAGTCAGTTCGGACGAAAATCTGCTCCACTCTTTCACAAGAGCCCCTTTAAGCTCTGTTTATACCCTGAACCCATTGAAAACAATGGTAGATACCCTGAACCCAGAAATGAACACATACACACAAACTCTCGGCAGTATTGAGCCTTTTAAAAATTTAAAAAAAAAAAAACAATTACCAACGGAAAAAGAAATGTTCCACAGCCGGGGCTCGAACTCGCTCTCTCCGTCTTAAGATGCACGAATCTTACCAACTGCACCACACTACCACATTTTTCGCGAACGATATAAGATTAGTTAACCATCGCAAAAAGTCAAGGAAAACGAATATTTTGCACTTGTCATTAAAACGGTACAAATTAATAATAATAAAAATAATAATTATGAATAACGACAAAATAAAAAAAAATTCAACATTTCTCAACCGTCGCTGGATTCGAAGCCGGACCTCCACGCTGTGCGGCACAACTCTTACCCACTGGACCACGCTCCTAGTTATTTTGGCTGTGCTAAAATTAAACTTAAACGTTGCAAAAAAATTCCTAGAAAAACGCAAGACAAATTTTGCATATGCATATGTATGCGTGCACATGTACACAGAAATTGCCAAGCAGCTGCGCTTTGCCCCCACTACTGAAAATAGATTCTTGATTTGCTCGTAAACTAAATGTACGATCGTTATGAAATTTTCAGGACTTATTCAGATCATCGAAATGTATGTACAAACCAATTTGCACGTGTGTAGTATTTGATTTTCTTTGTTTTTTGGTTTTATCAATATTGTGGGCGATTGGGGGGAGGTATCCAAAATCTGGAACATTTAAATTCTTCGTATGTTTTACACGAACATAAAACAATAAATTTGGTGGCTCTAGCTTTAATAGTTTGGGAGCTATGCTTAAAAAACCGAGTCAAAAAAGCGATAAATATCGATAATAAGAAAACGGAAGGAGTTATCGATGTTTTGAAATAAACTTGATCTGCGTATGGTATATACGAGCCGAATGAGACCAAGATCAGCTTTCTAGCTTTTGTAGTCTCTGAAATCAACGCGTTCATACAGACGGACGGACAGACAGACGGACAGACAGACAGACGGACATGGCTAAATCGACTCGGCTAGTGATGCTGATCAAGAATATATACACTTTATGGGGTCGGAAATGCTTCCTTCTGCCTGTTACATACATTTGCACAAAACCATTATACCCTTTTTTACCCATTTTCAATGGGTTCAGGGTATAATGAGTAAAAAAGGTTATAATGGTTTTGTGCAAATGTATGTAACAGGCAGAAGGAAGCATCTAAGAGCGTGGTCCAGTTGGTAAGAGTTGTGCCGCGCAACGTGGAGGTCCGGGTTCGAATTCAGCGTTGGTATGGTAGTAAATGTTGAATTTTTTATTTTTTCGTTATTCATAATTATTATTATTATTAATTTGTATCATTTTAATGGCAAAATTTTCGTTTTCCTTGATTTTTTGCTATGGTTAACTAATGTTATATCATACATGAATAATGTGGTAGTGTGGTGCAGTTGATAAGAGTCGTGCATCTTAAGACGGAGAGAGGCGAGTTCGACTCCCGGTTGCGGAACATTTCTTTTTCCGTTGGTTATTGTTTTTTTTTTTTAACAGGTTCAATACTCATCAACTGCCTGCCGAGAGTTTGTGTGTATGTGTTTTTTCTGGGTTCAGGGGTATCTACTAGTCGTGCGGTCCCGACTAGAGCAATATCGCTTGTTTTTATTGGAAATGTGGTATTTCCGAATATTATTTTCTAAAATTTACCACAAATTTTCAATGACGTTGAGGTCTGGAGATTGAGCCGGCGAATTCATCACATTGGGACACTTGTATATGAGCCAAGTCTGCACAATAACCGCCTTGTGCTTTGGATCGTTGTCCTGATAAAAACGGAAAATGTGCTTTATTCCCAGATCCTCCGCAGTTTGCAACAAATTATCCCTCAGAATACCGTAGACTCAATAAAGTCCAGTTTTCCTTGTGTAGCAGCAGACATATAGTCCCAAACCATTATGCTCCCACCACCATGTTTTACTATGGCTTTAGGATTTTGCTTTTGTAGCTTCGTATTAGCCTTTCGCCAGACATATGCATTTCCGTCCGATCCAAAAATGTTTAACATGAACTCATCTGTAAACACAACTGTGTTGCAAAAGTCTGTCTCCGACAGATGATATTTGACAGAAGGCAAATCATATGGGGAAATATCCAAAATTATGGAGTTGAGCCGATTTTCCATTAGAAGCATTATTAAGCGCTTTAAAGGGAAGAAAAGTTTGGAAAACGCACCCAGATCAGGACGTCCAAGGGCTTTAACTGACCGTGAACGCAACCAGGTGATCCGAAAAGTTAAGGTGGACCCAAAAATATCATCTTCCCAGATTGCTGCTGAGGTCAAGACCGAGTTTGGGAAGGAAATCCACCCAATGACTGTCAGAAGGGCCCTGCACGAAGCCAACTATCATTGTCGTGCAGCTAGACGAAAGCCTTTGATCTCAGAAGTCAATCAGAAGAAGCGTTTAGCTTATGCTAAAGAGTACTTGGGCAGGCCAATTGGATTCTGGGATACAGTGCTCTTTTCCGATGAAAGCAAGTTCAACATTTTTCGATCCGATGGCCGTCAACACGTATGGAGAAAGCCAAACAAAGAATTGGAAAAAAAGAACTTGGCGCCCACAGTGAAACACGGCGGCGGGGGAGTCATGGTGTGGGGATGCATGTCATCTGCGGGTGTTGGAGAACTCGTATTCATCGAGGGAATAATGGACAAAGTCTATTACCTCCAAATTTTAAAGGAAAACTTAAAAAAAAGTGCCTTAAAGCTTGAGATGCCGAGTTCATTTACATTTATGCAGGACAATGATCCCAAGCATTCTGCCACAGATGTGCGTATGTGGCTCACCTATAATACCGCACATGTGCTACCACATCCACCACAGTCCCCTGACCTTAATCCGATAGAGCATCTGTGGGATGAACTGGATCGAAGGATCAAAAAACATCAAATTTCGTCCAAAAATGACCTTAAAAAGGCATTATTGGAGGAATGGGACAATATATCGGCTGAAACAACAAAAAAGTTGGTTCATTCCATGCCTAGACGTTTGCAAGATGTAGTCAAGCAAAAAGGACTACCAACAAAATATTAATTTTACTCTTGAATATTAAAAATAAACATTATTAGGTTAGGTGTGCCAAGACTTTTGTTTCATGAAATAAGCTCATTTTTTTGTTAAGCTTAAATTGTTTTAAGTTTGTTAACGAAAATACCAAAATGAAAGTGCCTTTCAATAAAAAAATGTTTACTCTAAATATATACAAAAAAAAAATATCATTACTATGCGACATGAACCTGGAAAAAGCATTTGAAGTTGTTATTTGCAACTGTGCCATCACTTTAGTGCGTCACTGTATGTATGTTAGCCGAGCCAGCTTATTCTTGGGGCTAATGAATGGCTTGTTACGAGCAACTTTGGCATTTAAATCGTGTGCACACAGCAATCCTTGCCTAGACCAGTAGTAACTTCAGACTCCAATTTTGGAGCCAATAGTCGTGGTATTGCCCTTATTTTCCTTACTATATAACGCTCATCGGCTCCATCTTGTTTTGTGCTTGGCGCCCTTTATTTTCTAAACGGTTTTGATGAATGAAGCGCTCGATACTTTATTAGAATGTAGGGGACTTTATATTTTTCTATTTTAACAATATTCCGCTGCGAGAGACCGTTTTTGAAATGGTAGATGACCCATTCTCGGCGTTCCAAAGTTGTACGTGGAATCATTTTAAAAAATTTGACAACAAAATATATCAATTGACATTCACATTATATTAAAGAAATGACGAACAAAGCATATGAACAAAAAAGTAGCTGTAAAAGTTCGAGAATTTGACCAGCGTTCAATTGCTAAGTAGCTGCATAAAATAACTAAAAAAAAAATAGTATTTTAATTTGTATTGCATTTGGAATAACTTAAATTAAAAATGAAAATAAAATTATTAATCTATATTAATGTAAACATTTTTTCCTTTATTTTGGTACCACATTTTTTGCAAATTCGCCTTATAGTTTTAGCTTTATTAACATTTAATATCTACATATTTAGTAAACAAGTATTACTAACATTTAAAATTGTATATCACAAGATAAAACTATGTATTTGCAATATATGTAAATGTTCTTAAATACAATTTTCACCATAGTATATACGATATTTATACTGACTTTAATTTGCCCATCTCGAAGTCGTTGGCGATCTTCCATACCCATATTCATCGTCAAGTGATGTCGATACGGAAAAACCTGTGGTACCGTGCTTCCACCGATTTATCGGAAACTTTAGTTTGTTTATATTCAAGAAACTAAGCAAAAATGTTAAGCTCTGCCGCCGGAAATGGTAAACAATTAGGTAAGATAGACACGTTCCCCACCTTATTCGGACGTTGTTTACCCTCGATGACTTAAGCGAACAATTACCCGATAAAATACGCAATCAACAATGACCTAAATATATAAAAATATATCGAGACATTTTATGTATCTTAAAACTTCCATCGCTACTCTAAACTCAACATAATTTTTGGAAAATGCAGTCAGAGATTGTAGTTTTATGTGGAGAGTGTTGTATAAAAATTAACTAATTATCTAATTAATTAGCAGAAAACTTAAAATCATGGCGGAGAAAAAAAATATAAAACGGAAAACTGCATATTGTAATGAAGAGCATGAGGACGATCAAATGCTTGGTATTTTTAAGAATTATTCCGTAAGCCTGGATAATATGGAAAACGATTTGAACTATGCAATTAGAGCACAGGATTTTCAAACAACTACTGAGGAGCAAATCAAACTTGACACATTGTTGGCCTATGTGAACAGCACTTTATTTTGGATGTACCTTAAATTACAGGGATCGGATTTATCGAAGGTATTTATAGTTTTACCAACAACTATATGACTACTAAGAACGAAATGCTACAAGACAACTCATTTAGTAAACGAAAGACGTGAATTACGGATTATGAGCATAATATTCCTATTCATCCATTTTCGGGGAAATGCCGCGGTTGCAAGCACAAAATGGAAAGGAAATGCCAAATGTTCCTAAGCCCTGCAAATACAAATACACGTGCATGTTCGTCTTATACTTGTTTTGAGTTTCCAATCTTGGCAGGTTGGCCCATTTTATTAATTTTTCATTTTCGAGCACAGTTTCAAATTCCAACATTCCTTCCTACTTTTTGAACTAAAATTGTTAAAAAAAATTTTTTTTATATTAATTATATAATTAAGGTTATTAAAACCTTCACGAGCTTTGTAGTGTTTCTGCGTATGATATGTCCGAACTTAATGAGTCCAAGATTAACTTTCTAGGTTGTGTAGTTTCCGAGATCGCTGCGTTCATACAGACGGACAGACAGACAGATAAAGGTACAGACGTACATGGCTAGATCAACTCAGCTCGTCGTCCTGATCAAGAATATATATACTTAATGGGGTCGGATATGCCTCCTTCTGTTACATACATTTTAACAAAACCATTATACCCTTTTTACCCGCGTGATGCGCAAGAACACACAAACGCTGCGAATTGAAGCGCCAAATGCAGATAAACAAAGCTGACACCTACAACTACACAGGACTGATGACGAGTTTAATAAATCCAAAAAAACTTTTTAAATAAAGCTTAAAAAGGTAGTGCACAAAACCATTATACCCTTTTTTACCCATTTTCAATGGGTTCAGGGTATAATGAGTAAAAAAGGTTATAATGGTTTTGTGCAAATGTATGTAACAGGCAGAAGGAAGCATCTAAGAGCGTGGTCCAGTTGGTAAGAGTTGTGCCGCGCAACGTGGAGGTCCGGGTTCGAATTCAGCGTTGGTATGGTAGTAAATGTTGAATTTTTTATTTTTTCGTTATTCATAATTATTATTATTATTAATTTGTATCATTTTAATGGCAAAATTTTCGTTTTCCTTGATTTTTTGCTATGGTTAACTAATGTTATATCATACATGAATAATGTGGTAGTGTGGTGCAGTTGATAAGAGTCGTGCATCTTAAGACGGAGAGAGGCGAGTTCGACTCCCGGTTGCGGAACATTTCTTTTTCCGTTGGTTATTGTTTTTTTTTTTTAACAGGTTCAATACTCATCAACTGCCTGCCGAGAGTTTGTGTGTATGTGTTTTTTCTGGGTTCAGGGGTATCTACTAGTCGTGCGGTCCCGACTAGAGCAATATCGCTTGTTTTTATTGGAAATGTGGTATTTCCGAATATTATTTTCTAAAATTTACCACAAATTTTCAATGACGTTGAGGTCTGGAGATTGAGCCGGCGAATTCATCACATTGGGACACTTGTATATGAGCCAAGTCTGCACAATAACCGCCTTGTGCTTTGGATCGTTGTCCTGATAAAAACGGAAAATGTGCTTTATTCCCAGATCCTCCGCAGTTTGCAACAAATTATCCCTCAGAATACCGTAGACTCAATAAAGTCCAGTTTTCCTTGTGTAGCAGCAGACATATAGTCCCAAACCATTATGCTCCCACCACCATGTTTTACTATGGCTTTAGGATTTTGCTTTTGTAGCTTCGTATTAGCCTTTCGCCAGACATATGCATTTCCGTCCGATCCAAAAATGTTTAACATGAACTCATCTGTAAACACAACTGTGTTGCAAAAGTCTGTCTCCGACAGATGATATTTGACATATGTATGTTAGCCGAGCCAGCTTATTCTTGGGGCTAATGAATGGCTTGTTACGAGCAACTTTGGCATTTAAATCGTGTGCACACAGCAATCCTTGCCTAGACCAGTAGTAACTTCAGACTCCAATTTTGGAGCCAATAGTCGTGGTATTGCCCTTATTTTCCTTACTATATAACGCTCATCGGCTCCATCTTGTTTTGTGCTTGGCGCCCTTTATTTTCTAAACGGTTTTGATGAATGAAGCGCTCGATACTTTATTAGAATGTAGGGGACTTTATATTTTTCTATTTTAACAATATTCCGCTGCGAGAGACCGTTTTTGAAATGGTAGATGACCCATTCTCGGCGTTCCAAAGTTGTACGTGGAATCATTTTAAAAAATTTGACAACAAAATATATCAATTGACATTCACATTATATTAAAGAAATGACGAACAAAGCATATGAACAAAAAAGTAGCTGTAAAAGTTCGAGAATTTGACCAGCGTTCAATTGCTAAGTAGCTGCATAAAATAACTAAAAAAAAAAATAGTATTTTAATTTGTATTGCATTTGGAATAACTTAAATTAAAAATGAAAATAAAATTAATAATCTATATTAATGTAAACATTTTTTCCTTTATTTTGGTACCACATTTTTTGCAAATTCGCCTTATAGTTTTAGCTTTATTAACATTTAATATCTACATATTTAGTAAACAAGTATTACTAACATTTAAAATTGTATATCACAAGATAAAACTATGTATTTGCAATATATGTAAATGTTCTTAAATACAATTTTCACCATAGTATATACGATATTTATACTGACTTTAATTTGCCCATCTCGAAGTCGTTGGCGATCTTCCATACCCATATTCATCGTCAAGTGATGTCGATACGGAAAAACCTGTGGTACCGTGCTTCCACCGATTTATCGGAAACTTTAGTTTGTTTATATTCAAGAAACTAAGCAAAAATGTTAAGCTCTGCCGCCGGAAATGGTAAACAATTAGGTAAGATAGACACGTTCCCCACCTTATTCGGACGTTGTTTACCCTCGATGACTTAAGCGAACAATTACCCGATAAAATACGCAATCAACAATGACCTAAATATATAAAAATATATCGAGACATTTTATGTATCTTAAAACTTCCATCGCTACTCTAAACTCAACATAATTTTTGGAAAATGCAGTCAGAGATTGTAGTTTTATGTGGAGAGTGTTGTATAAAAATTAACTAATTATCTAATTAATTAGCAGAAAACTTAAAATCATGGCGGAGAAAAAAAATATAAAACGGAAAACTGCATATTGTAATGAAGAGCATGAGGACGATCAAATGCTTGGTATTTTTAAGAATTATTCCGTAAGCCTGGATAATATGGAAAACGATTTGAACTATGCAATTAGAGCACAGGATTTTCAAACAACTACTGAGGAGCAAATCAAACTTGACACATTGTTGGCCTATGTGAACAGCACTTTATTTTGGATGTACCTTAAATTACAGGGATCGGATTTATCGAAGGTATTTATAGTTTTACCAACAACTATATGACTACTAAGAACGAAATGCTACAAGACAACTCATTTAGTAAACGAAAGACGTGAATTACGGATTATGAGCATAATATTCCTATTCATCCATTTTCGGGGAAATGCCGCGGTTGCAAGCACAAAATGGAAAGGAAATGCCAAATGTTCCTAAGCCCTGCAAATACAAATACACGTGCATGTTCGTCTTATACTTGTTTTGAGTTTCCAATCTTGGCAGGTTGGCCCATTTTATTAATTTTTCATTTTCGAGCACAGTTTCAAATTCCAACATTCCTTCCTACTTTTTGAACTAAAATTGTTAAAAAAAATTTTTTTTATATTAATTATATAATTAAGGTTATTAAAACCTTCACGAGCTTTGTAGTGTTTCTGCGTATATGTCCGAACTTAATGAGTCCAAGATTAACTTTCTAGGTTGTGTAGTTTCCGAGATCGCTGCGTTCATACAGACGGACAGACAGACAGATAAAGGTACAGACGTACATGGCTAGATCAACTCAGCTCGTCGTCCTGATCAAGAATATATATACTTAATGGGGTCGGATATGCCTCCTTCTGTTACATACATTTTAACAAAACCATTATACCCTTTTTACCCGCGTGATGCGCAAGAACACACAAACGCTGCGAATTGAAGCGCCAAATGCAGATAAACAAAGCTGACACCTACAACTACACAGGACTGATGACGAGTTTAATAAATCCAAAAAAACTTTTTAAATAAAGCTTAAAAAGGTAGTCAAATATTTCAAACGGAAAATTATTTCCGCAAAAACAAATGAAAGTATTGAAGCACAAGTAAAGCACGTCAATCACTTTTAAGCTGAGATCTCTCTTCTCCTGGGATCCTTTATCCAAGCTATTTCCATGTGACCTAAACGTTAAGAGCATTTATGAAAAATTTAAATTTAGAACAAATGAACTATGCAGTGTTATTTATACTCGTTCACGAAGTGAAAAGAGTATATTGGTTTTGTGCAATGTCCGCCTTTCTGTCCGTATGAACGCAATTTTATTCGCCTCTATTGAAGCTAGAGACTTGAAGTTTGAAAGTCCACAATTTTAAAGCTAGAGTCACCAAACTTGGTATGTAGATAACTAATAATGTCCCCAAAAGATTGCGGCCTTGATATTTCAGCCACGCCCACCGCAGCGCCCTCCAGCGCCCAGTCCTAAAAAATCGGATATACTAATACATCCCGCAGTTTTCAAGCTTGAGCCATGAGTGCTTTCCCAAACATGACAAAAAAATTCTTTGGCCCCACTCCTTCCCGCCCCCATAATCGTAAAACCCGATATAGCTGACAGCTCGAATTGATAAGTGGTGCATATTTACATAATTTCAAAGTTAGAGTCACCAAATTTGGTGACTTCTCCTAAAGATTTCGACCTTGATATCTCGGCTACGCCAACTATAACGCCCACCAGCGCCTCGCCTTAAAAAATTGGATATGCTTATATTTCCACAGTGTTTGAGCTATAGTAACCAAATAGGGAAAATATTTGACTTAAATGCTCCCCCAAATAACATTAAAAAAAATTGGCCACGCCCCCTGCCGCCCCCGTATTCGCAAAAACCGATATACAGTTTGTCAAGAAACACTACACTGCGAAAAAAATATATTTTTTGAATTTAGATGCAAATATTTTTATTTATTTTATATTTAATAATAAAGTTTAAGTTCAATTATAAAAAGCAGGTTACAAAACTATAAAAATGTATCAAAATAACTAGCAAAAACTTACTGTTTACACATTGCGTTTCTCACTTCTGTTTTGTTTTAATTCTTCGAAACAACGGTACTTCACCGTTATCTGTGCTATATGCGTTTCTCAATACATGTTTATTTTCGCATTATTTTTTAGTTTAGTTGTGAAATTTTGCTGAGTACGCTTCTAAAAGTCAATAATAATAATCTATAAAATGCCTGGAAAAAGATTAGCTTTGATTTGGTCCGATTATTTTATTGCAACCACACATTGGACAAATCTGCTGGAAAAGTTTTCTGTATCACGAAAAACTGTTTATGTTATAAATCGAGCACAAAATTAAGGCAGACTAGAACAAAAGAGTACAGGTGGATGTACAAAAAAGCTTTATAGTCGGGCAGGCCGCCTAATGATGCGGAAGATTGACCAAAATCCGCAAACCTCAGTACGGACACTTGCCATAGATCTCAAAGAAATGTGACTGAGTTGTGTCGCATGAAACAGTACGCCAAGCGATTCTACGACATAGACACTCTTCAAGCGTTGCTCGTAAGAAACCGCTGCTTTCATTGATTAATATTAAAAAGCGCTTCAATTTCGCTATAAAGATAATAAGTCAGCCGGCAGAATTATGAAAATCATGAAAAAGATATACACATCACAGAGTGAGCCTACTGTTTTGTAAAAGAATGGGAAAGTCTTTTCTATATCAAACAAGTGAGATTGCTCTAGTCGGGACCGCCCGAGTAGTAGATACCCTGAACCCAGAAAAGAACACATACACACAAACTCTCGGCAGTTGACGAGTATTGATCCTGTTAAAAAAAAAAAAAACCAATTACCAACGGAAAAAGAAATGTTCCACAACCGGGAATCGAACTCGCCTCTCTCCGTGTTAAAATGCACGACTCTTACCAACTACACCACACTACCACATTACTCCTGTATGATATAACATTAGTTAACCATCGCAAAAAGTCAAGGAAAACGAAAATTTTGCACCTGTCATTAAAACGATACAAATTAATAATAATAATAATTATGAATAACGAAAAAATAAACTAATTCAACATTGCTCTACCATACCATTGCTGGATTCGAACCCGGGCCTCCACGTTACGCGGTCCAACTCTTACCAACTGGACCACGCTCCTACTTCGACTCGTTGTGTTAAAATTCACTTTAACCGTTGCAAACAAAACTCTTAGAAGAACGCAACACAAATTTTGCATATGCATATGTATGCGTGCACATGAACACAAAAATTGCCAAGCAGCTGCGCTTTTCCCCCACTACTGAAAATAAATTCTTGATTTGCTCGTAAACTAATGTACAATCCTTATGAAATTTTCAGGACTTATTCAAATCATCGAAATGTATGTACAAGCCAAATTGCACGTGTGTAGTATTTGATTTGCTTTGTTTTTATGGTTTTTTAAAAATTGGGGGCGATTGGGGGGAGGTATCCAATACCTGAAATATTTAAATTCTTTGTATATTTTACGCGAACATAAAAAAATTAATTTGGTGGATCTGTATGGTATATACGAACCGAATGAGACCAAGATCAGCTTTCTAGCTTTTGTAGTCTCTGAAATCGACGCGTTCATAGAGACAGACGGAAAAGACGGACAGACAGACGGACATGGCTAAATCGACTCGGCTAGTGATGCTGATCAAGAATATATATACTTTATGGGGTCGGAGATGCTTCCTTCTGCCTGTTACATACATTTGAACAAAACCATTATACCCTTTTTTTTACCCATTTTCAATGGGTTCAGGGTATAAAAATAATCTGTTGAAAAAATAAAGTTATTAAGCAATGCAAAGTTTCCTTTACGAAAGCAACGTCGGGGCATATTAGGCCTTGTCGAAAGTAAATTTACATACGAATAGTGCAATCTCAAAAGTAGGATGATAAATATCCTCAGGGACAGATAGCGGGGATGACCTAGATACATTAGCAATAAGATGATCGTTAAAGATGAGATCAAGTGTTTTATCCAATTGCTTTCTAATGGAATTGATCTGAAATAACGAAAGGTCAAGCATACCATCTAAGAATTCATGATAAGCTGAAGGCACAAGATACTTTGATGATGTGAATAATGACCAAGAAATATTCGGTATATTAAAGTCATTAACACAACAAATATGTCATTGTCAAGCATTTGAGAAGAAACTTCCGCAATGCAAGAAAGATGATGCATGTAAACATCAATATTAGAAGAAGGAGGAAGATAAGTAAAGCGCAAAGTTCTTTTTTAAAAGACAATCTCTACATTGCAATTGGTTGGTCCTGTCTATAAACTGTAAAGTTATTTGCAAACACTTTTCAGTCAGATATGGCAGAATTTAGCCAAGTCTCAAAAAAAGCAAAAATATCCGAATGAAAAAAGGATATACGCTCTTTAAGCTTAGATATTATCAGATTTTGCAATTCGTTTTTTGATAAAGTACTGCTGAATGTAGACGACGTGGAAATTGGAAGGTTGTCAGGCAAAAGCTCACATTTATTTTTAGGCTTAAACTCTTGAACAAACATATAAGGTAGCCAGAATGTGGGATGATTAATTTTGAAGGATGATATTTCACGAGGAGTGGAAGATTTAAATTTGCTTATTGTTACGGATACAGAAGATGTGCTCGCAATATAAGCTGCCAAAGAATCACAAGTGGTGTCTAAGGAAAGCCTAGACACAAAGACTTGTTTTCGGGGCGGAACAACAGTAAAACTTGGAGTTGGAAGAGAAGACGGCGCAGCAGTCGCAAAGTCACTCGAAAGTTGCTTAGCGACATTTTTCAGAACTGTAAATTCTAGATAAATCAATTTGAGTCTCGATGCAACAATACTGGGTACGACCGCTAGTCCTTTTGAACTGCAGCGGATATTTTATCGCAATCGCACCCAGTGAGGCCTAAACACTTAGCATGCATCATATTCTCGGACAACCAGGCCTGCTTATAAGTGCATGATTTTTTGCAACACGACATATTGGCTACAGGGGTCACACCAAATAGAGTTCAATGTGAGAGCACAAAGCAGAAAACAAACGGCGCACGGAAAAAGAGAAAGCAAACGTAAAATTTCTTTTGCAAACAATTCTTGTGTAACAAGTGAGAGGGCACTAGTTGTGGCCGCCCGACTAGGAGAGGCCCTAAACCCTGCGATCTGTCTCCATCAGCATTTCAAGTCGTTTACATTCATAGATACATACACAAATTTACATACACACAAATGCACACCGCACGCACTTTACTCGGTTGCTGCGCGTGTTCCACTATAGAAACGGAATCTTTATTTTCTGCTAAACTAAATGCATGATTTTATTAAAAGCATTGGAATGTGTATACACACCAATTCTCAGCTCTGTAGTATTTGATTTGCGATTTTTATGGTTTTGTCGATACTGGGGGCGATTGGGGGAGGTATCCAAAATCCGGAGGTATCAAAATCTGCGTCTATACTTTTTGCCTCTAGATCTTTTAGTTACCGAGATATTGTTAATAAACAAAAGGCTGTTATCGATTCTTATCGATATTAATGAAACGAAGCAAGCTATCGAAAAAAAATGATAAACTTTTTCTGCGTATGATATGTCCGAACTTAATGAGACCAAGATCATTTTTCTAGCTTGTGTAGTTTCCGAGATCGCTGCGTTCATACAGACGGACAGACAGACAGATAAAGGGACAGACGGACATGGCCTAATCAACTCAGCTCGTCGTCCTGATCAAGAATATATATACTTTATGGGGTCGGATATGCCTCCTTCTGTTACATACATTTTAACAAAACTATTATACCCTTTTTACCCAGCGTGATGCGCAAGAACACACAAACGCTGCGAATTGAAGCGCCAAATGCAGATAAACAAAGCTGACACCTACAACTACATAGGACTGATGACGCGTCTAATAAATACAAAAAAAATAAAGTTTAAAAAGGTAGTCAAATATTTCAAACGCAAATTTATTTCCGCAAAAACAAATTAAAGTATTGAAGCACAAGTAAAGCACGTCAATCACTTTTAAGCTGAGATCTCTCTTCTCCTGGGATCCTGTATCCAAGCTATTTCCATGCGACCTAAACGTTAAGAGCATTTATGAAAAATTTAAATTTAGAACAAATGAACTATGCAGTGTTTTTTATACTCGTTCACGAAGTGAAAAGAGTATATTGGTAACGCAATTTTATTCGCCTCTATTGAAGCTAGAGACTTGAAGTTTGAAAGTCCACAATTTTAAAGATAGAGTCACCAAACTTGGTATGTAGATAACTAATAACCTCCCCAAAAGATTGCGGCCTTGATATTTCAGCCACGCCCACCGCAGCGCCCTCCAGCGCCAAGCCCTAAAAAATCGGATATACTAACATATCCCGCAGTTTTCAAGCTTGAGTCACAAATTTTGCATATATATTGCATGAGTGCTTTCCCAAACATTACAAAAAAGTTCTTTGGCCACACTCCCTCCCGCCCCCATAATCGTAAAACCCGATATACCTGACAGCTCGAATTGATAAGTGGTGCATATTTACACAATTTCAAAGTTAGAGTAACCAAATTTGGTGACTTCCCCTAAAGATTTCGACCTTGATATCTCGGCTACGCCAACTATAACGCTCACCAGCGCCTCGCCCTAAAAAATTGGATATGCTTATATTTCCACAGTGTTTGAGCTATAGTAACCAAATAGGGGAAATATTTGACTTAAATGCCCCCCCAAATATCATAAAAAAAATTTTGGCCATGCCTCCTGCCGCCCCCGTATTCGCAAAAACCAATATACAGTTTGTCAAGAAACACTTTACACACTGCGAAAAAAATATATTTTTTGAATTTAGATCAAAATATTTTTATTTATTTTATATTTAATAATAAAGTTTAAGTTCACTTATAAAAAGCAAGTTTTGAATTTAGATGAAAATATTTTTATTTATTTTATTTTTAATAATAAAGTTTAAGTTCAATTATAAAAAACAGGTTACAAAACTATAAATATGTATCAAAATAACCACCAAAATCTTACATTACTAATTATTTAAGCTGTCAAGAAACTGTTTACACACTGTTTAACTGTTTACGCTTTTTCCACTTCTGTTTTGCTCTAATTCTTCGAAACAACGGTACTTCACCGTTATCTGTGCTATATGCGTTTCTCAATACATGTTTATTTTCGCAAGTTTTTTAATGTGTTTGTGAAATATCTAGTTTACTATTATTAGTTGTATTACAGTGCAAGTATACATAATTGATTTATTACACAATACAGCAACAATACTCGTTGGTCAAAGTCAACTAAATGAACTAGTGCTACTGGAAATTTTGTTTTGCATTCAAATTTATGAGCGCTACTCATCCCGAATTCATATTGTTATTGGTTGGACATTGTATAGCATTGCCCACTTTAAGTCGACTTAGCAATAAATTATACAGTTCAATTATCAATGTTTTCTAATCATCGATTATTCTCCGTAGCACTACATCTTACACGATTTGAGTCGAGCAAAAGAAATGTTAGCTCGCGAAAAACAACTCAACGATTTAAAAGTAGCAGCACGTTTGGATATAGCTGCAAGTAAACGGTTTATTGCTTCTGGATTACATACACGCTTCGTGGATATGGAGGGTATAATGGTGACTGAAGCCCAATACCGACGTAGCCTAGGGGAGGCAGGTAGTCTAACCATATCAAACAATTCGCAATCTGAATGACGCCAAACAAATTTAAATTAAACTGTGCATATTTATGAAATTTAATTTGTATATGCAAAATAGTATATATTCGATCCGCCATAAAATGTTTACTACAGAATTACACTTAAACAGATAAATTTATTGGGACTAAGCAATACTGTTACGCCCGTGAAGGTAAGGGTTTATTTTAATTGTTATCACTATTTTCAAAAAAAATGCCACCGTCACAGCAAGCAATGATTTTATTAGGGGAAGAGAGAGTTCTGGGGAGAGCACGAGTTACAATCTGTTTTATTACAAACATAAGGCATGAAAAGAATTGTGCAAAGCGTAGTCGGTTGTGCGTGTAGGCAAGAATAACGGGTAATAAATAGTTATATAAGATCTGAAGGGCACAGAGAAGTTCAGTTGACTGAAGAACGAGGAATCAATGTCGCCATTAATCAACTTATGTAGGCAGACAGCACCAAGGTTTGTCATAGGGTTAGTTAGCGACGGAAGATTAAGAAATAAGGAAATAAGGAGGTGAAGATTGGGATCCCAGTTTAAACCATGTAAGGCAAATATCAGAAATTGGTTCTGAACAGACTCAATTCTATCTTGGTGGATTTTATGCTGCGTACACCAGATACATGAGCAGTATTCTAGGATCGTGCGTACCAGTGAGATATACAAAAGTTTTGCAGTGAAGGGATCGTTGAATTCCTTCGACCAACGTTTAATTAATTCAAGTACACGCTTAGCCTATAATGGTGGATATGTGCATGTTGCAGCTCAGCTTTGAGTGCTTTACTGTAACTATAGGTTGCAATGGGAAAGTCTTAATTGTATAGCTAACAGAATGGGGCCTATAACCACTGAAAGTCATAAACATACAATTTGAACAATTTAGATATTATAAAGGGCAGGTCATTAAAAAAAAGAGTGACGAGTAGAGGTCCTGTTGAATATCCTAGGGTACACTATTTATCCCATGGAAAAATGAGGAAGGCAGAGAAGAAGCTTTTTTTTTACAAAACTGTAAAATAATTTTGGATTATGTTTATGAAAATCATGAAAAAGAATGTAATTAGGGATATACATATCACAGAGTGAGCCTACTGTTTTGTAAAAGAATTGAAAAGTCTTATCTACATCAACCGGGTTATATAAAAAAAATAATCGGTTGAAAAAATAAAGTTATTAAGCAATGCAATGTTTCCTTTACGAAAGCAACGTCGGAGCATATTAGGCCTTGTCAAAAGTAAATTTACATACGAATAGTGAATCTCAAAAGTAGGATGATAAATATCCTCAGGGACAGATAGCGGGGATGACCTAGATACATTAGCAATAAGATGATCGTTAAAGATGAGATCAAGTGTTTTATCCAATTGCTTTCTAATGGAATTGATCTGAAATAACGAAAGGTCAAGCATACCATCTAAAAATTCATGATAAGCTGAAGGCACAAGATACTTTGATGATGTGAATAATGACCAAGAATGTAGCATGCGTACATATGTATATACATACATATAAATAAGGCTGCAACACTTTGTTGTTATGCCAACAGAATGCAAACATAAGCAGCGACTTTGTCGCAGCGCGCCCAACGCAGAGTGCCCTCTGCGCATATTCAAGTGCAGACGAAATATGATCCGCACTTGATAGCAACGACCGCCCAAATAGCTAAGTCAGCGTCCACACGCTTGACCGTCGCTTTGTATACATATGTGCGCGCATGACTCTCTCTCTGACTCTCTTGCGTTATATAATAAGCCGGAAAACCATGTATGTAAAACGGCTGCTCACTGCTTCACAGTGGACAGCTCTAACTTTAAGAAGACTGACGGCTTCTCCTCTAAAACATACTGGAACTGTATTTAAAATGGACAACTCTATATGGCGACCATGACAGGACGGATCTATAACTACAACAGCAACAACAACACCATCGTCGTCGTTGTAAATCTATTCGAAATGATAACCAAGGCAAAAACCGAAAACAAAAATTGCACAAAAAAAAATATACCTATGGGTACCGCAAACAACAGCAAACAGCAGCAGCAGCAGTAGCAGAGAAACAGCAACAAGCAGACAACTATAACTACTGAAGGATCGAAGGAGGCAGAGTGAGTAGAGTATAGTGAGTGTTATGGGTCGCGGTGGCCGGGTGAAAAAATTGAATAAAGAAATTGCTCACATTAAGTGGCAATTATATTCACCCAAGGCCAACACACCGTGGAAGGCAACAGCAAGGCTACAGGCCATGCTGGACTTCTATCAGCAACAGCTGAAAAATATTAAAGAAAACCCTACACCACATACTCACTCAATCAATACCACAAATATAGAAATTATTAATGAAAAATCTATAACAACACCGCCTCCCAAAAGCGAAGTGCCTCAGTACGTCGAGGAATGCCCAGCAGATTGCCCGGGACCTCTGGACAGCCCAAACTGCAGATCGACTTGCCTGCTAAGGCAATAACCTGTGCGAAGACCGGCACCGGTTCCGCCTGAGCCCATAGGCCCAACAGCAGCGGTGAAATCAAAAAGCGCGAGAGGCACCTCCGCCCCTTGCGCCTTCGAAGGGAGCGTCAGCGCAACCATACTGGTGATGACCAGCTGACGCGGAAGGACAAGAAGGACAGCAGCCACCACCATAATTTTAACTATATATATATTATTATTAAAATAACCTATGTAAAATTGAGCAGAATATCTTTTGCCCAATCAGAAGTGAGGCCCATAAAGCCAAACTAAAAAATTAGGCAGGTTGCTATGTAAAAACAATTTTTTTTTACACGTCACAGGCACTGGGTAAATTACCCAGTAGCAAATAAATGAACCTTAAATTCTTAAATCTTAAATTCCAACTAAATTTTAAATTGAAAAAAAAAATAATAAGTTTTCAGTTCAGTCAGTCTAATCAGAAATAGAAAAAAAAACAAATTGAATCAAATTGAAGCCATAGGCAGGAAAAATGTTCTATTTATGAATAGTAATGCAATAAGCAAGTTTTCCGAAGATTTCCAAATTGAATCCAATCATAATTCTGAACAAAACTCCAACATGGGATTATTAGACGTTAAGTCAGTGGATTCCACTGCTAACGTTATAAATAGAGTTGAACAAAACAACACAGATTTAGAATTAACAAATATATTACTAATAATCATAGTTGTTATAATGTGTGCAAATTGTTTTTATAAAATATATAAACTGCATAACAAATGCCTAAAGAAAAGATTCATGAGCCAAGCAAATGACTTGGACAAAATCTAAATTTGCACAGTACAGTACACAGAAAAACAAAGTAGCTTGTCAATATTATGGAATGGCCAGAACTTTCTGAGCGCATCCAAAATATTAAAACGACATTTGAGAAAGCGTATAAATGTCTAACACAAAACAGACAAACGCATATAGATACAGTTAATAGGCACTCCATAACATTGATCGACAGCTTTAACGAAGCTCGATTATTGATATATCAACATAAAGATGTATTAACCAATGAACATTGGTCAGAAACGTCAAGGTTGTTAATAAGACTAAGAAATAATATACAAACAGTTAAAGACAAGCATAACTTAAATTTAATACTACCTTCTATTTTGAATACACCCGCAAAGTTGGAACTCGGTGAAAACCTTGAAGTTCGGACTGAGGATATCAAATTAGAAGAAGAAGATTTAACAAATCTAACAATCCCTGCTGTTATCACACTGGATTCCCAAAATATTTTATCCGAAAGTGAAGAAAGTGCTGATAATAGCCGAATAATGGTTGACATAGCCGCTGCCCAGAGGGCATATATTAGGGAAATTGCACAAGCAATCCCAGAATTTGACGGAAAGAAAATCCGTCTTGAGAAATTCTTAACGGCATTAAGACTTGTCAATTTAACAAAGGGAACTTATGAGGAAATTGCCATAGAGGTGATTAAATCAAAAATAACGGGCACGACCCTCAATAAGATAAAACATGAAACCACTATAGATGGAATAATTGCAAAATTAAAAGCCTCAGTTGTCGGTGAAACACCCGCCAACATAAAAGCAAAAATGGCCACTTTAACGCAGAAAGGCAAAACAGCCACGAAGTTCACAACTGAACTAGAAAATCTGCGACAGCTTCTTGAAGCTGCTTATATTGACCAAGGCATATCATCTGAGAATGCTGACACGCTCAGCATTACAGAAGCCGTTGACACAATGATTAGCAAAACTAGTCACGAAAGCATTAAATCCGTTATGGAGTCTGGTGTTTTCACTACCATGGATGCTGCCGTTAGTGCATACATCCGTACTAGTACAAGACTTACTGGTAGTGTGAATACGGTGTTGTACTCTAGAAGGGGGAATAACAACTGCCGCGGTAGTAACAATCATGGTAACTATCGTGGTAGAGGCAATGGTAACTACCAAAAAAGAGGATATAATAATTACGGTAATGAAAACAACAATTACCGTAGAGGCCGAGGAAATGGAAACAACAATTTCAACCGAGGTCGAAACAACCAAAACAATGATAATACAAACAATGTTAGAGTAACCCAGAACAATCAGGGAAACTCTCAACAACCCTCAGATATTCAGCAGTAGGAAATTATGCGGTTCATACCATCAATCTTAGTTTAAATATATTTGTAAACTTTTTCAATGTAAAAACAAATAAAAAACTTGTATTTTTAATAGATACTGGTGCAGACATATCTCTGTTAAAGGAAAATTCTGATATCTTTCATGATATCCAAACACATAAGAAGATCAATATTCAAGGCATAGGCCAAGACTTAATACAGTCCAAAGGACTGATTTCAATAGAGATACAGACAAGTAAATACATAATTCCACACGATTTTCACTTAGTAGATTTGCATTTCGCAATACCTTGTGATGGAATATTAGGCGTTGACTTCATTAAGAAATTCAATTGCCAGTTAGACTTCAAACCAAATGAAGATTGGCTCATAATGAGACCAAATAATCTAAATTTCCCAATTTATGTTCCAATAACATACAGTTCTGGTAATAATTCCATTATACTACCAGCAAGATCCCAAGTAGTCAGAAAAATTCACCTATCATCAGATGAAGATAGTGTACTAATTCCAAACCAGGAAATTCAAGAAGGCATTTATGTTGCAAACACAGTTGCAACAACCAAAAATGCATTTGTCCGATTACTGAATACGACCAGTACCGATCAAGTAGTAAATATTAAAAATTTGTCATATGAACCACTTTCGAACTACGACATAGTTCAAAACAACCCAGAAAATAGAGAAAAAACTGTCTTATCTCAATTAGCTAAAAATTTTCCACCACAATTCAAAAACGAATTGACTAAATTATGCACCCAGTTTAGTGACGTATTCGGACTCGAAACCGAATCGATCACTACCAATAACTTCTACAAACAAAAGCTAAGATTGAAGGATGATGAACCAGTCTATATAAAAAATTATAGAAACCCTCAAAGTCAAAAAGATGAGATACAAGTACAAGTACAAAAATTAATCGACAATAAAATAGTCGAACCGTCTGTATCCCCTTATAACAGCCCACTTTTGTTAGTTCCGAAGAAATCTCTTCCAGGTTCTGACAAGAAAAAATGGCGATTAGTAATTGACTATCGTCAAATTAATAAAAAACTGTTGTCGGATAAATACCCGCTACCTAGAATTGATGACATTTTGGATCAACTAGGAAAAGCAAAATACTTTTCATGCCTTGATTTAATGTCGGGATTTCATCAAATTGAACTCGAAAAAAGTTCAAGAGATATAACGTCTTTCTCAACAAGCAATGGCTCGTATCGCTTCACGCGATTGCCATTCGGTTTAAAAATAGCGCCAAATTCTTTCCAGAGAATGATGACTATAGCATTTTCCGGATTAGAACCTTCTCAAGCTTTCCTTTATATGGATGATTTAATAGTCATTGGTTGTTCCGAAGCACATATGCTCAAAAACTTAACTGATGTTTTTGAGAAATGTAGGAAATACAACCTTAAATTACATCCTGAAAAATGTTCATTTTTCATGCATGAAGTCACATTTTTGGGACACAAATGCACGGATAAAGAAATCTTGCCTGACGACAAAAAATACGACGTCATTAAAAATTACCCAGTTCCACATGATGCGGACAGCGCCAGACGATTCGTTGCATTCTGCAACTACTATAGACGTTTCATCAAAAATTTCGCCGACTATGCTCGTCACATAACAAGATTATGTAAAAAAGATGTAAAATTCGAATGGACAGCTGATTGTCAGCATGCTTTCGAACATCTCAAATCGGCACTAATAAATCCGAATTTATTACAATACCCAGATTTCAGCAAATAATTTTGCATAATAACAGATGCAAGTAAACATGCATGTGGAGCAGTTTTAACTCAAAACAAAAATGGACTCCAACTTCCAGTTGCTTATGCATCAAGATCGTTTACTAAGGGTGAAAGTAATAAAAGTACAACAGAACAAGAATTGGCAGCAATTCATTGGGCAATAACTTATTTCAGACCATATATTTATGGTAGACACTTCAATGTCAAAACAGATCACAGACCATTAACATACTTGTTCTCAATGGTAAATCCAAGCTCAAAGCTAACGCGTATGAGACTTGAACTAGAGGAGTATAGTTTTACAGTCGAATATCTGAAGGGTAAAGACAATTTTGTAGCGGATGCGTTATCAAGAATAACCATTCAACAGCTACAACAAATAAACGGATCAATAAAGAAAGTCACTACAAGAAATCAAAGTTGACAAAATTCCTGCGCAGGAAAAGAAAAAATAGAATTGCCAAGGCAATCTATAGAAAAAGCTTCTAAGCCCAACGTATATAAAGTCATTAACAATGACGAAGTACGTAAAGTAGTGACCTTGCATGTAAAAAATATGCTATGTTTTTTTAAACATGGTAAGAAAATTACTGCAAGATATGATGTTAGCGATTTATATACCAATGGAACTCTTGACTTAGGTCAATTTTTCCAAAGGCTTGAAACGCAAGCCGGTATAAATAAAATCAACCAACTCAAAGTGGCACCGTGGGAAAATATCTTTGAACACGTTTCAATCGATAATTTCAAAAATATGGGCAATAATATATTAATATCATTGAGAGTAGCGCTACTCAACCCGGTGACCCAAATAGAAACAATAAAAGAAAGAGAAGCTCTATTGTCTACGTTCCATGATGATCCAATACAAGGAGGTCACACAGGCATCTCAAAAACCTTGGCCAAGGTCAAAAGACATTATTATTGGAAAGGTATGACTCGAGATATTACTGAGTACATACGGAAATGTCCAAAATGCCAAAAATCAAAAGTGACAAGAAAAATAAAAACTCCTTTAACAATAACTGATACGCCAATACACGCTTTCGACAGGGTTATAGTAGACACCATTGGTCCACTACCCAAGTCTGAAAATGGAAATGAATACGCAGTCACACTAATTTGTGATCTGACTAAATATCTAGTCGCGATTCCAATTCCAAACAAAAGTGCTAACACAGTAGCAAAAGCGATTTTTGAGAATTTTATTCTAAAGTACGGTCCAATGAAGACGTTCATTACGGACATGGGAACAGAATATAAAAATTCTATAATAAATGATTTGTGCAAGTATTTACAAATAAATAACATAACATCAACTGCACACCACCACCAGACAGTTGGAACAGTCGAAGTCACAGAACTTTTAATGAATACATACGTTCATATATATCGGTTGATAAAACTGATTGGGACGTATGGATCCAATATTTCGTTTACTGTTTCAACACAACCCCATCTATGGCACATGACTATTGTCCATATGAACTTGTTTTTGGTAAAACAAACAATTTATTAAAACACCTTAATAGCACAGACACAATAGAACCTTTATATAATATAGATGATTATGCTAAGGAAAGTAAATATAGATTGGAAATAGCATATAAAAGAGCTAGAATTATGTTAGAAGAAAATAAGAGAAATAATAAGGAATTATATGATAAAAAAGTAATAAACATAGATATATCGGTAGGAGATAAAGTCCTACTTAAGAATGAAACAGGACATAAGTTAGATCCAACTTATTTAGGACCCTATACAGTAGAAAAGCTAGAAGATAACGATAATATAATAATTAGGGATAATAAAAAGAAAAAACAAAAAGTACATAAGGATAGATTAAAATTGTATAATAATTGAATTGAAAACTCTAATATAAACAAAGAAAATTGTTCGAACAAAATAATACAAAACAATAAAAAGGAAAATGGAATTTAAGACAGGGAAACTCAAAAAGAAAGAAAAATTCTTTTCATTTATAAAAAGAAAAACATTTAAAATAAATACTAACACATACATAAATTTTTTATACCATAGTTTTAAACATATTTACATACTTATTACATATTTACATATTTACACATTTACACATACATATTAACAAAAATTTTTATATTAAAATAATATAAACAAAAACAATTAACATTAATACTTAAAATAACTACATAAATTACGTTATTTTTTAAAAGGAGGGAGATGTAGCATGCGTACATATGTATATACACTTTGTTGTTATGCCAACAGAATGCAAACATAAGCAGCGACTTTGTCGCAGCGCGCCCAACGCAGAGTGCCCTCTGCGCATATTCAAGTGCAGACGAAATATGATCCGCACTTGATAGCAACGACCGCCCAAATAGCTAAGTCAGCGTCCACACGCTTGACCGTCGCTTTGTATACATATGTGCGCGCATGACTCTCTCTCTGACTCTCTTGCGTTATATAATAAGCCTGAAAACCATGTATGTAAAACGGCTGCTCACTGCTTCACAGTGGACAGCTCTAACTTTAAGAAGCATTCAATAAAGAACCATCGGAGAAGACTGACGGCTTCTCCTCTAAAACATACTGGAACTGTATTTAAAATGGACAACTCTATAAGAAATATTCGGTATATTAAAGTCATTAACACAACAAATATGTCATTGTCAAGCATTTGAGAAGAAACTTCCGTAATGCAAGAAAGATGATGCATGTAAACATCAATATTAGAAGAAGGAGGAAGATAAGTAACGCGAAGAGTTCTTTTTGAGTTCTTTTTTTCTTTTGGTTGGTCCTGTCTATAAACTGTAAAGTTATTTGCAAGCACTTTTCAGTCAGATATGGCAGAATTTAGCCAAGTCTCAAAAAAAGCAAAAATATCCGAATGAAAAAAGGATATACGCTCTTTAAGCTTAGATATTATGCCTCTGATATTCTGGTAGAAAATATAAAAATTTTCAGATTTTGCAATTCGTTTTTTGATAAAGTACTGCTGAATGTAGACAACGTGGAAATTGGAAGGTTGTCAGGCAAAAGCTCACATTTTTAGGCTTAAACTCGTGAACAAACATATAAGGTAGCCAGAATGTGGGATGATTAAATTTGAAGGATGATATTTCACGAGGAGTGGAAGATTTAAATTTGCTTATTGTTACGGATACAGAAGATGTGCTCGCAATATAAGCTGCCAAAGAATCACAAGTAGTGTCTAAGGAAAGCCTAGACACAAAGACTTGTTTTCGGGCGGAACAACAGTAAAACTTGGAGTTGGAAGAGAAGACGGCGCAGCAGTCGCAAAGTCACTCGAAAGTTGCTTAGCGACATTTTTCAGAACTGTAAATTCTAGATAAATCAATTTGAGTCTCGATGCAACAATACTGAGTACGACCGCTAGTCCTTTTGAACTGCAGCGGATATTTTATCGCAATCGCACCCAGTGAGGCCTAAACACTTAGCATGCATCATATTCTCGGACAACCAGGCCTGCTTATAAGTGCATGATTTTTTGCAACACGACATATTGGCTACAGGGGTCACACCAAATAGAGTTCAATGTGAGAGCACAAAGCAGAAAACAAACGGCGCCCGGAAATAGAGAAGGCAAACGTAAAATTTCTTTTGCAAACAATTCTTGTGTAACAAGTGAGAGGGCACTAGTCGTGGCCGCCCGACTAGGAGAGGCCCTGAACCCTGCGATCTGTCTCCATCAGCATTTCAAGCCGTTTACATTCATACATACATACACAAATTTACATACACACAAATGCACACCGCACGCACTTCACTCGGTTGCTGCGCGTGTTCCACTATAGAAACGGAATCATTATTTTCTGCTAAACTAAATGCATGATTACACACCAATTCTCAGCTCTGTAGTATTTGATTTGCGATTTTTATGGTTTTGTCGATACTAGGGGCGATTGGGGGAGGTATCCAAAATCCGGAGGTATCAAAATCTGCGTCTAGTCAAAAAGCATATAGCACACTATACTTTTTGCCTCTAGATCTTTTAGTTACCGAGATATTGTTAATAAACAAGAGGCTGTTATCGATTCTTATCGATATTAATGAAACGAAGCAAGCTATTGAAAAAAAATGATAAACTTTTTCTGCGTATGATATGTCCGAACTTAATGAGACCAAGATCATTTTTCTAGCTTGTGTAGTTTCCGAGATCGCTGCGTTCATACAGACGGACAGACAGACAGATAAAGGGACAGACGGACATGGCCTAATCAACTCAGCTCGTCGTCCTGATCAAGAATATATATACTTTATGGGGTCGGATATGCCTCCTTCTGTTACATACATTTTAACAAAACTATTATACCCTTTTTACCCAGCGTGATGCGCAAGAACACACAAACGCTGCGAATTGAAGCGCCAAATGCAGATAAACAAAGCTGACACCTACAACTACATAGGACTGATAACGCGTTTAATAAATACAAAAAAAATAAAGTTTAAAAAGGTAGTCAAATATTTCAAACGGAAATTTATTTCCGCAAAAACAAATTAAAGTATTGAAGCACAAGTAAAGCACGTCAATCACTTTTAAGCTGAGATCTCTCTTCTCTTGGGATCCTGTATCCAAGCTATTTCCATGCGACCTAAACGTTAAGAGCATTTATGAAAAATTTAAATTTAGAACAAATGAACTATGCAGTGTTATTTATACTCGTTCACGAAGTGAAAAGAGTATATTGGTAACGCAATTTTATTCGCCTCTATTGAAGCTAGAGACTTGAAGTTTGAAAGTCCACAATTTTAAAGATAGAGTCACCAAACTTGGTATGTAGATAACTAATAATCTCCCCAAAAGATTGCGGCCTTGATATTTCAGCCACGCCCACCGCAGCGCCCTCCAGCGCCAAGTCCTAAAAAATCGGATATACTAACATATCCCGCAGTTTTCAAGCTTGAGTCACAAATTTTGCATATATATTGCATGAGTGCTTTCCCAAACATTACAAAAAAATTCTTTGGCCACACTCCCTCCCGCCCCCATAATCGTAAAACCTGATATACCTGACAGCTCGAATTGATAAGTGGTGCATATTTACACAGTTTCAAAGTTAGAGTAACCAAATTTTTTTAAAGATTTCGACCTTGATATCTCGGCTACGCCAACTATAACGCTCACCAGCGCCTCGCCCTAAAAAATTGGATATGCTTATATTTCCACAGTGTTTGAGCTATAGTAACCAAATAGGGGAAATATTTGACTTAAATGCCCCCCCAAATATCATGCCATGCCTCCTGCCGCCCCCGTATTCGCAAAAACCAATATACAGTTTGTCAAGAAACACTTTACACACTGCGATATATTTTTTGAATTTAGATCAAAATATTTTTATTTATTTTATATTTAATAATAAAGTTTAAGTTCACTTATAAAAAGCAGGTTTTGAATTTAGATGAAAATATTTTTATTTATTTTATTTTTAATAATAAAGTTTAAGTTCAATTATAAAAAGCAGGTTACAAAACTATAAATATGTATCAAAATAACCACCAAAAACTTACATTACTAATTATTTAAGCTGTCAAGAAACTGTTTACACACTGTTTAACTGTTTACGCTTTTTCCACTTCTGTTTTGCTCTAATTCTTCGAAACAACGGTACTTCACCGTTATCTGTGCTATATGCGTTTCTCAATACATGTTTATTTTCGCAAGTTTTTTAATGTGTTTGTGAAATATCTAGTTTATCTAGTTTATTATTAGTTGTATTACAGTGCAAGTATACATAATTGATTTATTACACAATACAGCAACAATACTCGTTGGTCAAAGTCAACTAAATGAACTAGTGCTACTGGAAATTTTGTTTTGCATTCAAATTTATGAGCGCTACTCATCCCGAATTCATATTGTTATTGGTTGGACATTGTATAGCATTGCCCACTTTAAGTCGACTTAGCAATAAATTATACAGTTCAATTATCAATGTTTTCTAATCATCGATTATTCTCCGTAGCACTACATCTTACACGATTTGAGCCGAGCAAAAGAAATGTTAGCTCGCGAAAAACAACTCAACGATTTAAAAGTAGCAGCACGTTTGGATATAGCTGCAAGTAAACGGTTTATTGCTTCTGGATTACATACACGCTTCGTGGATATGGAGGGTATAATGGTGACTGAAGCCCAATACCGACGTAGCCTAGGGGAGGCAGGTAGTCTAACCATATCAAACAATTCGCAATCTGAATGACGCCAAACAAATTAAAATTAAACTGTGCATATTTATGAAATTTAATTTGTATATGCAAAATAGTATATATTCGATCCGCCATAAAATGTTTACTACAGAATTACACTTAAACAGATAAATTTATTGGGACTAAGCAATACTGTTACGCCCGTGAAGGTAAGGGTTTATTTTAATTGTTATCACTATTTTAAAAAAATGCCACCGTCACAGCAAGCAATGATTTTATTAGGGGAAGAGAGAGTTCTGGGGAGAGCACGAGTTACAATCTGTTTTATTACAAACATAAGGCATGAAAAGAATTGTGCAAAGCGTAGTCGGTTGTGCGTGTAGGCAAGAATAACGGGTAATAAATAGTTATATAAGATCTGAAGGGCACAGAGAAGTTCAGTTGACTGAAGAACGAGGAATCAATGTCGCCATTAATCAACTTATGTAGGCAGACAGCACAGAGGTTTGTCCTAGGGTTAGTTAGCGACGGAAGATTAAGAAATAAGGAAATAAGGAGGTGAAGATTGGGATCCCAGTTTAAACCATGTAAGGCAAATATCAGAAATTGGTTCTGAACAGACTCAATTCTATCTTGGTGGATTTTATGCTGCGTACACCAGATACATGAGCAGTATTCTAGGATCGTGCGTACCAGTGAGATATACAAAAGTTTTGCAGTGAAGGGATCGTTGAATTCCTTCGACCAACGTTTAATTAATTCAAGTACACGCTTAGCTTCGTTTATAATGGTGGATATGTGCATGTTGAAGCTCAGCTTTGAGTCCTTTACTGTAACTATAGGTTGCAATGGGAAACTCTTAATTGTATAGATAACAGAATGGGGCCTATAACCACTGAAAGTCATAAACATACAATTTGAACAATTTAGATATTATAGAGGGCAGGTCATTAAAAAAAAGAGTGACGAGTAGAGGTCCTGTTGACTATCCTAGGGTACACTATTTATCCCATGGAAAAATGAGGAAGGCAGAGAAGAAGATTTGCGCTTCGAGTTTACAAAACTGTAATCTAATTTTGGATTATGTTTATGAAAATCATGAAAAAGAATGTAATTAGGGATATACATATCACAGAGTGAGCCTACTGTTTTGTAAAAGAATTGAAAAGTTTTATCTACATCAACCGGGTTATATAAAAAAAATAATCGGTTGAAAAAATAAAGTTATTAAGCAATGCAATGTTTCCTTTACGAAAGCAACGTCGGAGCATATTAGGCCTTGTCGATAGTAAATTTACATACGAATAGTGAATCTCAAAAGTAGGATGATAAATATCCTCAGGGACAGATAGCGGGGATGACCTAGATACATTAGCAATAAGATGATCGTTAAAGATGAGATCAAGTGTTTTATCCAATTGCTTTCTAATGGAATTGATCTGAAATAACGAAAGGTCAAGCATACCATCTAAAAATTCATGATAAGCTGAAGGCACAAGATACTTTGATGATGTGAATAATGACCAAGAAATATTCGGTATATTAAAGTCATTAACACAACAAATATGTCATTGTCAAGCATTTGAGAAGAAACTTCCGTAATGCAAGAAAGATGATGCATGTAAACATCTATATTAGAAGAAGGAGGAAGATAAGTAACGCGAAGAGTTCTTTTTTGAGTTCTTTTTTTCTTTTGGTTGGTCCTGTCTATAAACTGTAAAGTTATTTGCAAACACTTTTCAGTCAGATATGGCAGAATTTAGCCAAGTCTCAAAAAAAGCAAAAATATCCGAATGAAAAAAGGATATACGCTCTTTAAGCTTAGATATTATGCCTCTGATATTCTGGTAGAAAATATAAAAATTTTCAGATTTTGCAATTCGTTTTTTGATAAAGTACTGCTGAATGTAGACAACGTGGAAATTGGAAGGTTGTCAGGCAAAAGCTCACATTTATTTTTAGGCTTAAACTCGTGAACAAACATATAAGGTAGCCAGAATGTGGGATGATTAATTTTGAAGGATGATATTTCACGAGGAGTGGAAGATTTAAATTTGCTTATTGTTACGGATACAGAAGATGTGCTCGCAATATAAGCTGCCAAAGAATCACAAGTGGTGTCTAAGGAAAGCCTAGACACAAAGACTTGTTTTCGGGGCGAAACAACAGTAAAACTTGGAGTTGGAAGAGAAGACGGCGCAGCAGTCGCAAAGTCACTCGAAAGTTGCTTAGCGACATTTTTCAGAACTGTAAATTCTAGATAAATCAATTTGAGTCTCGATGCAACAATACTGGGTACGACCGCTAGTCCTTTTGAACTGCAGCGGATATTTTATCGCAATCGCACCCAGTGAGGCCTAAACACTTAGCATGCATCATATTCTCGGACAACCAGGCCTGCCTATAAGTGCATGATTTTTTGCAACACGACATATTGGCTACAGGGGTCACACCAAATAGAGTTCAATGTGAGAGCACAAAGCAGAAAACAAACGGCGCACGGAAAAAGAGAAAGCAAACGTAAAATTTCTTTTGCAAACAATTCTTGTGTAACAAGTGAGAGGGCACTAGTCGTGGCCGCCCGACTAGGAGAGGCCCTGAACCCTGCGATCTGTCTCCATCAGCATTTCAAGCCGTTTACATTCATAGATACATACACAAATTTACATACAAACAAATGCACACCGCACGCACTTTACTCGGTTGCTGCGCGTGTTCCACTATAGAAACGGAATCTTTATTTTCTGCTAAACTAAATGCATGATTTTATTAAGAGCATTGGAATGTGTATACACACCAATTCTCAGCTCTGTAGTATTTGATTTGCGATTTTTATGGTTTTGTCGATACTGGGGGCGATTGGGGGAGGTATCCAAAATCCGGAGGTATCAAAATCTGCGTCTATACTTTTTGCCTCTAGATCTTTTAGTTACCGAGATATTGTTAATAAACAAAAGGCTGTTATCGATTCTTATCGATATTAATGAAACGAAGCAAGCTATCGAAAAAAAATGATAAACTTTTTCTGCGTATGATATGTCCGAACTTAATGAGACCAAGATCATTTTTCTAGCTTGTGTAGTTTCCGAGATCGCTGCGTTCATACAGACGGACAGACAGACAGATAAAGGGACAGACGGACATGGCCTAATCAACTCAGCTCGTCGTCCTGATCAAGAATATATATACTTTATGGGGTCGGATATGCCTCCTTCTGTTACATACATTTTAACAAAACTATTATACCCTTTTTACCCAGCGTGATGCGCAAGAACACACAAACGCTGCGAATTGAAGCGCCAAATGCAGATAAACAAAGCTGACACCTACAACTACATAGGACTGATGACGCGTCTAATAAATACAAAAAAAATAAAGTTTAAAAAGGTAGTCAAATATTTCAAACGGAAATTTATTTCCGCAAAAACAAATTAAAGTATTGAAGCACAAGTAAAGCACGTCAATCTCCTGGGATCCTGTATCCAAGCTATTTCCATGCGACCTAAACGTTAAGAGCATTTATGAAAAATTTAAATTTAGAACAAATGAACTATGCAGTGTTTTTTATACTCGTTCACGAAGTGAAAAGAGTATATTGGTAACGCAATTTTATTCGCCTCTATTGAAGCTAGAGACTTGAAGTTTGAAAGTCCACAATTTTAAAGATAGAGTCACCAAACTTGGTATGTAGATAACTAATAATCTCCCCAAAAGATTGCGGCCTTGATATTTCAGCCACGCCCACCGCAGCGCCCTCCAGCGCCAAGCCCTAAAAAATCGGATATACTAACATATCCCGCAGTTTTCAAGCTTGAGTCACAAATTTTGCATATATATTGCATGAGTGCTTTCCCAAACATTACAAAAAAGTTCTTTGGCCACACTCCCTCCCGCCCCCATAATCGTAAAACCCGATATACCTGACAGCTCGAATTGATAAGTGGTGCATATTTACACAATTTCAAAGTTAGAGTAACCAAATTTTTTTAAAGATTTCGACCTTGATATCTCGGCTACGCCAACTATAACGCTCACCAGCGCCTCGCCCTAAAAAATTGGATATGCTTATATTTCCACAGTGTTTGAGCTATAGTAACCAAATAGGGGAAATATTTGACTTAAATGCCCCCCCAAATATCATGCCATGCCTCCTGCCGCCCCCGTATTCGCAAAAACCAATATACAGTTTGTCAAGAAACACTTTACACACTGCGATATATTTTTTGAATTTAGATCAAAATATTTTTATTTATTTTATATTTAATAATAAAGTTTAAGTTCACTTATAAAAAGCAGGTTTTGAATTTAGATGAAAATATTTTTATTTATTTTATTTTTAATAATAAAGTTTAAGTTCAATTATAAAAAACAGGTTACAAAACTATAAATATGTATCAAAATAACCACCAAAAACTTACATTACTAATTATTTAAGCTGTCAAGAAACTGTTTACACACTGTTTAACTGTTTACGCTTTTTCCACTTCTGTTTTGCGCTAATTCTTCGAAACAACGGTACTTCACCGTTATCTGTGCTATATGCGTTTCTCAATACATTTTTATTTTCGCAAGTTTTTGAATGTGTTTGTGAAATATCTAGTTTACTATTATTAGTTGTATTACACTGCAAGTATACATAATTGATTTATTACACAATACAGCAACAATACTCGTTGGTCAAAGTCAACTAAATGAACTAGTGCTACTGGAAATTTTGTTTTGCATTCAAATTTATGAGCGCTACTCATCCCGAATTCATATTGTTATTGGTTGGACATTGTATAGCATTGCCCACTTGGAGTCGACTTAGCAATAAATTATACAGTTCAATTATCAATGTTTTCTAATCATCGATTATTCTCCGTAGCACTACATCTTACACGATTTGAGCCGAGCAAAAGAAATGTTAGCTCGCGAAAAACAACTCAACGATTTAAAAGTAGCAGCACGTTTGGATATAGCTGCAAGTAAACGGTTTATTGCTTCTGGATTACATACACGCTTCGTGGATATGGAGGGTATAATGGTGACTGAAGCCCAATACCGACGTAGCCTAGGGGAGGCAGGTAGTCTAACCATATCAAACAATTCGCAATCTGAATGACGCCAAACAAATTAAAATTAAACTGTGCATATTTATGAAATTTAATTTGTATATGCAAAATAGTATATATTCGATCCGCCATAAAATGTTTACAACAGAATTACACTTAAACAGATAAATTTATTGCGACTAAGCAATACTGTTACGCCCGTGAAGGTAAGGGTTTATTTTAATTGTTATCACTATTTTAAAAAAAGCCACCGTCACAGCAAGCAATGATTTTATTAGGGGAAGAGAGAGTTCTGGGGAGAGCACGAGTTACAATCTGTTTTATTACAAACATAAGGCATGAAAAGAATTGTGCAAAGCGTAGTCGGTTGTGCGTGTAGGCAAGAATAACGGGTAATAAATAGTTATATAAGATCTGAAGGGCACAGAGAAGTTCAGTTGACTGAAGAACGAGGAATCAATGTCGCCATTAATCAACTTATGTAGGCAGACAGCACCAAGGTTTGTCCTAGGGTTAGTTAGCGGCGGAAGATTAAGAAATAAGGAAATAAGGAGGTGAAGATTGGGATCCCAGTTTAAACCATGTAAGGCAAATATCAGAAATTGGTTCTGAACAGACTCAATTCTATCTTGGTGGATTTTATGCTGCGTACACCAGATACATGAGCAGTATTCTAGGATCGTGCGTACCAGTGAGATATACAAAAGTTTTGCAGTGAAGGGATCGTTGAATTCCTTCGACCAACGTTTAATTAATTCAAGTACACGCTTAGCTTCGTTTATAATGGTGGATATGTGCATGTTGAAGCTCAGCTTTGAGTCCTTTACTGTAACTATAGGTTGCAATGGGAAACTCTTAATTGTATAGATAACAGAATGGGGCCTATAACCACTGAAAGTCATAAACATACAATTTGAACAATTTAGATATTATAGAGGGCAGGTCATTAAAAAAAAGAGTGACGAGTAGAGGTCCTGTTGACTATCCTAGGGTACACTATTTATCCCATGGAAAAATGAGGAAGGCAGAGAAGAAGCTTTGGGCTTCGAGTTTACAAAACTGTAAACTAATTTTGGATTATGTTTATGAAAATCATGAAAAAGAATGTAATTAGGGATATACATATCACAGAGTGAGCCTACTGTTTTGTAAAAGAATTGAAAAGTCTTATCTACATCAACCGGGTTATATAAAAAAAATAATCGGTTGAAAAAATAAAGTTATTAAGCAATGCAATGTTTCCTTTACGAAAGCAACGTCGGAGCATATTCGGCCTTGTCGATAGTAAATTTACATACGAATAGTGAATCTCAAAAGTAGGATGATAAATATCCTCAGGGACAGATAGCGGGGATGACCTAGATACATTAGCAATAAGATGATCGTTAAAGATGAGATCAAGTGTTTTATCCAATTGCTTTCTAATGGAATTGATCTGAAATAACGAAAGGTCAAGCATACCATCTAAAAATTCATGATAAGCTGAAGGCACAAGATACTTTGATGATGTGAATAATGACCAAGAAATATTCGGTATATTAAAGTCATTAACACAACAAATATGTCATTGTCAAGCATTTGAGAAGAAACTTCCGTAATGCAAGAAAGATGATGCATGTAAACATCTATATTAGAAGAAGGAGGAAGATAAGTAACGCGAAGAGTTCTTTTTTGAGTTCTTTTTTTCTTTTGGTTGGTCCTGTCTATAAACTGTAAAGTTATTTGCAAACACTTTTCAGTCAGATATGGCAGAATTTAGCCAAGTCTCAAAAAAAGCAAAAATATCCGAATGAAAAAAGGATATACGCTCTTTAAGCTTAGATATTATGCCTCTGATATTCTGGTAGAAAATATAAAAATTTTCAGATTTTGCAATTCGTTTTTTGATAAAGTACTGCTGAATGTAGACAACGTGGAAATTGGAAGGTTGTCAGGCAAAAGCTCACATTTATTTTTAGGCTTAAACTCGTGAACAAACATATAAGGTAGCCAGAATGTGGGATGATTAATTTTGAAGGATGATATTTCACGAGGAGTGGAAGATTTAAATTTGCTTATTGTTACGGATACAGAAGATGTGCTCGCAATATAAGCTGCCAAAGAATCACAAGTGGTGTCTGAGGAAAGCCTAGACACAAAGACTTGTTTTCGGGGCGGAACAACAGTAAAACTTGGAGTTGGAAGAGAAGACGGCGCAGCAGTCGCAAAGTCACTCGAAAGTTGCTTAGCGACATTTTTCAGAACTGTAAATTCTAGATAAATCAATTTGAGTCTCGATGCAACAATACTTGGTACGACCGCTAGTCCTTTTGAACTGCAGCGGATATTTTATCGCAATCGCACCCAGTGAGGCCTAAACATTTAGCATGCATCATATTCTCGGACAACCAGGCCTGCTTATAAGTGCATGATTTTTTGCAACACGACATATTGGCTACAGGGGTCACACCAAATAGAGTTCAATGTGAGAGCACAAAGCAGAAAACAAACGGCGCATGGAAATAGAGAAAGCAAACGTAAAATTTCTTTTGCAAACAATTCTTGTGTAACAAGTGAGAGGGCACTAGTCGTGGCCGCCCGACTAGGAGAGGCCCTGAACCCTGCGATCTGTCTCCATCAGCATTTCAAGCCGTTTACATTCATACATACATACACAAATTTACATACACACAAATGCACACCGCACGCACTTTACTCGGTTCCTGCGCGTGTTCCACTATAGAAACGGAATCTTTATTTTCTGCTAAACTAAATGCATGATTTTATTAAGAGCATTGGAATGTGTATACACACCAATTCTCAAGTGTGTAGTATTTGATTTGCGATTTTTATGGTTTTGTCGATACTGGGGGCGATTGGGGGGAGGTAACCAAAATCCGAAAGGTATCAAAATCTGCGTCTAGTCAAAAAGCATGTAGCACACTATACTTTTTGCCTCTAGATCTTTTATTTACCGAGATATTGTTAATAAACAAAAGGCTGTTATCGATTCTTATCGATATTAATGAAACAAGCAAGCTATGAAAAAAAATGATAAACTTTTTCTGCGTCTGATATGTCCGAACTTAATGAGACCAAGATCATTTTTCTAGCTTGTGTAGTTCCGAGATCGCTGCGTTCATACAGACGGACAGACAGACAGATAAAGGGACAGACGGACATGGCTTAATCAACTCAGCTCGTCGTCCTGATCAAGAATATATATACTTTATGGGGTCGGATATGCCTCCTTCTGTTACATACATTTTAACAAAACTATTATACCCTTTTTACCCAGCGTGATGCGCAAGAACACACAAACGCTGCGAATTGAAGCGCCAAATGCAGATAAACAAAGCTGACACCTACAACTACATAGGACTGATAACGCGTCTAATAAATACAAAAAAAAATAAAGTTTAAAAAGGTAGTCAAATATTTCAAAGGAAATTTATTTCCGCAAAAACAAATTAAAGTATTGAAGCACAAGTAAAGCACGTCAATCACTTTTAAGCTGAGATCTCTCTTCTCCTGGGATCCTGTATCCAAGCTATTTCCATGTGACCTAAACGTTAAGAGCATTTATGAAAAATTTAAATTTAGAACAAATGAACTATGCAGTGTTATTTATACTCGTTCACGAAGTGAAAAGAGTATATTGGTTTTGTGCAATGTCCGCCTTGCTGTCCGTATGAACGCAATTTTATTCGCCGCTATTGAAGCTAGAGTCTTGAAGTTTGAAAGTCCACAATTTTAAAGATAGAGTCACCAAACTTGGTATGTAGATAACTAATAATCTCCCCAAAAGATTGCGGCCTTGATATTTCAGCCACGTCCACCGCAGCGCCCTCCAGCGCCAAGTCCTAAAAAATTGGATATACTAACATAACCCGCAGTTTTTAAGCTTGAGTCACAAATTTTGCATATATATTGCATGAGTGCTTTCCCAAACATTACAAAAAAGTTCTTTGGCCACACTCCCTCCCGCCCCCATAATCGTAAAACCCGATATACCTGACAGCTCGAATTGATAAGTGGTGCATATTTACACAATTTCAAAGTTAGAGTAACCAAATTTGGTGACTTCCCTAAAGATTTCGACCTTGATATCTCGGCTACGCCAACTATAACGCTCACCAGCGCCTCGCCCTAAAAAATTGGATATGCTTATATTTCCACAGTGTTTGAGCTATAGTAACCAAATAGAGGAAATATTTGACTTAAATGCCCCCCCAAATATCATACCATGCCTCCTGCCGCCCCCGTATTCGCAAAAACCAATATACAGTTTGTCAAGAAACACTTTACACACTGCGATATATTTTTTGAATTTAGATCAAAATATTTTTATTTATTTTATATTTAATAATAAAGTTTAAGTTCACTTATAAAAAGCAGGTTTTGAATTTAGATGAAAATATTTTTATTTATTTTATTTTTAATAATAAAGTTTAAGTTCAATTATAAAAAACAGGTTACAAAACTATAAATATGTATCAAAATAACCACCAAAAACTTACATTACTAATTATTTAAGCTGTCAAGAAACTGTTTACAAACTGTTTAACTGTTTACGCTTTTTCCACTTCTGTTTTGCTCTAATTCTTCGAAACAACGGTACTTCACCGTTATCTGTGCTATATGCGTTTCTCAATACATGTTTATTTTCGCAAGTTTTTTAATTTGTTTGTGAAGCGAGTACGCTCTAGTCTTGGGGACTGGAGGTGCTGAGGTGTCGCAGCGTCGGTATTACGGTGCAAGTATACATAATTGAGTTATTACACAATACAGCAACAATACTCGTTGGTCAAAGTCAACTAAATGAACTAGTGCTACTGGAAATTTTGTTTTGCATTCAAATTTATGAGCGCTACTCATCCCGAATTCATATTGTTATTGGTTGGACATTGTATAGCATTGCCCACTTGAAGTCGACTTAGCAATAAATTATACAGTTCAATTATCAATGCCTTTTCTAATCATCGATTATTCTCCGTAGCACTACATCTTACACGATTTGAGTCGAGCAAAAGAAATGTTAGCTCGCGAAAAACAACTCAACGATTTAAAAGTAGCAGGCACGTTTGGATATAGCTCGCACAGTAAACGGTTTATTGCTTCTGGATTACATACAGCGCTTCGTGGCATATGGCAGGGTATAATGGTGACTGAAGCCTCAATACCGACGTAGCCTAGGGGAGGCAGGTAGTCTAGACCATATCAAACAAATCGCAATCTAAATGACGCCAAACAATATTATAACATTAAACTGTGCATATTTATGAAATTTAATTTGTATATGCAAAATAGTATATATTCGATCGCGCCATAAAATGTTTACTACAGAATTACACTTAAACAGATAAATTTATTGGGACTAAGCAATACTGTTACGCCCGTGAAGGTAAGGGTTTATTTTAATTGTTATCACTATTTTTAAAAAAAGCCACCGTCACAGCAAGCAATGATTTTATTAGGGGAAGAGAGAGTTCTGGGGAGAGCACGAGTTACAATCTGTTTTATTACAAACATAAGGCATGAAAAGAATTGTGCAAAGCGTAGTCGGTTGTGCGTGTAGGCAAGAATAACGGGTAATAAATAGTTATATAAGATCTGAAGGGCACAGAGAAGTTCAGTTGACTGAAGAACGAGGAATCAATGTCGCCATTAATCAACTTATGTAGGCAGACAGCACCAAGGTTTGTCCTAGGGTTAGTTAGCGGCGGAAGATTAAGAAATAAGGAAATAAGGAGGTGAAGCGCCCCCGGGCGCGCCCGGCGCCGGGGGCGCGGGGGGGGGGGGATTGGGATCCCAGTTTAAACCATGTAAGGCAAATATCAGAAATTGGTTCTGAACAGACTCAATTCTATCTTGGTGGATTTTATGCTGCGTACACCAGATACATGAGCAGTATTCTAGGATCGTGCGTACCAGTGAGATATACAAAAGTTTTGCAGTGAAGGGATCGTTGAATTCCTTCGACCAACGTTTAATTAATTCAAGTACACGCTTAGCCTCGTTTATAATGGTGGATATGTGCATGTTGAAGCTCAGCTTTGAGTCCTTTACTGTAACTATAGGTTGCAATGGGAAAGTCTTAATTGTATAGCTAACAGAATGGGGCCTATAACCACTGAAAGTCATAAACATACAATTTGAACAATTTAGATATTATAGAGGGCAGGTCATTAAAAAAAAGAGTGACGAGTAGAGGTCCTGTTGACTATCCTAGGGTACACTATTTATCCCATGGAAAAATGAGGAAGGCAGAGAAGAAGATTTGGGCTTCGAGTTTACAAAACTGTAAACTAATTTTGGATTATGTTTATGAAAATCATGAAAAAGAATGTAATTAGGGATATACATATCACAGAGTGAGCCTACTGTTTTGTAAAAGAATTGAAAAGTCTTATCTACATCAACCGGGTTATATAAAAAAAATAATCGGTTGAAAAAATAAAGTTATTAAGCAATGCAATGTTTCCTTTACGAAAGCAACGTCGGAGCATATTCGGCCTTGTCGATAGTAAATTTACATACGAATAGTGAATCTCAAAAGTAGGATGATAAATATCCTCAGGGACAGATAGCGGGGATGACCTAGATACATTAGCAATAAGATGATCGTTAAAGATGAGATCAAGTGTTTTATCCAATTGCTTTCTAATGGAATTGATCTGAAATAACGAAAGGTCAAGCATACCATCTAAAAATTCATGATAAGCTGAAGGCACAAGATACTTTGATGATGTGAATAATGACCAAGAAATATTCGGTATATTAAAGTCATTAACACAACAAATATGTCATTGTCAAGCATTTGAGAAGAAACTTCCGTAATGCAAGAAAGATGATGCATGTAAACATCTATATTAGAAGAAGGAGGAAGATAAGTAACGCGAAGAGTTCTTTTTTGAGTTCTTTTTTTCTTTTGGTTGGTCCTGTCTATAAACTGTAAAGTTATTTGCAAACACTTTTCAGTCAGATATGGCAGAATTTAGCCAAGTCTCAAAAAAAGCAAAAATATCCGAATGAAAAAAGGATATACGCTCTTTAAGCTTAGATATTATGCCTCTGATATTCTGGTAGAAAATATAAAAATTTTCAGATTTTGCAATTCGTTTTTTGATAAAGTACTGCTGAATGTAGACAACGTGGAAATTGGAAGGTTGTCAGGCAAAAGCTTACATTTATTTTTAGGCTTAAACTGGTGAACAAACATATAAGGTAGCCAGAATGTGGGATGATTAATTTTGAAGGATGATATTTCACGAGGAGTGGAAGATTTAAATTTGCTTATTGTTACGGATACAGAAGATGTGCTCGCAATATAAGCTGCCAAAGAATCACAAGTGGTGTCTAAGGAAAGCCTAGACACAAAGACTTGTTTTCGGGCGGAACAACAGTAAAACTTGGAGTTGGAAGAGAAGACGGCGCAGCAGTCGCAAAGTCACTCGAAAGTTGCTTAGCGACATTTTTCAGAACTGTAAATTCTAGATAAATCAATTTGAGTCTCGATGCAACAATACTGAGTACGACCGCTAGTCCTTTTGAACTGCAGCGGATATTTTATCGCAATCGCACCCAGTGAGGCCTGAACATTTAGCATGCATCATATTCTCGGACAACCAGGCCTGCTTATAAGTGCATGATTTTTTGCAACACGACATATTGGCTACAGGGGTCACACCAAATAGAGTTCAATGTGAGAGCACAAAGCAGAAAACAAACGGCGCACGGAAATAGAGAAAGCAAACGTAAAATTTCTTTTGCAAACAATTCTTGTGTAACAAGTGAGAGGGCACTAGTCGTGGCCGCCCGACTAGGAGAGGCCCTGAACCCTGCGATCTATCTCCATCAGCATTTCAAGCCGTTTACATTCATACATACATACACAAATTTACATACACACAAATGCACACCGCACGCACTTTACTCGGTTGCTGCGCGTGTTCCACTATAGAAACGGAATCTTTATTTTCTGCTAAACTAAATGCATGATTACACACCAATTCTCAGCTCTGTAGTATTTGATTTGCGATTTTTATGGTTTTGTCGATACTGGGGGCGATTGGGGGAGGTATCCAAAATCCGGAAGGTATCAAAATCTGCGTCTAGTCAAAAAGCATATAGCACACTATACTTTTTGCCTCTAGATCTTTTATTTACCGAGATATTGTTAATAAACAAAAGGCTGTTATCGATTCTTATCGATATTAATAAAACGAAGCAAGCTATCGAAAAAAAATGATAAAATTTTTCTGCGTATGATATGTCCGAACTTACTGAGACCAAGATCATTTTTCTAGCTTGTGTAGTTTCCGAGATCGCTGCGTTCATACAGACGGACAGACAGACAGATAAAGGGACAGACGGACATGGCTTAATCAACTCAGCTCGTCGTCCTGATCAAGAATATATATACTTTATGGGGTCGGATATGCCTCCTTCTGTTACATACATTTTAACAAAACTATTATACCCTTTTTACCCAGCGTGATGCGCAAGAACACACAAACGCTGCGAATTGAAGCGCCAAATGCAGATAAACAAAGCTGACACCTACAACTACATAGGACTGATAACGCGTTTAATAAATACAAAAAAAATAAAGTTTAAAAAGGTAGTCAAATATTTCAAACGGAAATTTATTTCCGCAAAAACAAATTAAAGTATTGAAGCACAAGTAAAGCACGTCAATCACTTTTAAGCTGAGATCTCTCTTCTCCTGGGATCCTGTATCCAAGCTATTTCCATGTGACCTAAACGTTAAGAGCATTTATGAAAAATTTAAATTTAGAACAAATGAACTATGCAGTGTTATTTATACTCGTTCACGGAGTGAAAAGAGTATATTGGTTTTGTACAATGTCCGCCTTTCTGTCCGTATGAACGCAATTTTATTCGCCTCTATTGAAGCTAGAGACTTGAAGTTTGAAAGTCCACAATTTTAAAGATAGAGTCACTAAACTTGGTATGTAGATAACTAATAATCTCCCCAAAAGATTGCGGCCTTGATATTTCAGCCACGCCCACCGCAGCGCCCTCCAGCGCCAAGCCCTAAAAAATCGGATATACTAACATATCCCGCAGTTTTCAAGCTTGAGTCACAAATTTTGCATATATATTGCATGAGTGCTTTCCCAAACATTACAAAAAAGTTCTTTGGCCACACTCCCTCCCGCCCCCATAATCGTAAAACCCGATATACCTGACAGCTCGAATTGATAAGTGGTGCATATTTACACAATTTCAAAGTTAGAGTAACCAAATTTGTTGACTTCCCCTAAAGATTTCGACCTTGATATCTCGGCTACGCCAACTATAACGCTCACCAGCGCCTCGCCCTAAAAAATTGGATATGCTTATATTTCCACAGTGTTTGAGCTATAGTAACCAAATAGGGGAAATATTTGACTTAAATGCCCCCCCAAATATCATGCCATGCCTCCTGCCGCCCCCGTATTCGCAAAAACCAATATACAGTTTGTCAAGAAACACTTTACACACTGCGAATAAAATATATTTTTTGAATTTAGATCAAAATATTTTTATTTATTTTATATTTAATAATAAGGTTTAAGTTCACTTATAAAAAACAGGTTACAAAACTATAAATATGTATCAAAATAACCACCAAAAACTTACATTACTAATTATTTAAGCTGTCAAGAAACTGTTTACACACTGTGTTAACTGTTTACGCTTTTTCCACTTCTGTTTTGCTCTAATTCTTCGAAACAACGGTACTTCACCGTTATCTGTGCTATATGCGTTTCTCAATACATGTTTATTTTCGCAAGTTTTTTAATTTGTTTGTGAAATATCTAGTTTACTATTATTAGTTGTATTACGGTGCAAGTATACATAATTGAGTTATTACACAATACAGCAACAATACTCGTTGGTCAAAGTCAACTAAATGAACTAGTGCTACTGGAAATTTTGTTTTGCATTCAAATTTATAAGCGCTACTCATCCCGAATTCATATTGTTATTGGTTGGACATTGTATAGCATTGCCCACTTTAAGTCGACTTAGCAATAAATTATACAGTTCAATTATCAATGTTTTCTAATCATCGATTATTCTCCGTAGCACTACATCTTACACGATTTGAGTCGAGCAAAAGAAATGTTAGCTCGCGAAAAACAACTTAACGATTTAAAAGTAGCAGCACGTTTGGATATAGCTGCAAGTAAACGGTTTATTGCTTCTGGATTACATACACGCTTCGTGGATATGGAGGGTATAATGGTGACTGAAGCCCAATACCGACGTAGCCTAGGGGAGGCAGGTAGTCTAACCATATCAAACAATTCGCAATTTGAATGACGCCAAACAAATTTAAATTAAACTGTGCATATTTATGAAATTTAATTTGTATATGCAAAATAGTATATATTCGATCCGCCATAAAATGTTTACTACAGAATTACACTTAAACAGATAAATTTATTGGGACTAAGCAATACTGTTACGCCCGTGAAGGTAAGGGTTTATTTTAATTGTTATCACTATTTTAAAAAAATGCCACCGTCACAGCAAGCAATGATTTTATTAGGGGAAGAGAGAGTTCTGGGGAGAGCACGAGTTACAATCTGTTTTATTACAAACATAAGGCATGAAAAGAATTGTGCAAAGCGTAGTCGGTTGTGCGTGTAGGCAAGAATAACGGGTAATAAATAGTTCTATAAGGTCTGAAGGGCACAGAGAAGTTCAGTTGACTGAAGAACGAGGAATCAATGTCGCCATTAATCAACTTATGTAGGCAGACAGCACCAAGGTTTGTCCTAGGGTTAGTTAGCGACGGAAGATTAAGAAATAAGGAAATAAGGAGGTGAAGATTGGGATCCCAGTTTAAACCATGTAAGGCAAATATCAGAAATTGGTTCTGAACAGACTCAATTCTATCTTGGTGGATTTTATGCTGCGTACACCAGATACATGAGCAGTATTCTAGGATCGTGCGTACCAGTATACAAAAGTTTTGCAGTGAAGGGATCGTTGAATTCCTTCGACCAACGTTTAATTAATTCAAGTACACGCTTAGCCTCGTTTATAATGGTGGATATGTGCATGTTGCAGCTCAGCTTTGAGTGCTTTACTGTAACTATAGGTTGCAATGGGAAAGTCTTAATTGTATAGCTAACAGAATGGGGCCTATAACCACTGAAAGTCATAAACATACAATTTAAACAATTTAGATATTATAGAGGGCAGGTCATTAAAAAAACGAGTGACGAGTAGAGGTCCTGTTGACTATCCTAGGGTACACTATTTATCCCATGGAAAAATGAGGAAGGCAGAGAAGAAGATTTGGGCTTCGAGTTTACAAAACTGTAAACTAATTTTGGATTATGTTTATGAAAATCATGAAAAAGAATGTAATTAGGGATATACATATCACAGAGTGAGCCTACTGTTTTGTAAAAGAATTGAAAAGTTTTATCTACATCAACCGGGCTATATAAAAAAAATAATCGGTTGAAAAAATAAAGTTATTAAGCAATGCAATGTTTCCTTTACGAAAGCAACGTCGGAGCATATTAGGCCTTGTCAATAGTAAATTTACATACGAATAGTGAATCTCAAAAGTAGGATGATAAATATCCTCAGGGACAGATAGCGGGGATGACCTAGATACATTAGCAATAAGATGATCGTTAAAGATGAGATCAAGTGTTTTATCCAATTGCTTTCTAATGGAATTGATCTGAAATAACGAAAGGTCAAGCATACCATCTAAAAATTCATGATAAGCTGAAGGCACAAGATACTTTGATGATGTGAATAATGACCAAGAAATATTCGGTATATTAAAGTCATTAACACAACAAATATGTCATTGTCAAGCATTTGAGAAGAAACTTCCGTAATGCAAGAAAGATGATGCATGTAAACATCAATATTAGAAGAAGGAGGAAGATAAGTAACGCGAAGAGTTCTTTTTTGAGTTCTTTTTATACCCTGAACCCATTGAAAATGGGTAAAA
>JAWNMO010000241.1:0-58582 GCA_035043915.1 Drosophila paramelanica
AATTTGAAATTTAATAACTTACATGAGTCGCAACTTAGTGTCGGACCTGGCCAAAAATCAACCATGGTGCTTAGCAAAATACATCGATGCTTCTCTATAGTGCAGGTTTACATGGTGCACCCTAATTACAGCACTTGCACTTGCATCTGCAGTACCTTCCATTGGCTGTTAAATACGTAGCCTCGGATGAGGTTAGCCACTCCGCTCTCAAAACAATATCCTCGAATTTCTGCTTCACTTGTAAATGAGTGCTAAAATCTATAAAAGATGCGTCAGAATAAGCGGATGATGACATTTAACTTTTGGGCAATGGGCCTTGCTGCCGTTCGTACAGCGAAATGTAAAGGGGATGGCAATGAAATTCCAAATCAACACCAGTGTGTCTAAAAATTACATAAGCATAAGGGCTTAGCAATGAAGGAAAAGAAATAGAAGAGTGCAGATCATAGGCAGCAGTGTGCACGACGAAAAGAGACATACCCTTCTCGCTTATGTTTTGATCGGAAACTGCGGCTGGCGAGCATTCCTAAATCATTTCGGGGGGTACAGGGTGTAGCGAGGCGCAGGTATTTAGAAATTTTGCCTGCCGGAGTAGCACAGTGAAAAAGGGGAATGGTCCATAATTCGGCGCCGCGACGTGACGTCACGTCAGCGAATTACCAACGGAAAAACAAATGTTCCACAACTGGGGCTCGAACTCGCTCTCTCCGTCTTAAGATGCACGACTCTTACCAACTGCACCACACTACCACATTTTACGCGAATGATATAACATTAGTTAACCATCGCAATAAGTCAAGGAAAACGAAAATTTTGCATTTGTCATTAAAACGATACAAATTAATAATAATAATAATTATGAATAACGAAAAAATAAAACAATTCAAAATTTACTACCATACCAACGCTGAATTCGAACCCACAACTCTTACCAACTGGACCACGCTCTTAGTCCCCTTCGTTGTGCTAAAATTCAATTTAACCGTTGCATAAAAAAATTCCTAGAAAAACGCAAGACAAATTTTGCATATGTATATGAATGCGTGCACAGAATTGCCAAGCAGCTGCGCTTTGCCCCCACTACTGAAAATAGATTCTTGATTTGCTCGTAAACTTAATGTACGATCGTTATGAAATTTTCAGGACTTATTCAGATCATCGAAATGTATCTACAAACCAATTTGCACGTGTGTAGTATTTGATTTACTTTGTTTTTTGGTTTTATCAATATTGTGGGGAGGTATCCAAAATCTAAAACGTTCAAATTCTCCGTATGTTTTACGCGAACATAAATAAATAAATTTGGTGGCTATAGCTTTTATAGTTTGGGAGTTATGCTTAAAAAACCGAGTCAGAAAAGCGATAAATATCGATAATAAAAAAAGGAAGGAGTTATCGATGTTTTGAAATAAACTTGAGCTGCGTCTGGAATATACGAACCGAATGAGACTAAGATCAGCTTTCTAGCTTTTGTAGTCTCTGAAATCGACGCGTTCATACAGACAGACGGACAGACGGACAGACAGACAGACGGACATGGCTAAATCGACTCGGCTAGTGATGCTGATCTTTATGGGGTCGGAGAAGCTTCCTTCTGCCTGTTTCATACATTTGCACAAAACCATTATACCCTTTTTTACCCATTTTTAATGGGTTCAGGGGTATAAAAATATACATATATATAAAGCGAAATCTGTTTAAAGGGAATACTAAACAATATGACTTTAAAAAATCGCAATAATATTCGCTTTTTTTATCGATAACAAAATGTATTGGTTGTATTGGTGCTATTATTTTTTTGCAACTGTGTATGTGTGCACATGAACAAAGATTTCCATGCGCTTCAGCTAAGCAGCTGCACTTGGCCCCCACTTTTGTAACTCGATTCTTGATGTGCCTTTAAACTAAAAATATGATTGTTGTGAAATATTCAGGACTTTATAATGTACAATGTGTCACTAAAGTGAAGGTACACCAACACAATTTTTATACTCGTTCACGAAGTGAAAAGAGTATATTGGTTTTGTGCAATGTCCGTCTTGCTGTCCGTCCGTCCGTCTGTCCGTCTGTCCGTCTGTCCGTATGAACGCAATTATTTACGCCGCTATTGAAGCTAGAGACTTGAAATTTTGGATATATACTCGTGTGTACCCGCGTCAGATAAAGTGTTAAGGATTTTGAGCTCCGCCCACTGGGGGCGTGGCAAACCGATAACACCTTAAATCTTATATTGCTAAAGTCCACAATTTTAAAGCTAGAGTCACCAAACTTGGTATGTATATAGCTGGTGACCTCCTAAAAAGATTGCGACCTTGATATCCCGGCTACGCCCACTATAACTCCCCCAGCGCCCCCGCTCTCAAAAATCGGATATGCATATATCTCCCACAGTTTTTGAGCTAGAGTCACCAAATTTTGCATATACATTGCAGGAATGCTCCCCCAAATATTAAAAAAGTTTTTTGGCCACACCCTCTCCCGCCCCCATAATCGCGAAAACCGATAAAACTTAAAGGTCAAATCGATAAGTGTTGCATATTTGCACAATTTTAAAGCTAGAGTCACCAAACTTGGTATGTATACAGCTGGTGACCTCCCCCACAGATTGACTCTTTCATATCCCGGCCACGCCCACTAGAACGCCCACCAGCGCCCCCGCCCTGAAAAATCGGAAATGGCTATATCCCCAACAATTTTTAAGCTAGAGTCACCAAATTTGGTAGATATATTACCAGAATGCTTCTCCATACGTCACAAAAACTTCTGGCCACGCCCCCACCCCCCGTAATCACAAAACACGTTATATATGGCAGTTCCAATCGATAACACGTGTATATATCCCACAATTTAAGCGATAGAGCCACCAAATTTGGTATGTAGATAGCTGGTGTCCTGCCCCACAAATTGCGCCCTTGATATCCCGCCCACGCCCACTAGAACGCCCAACGCCCCCTCCCTAAAAAATCGAAAATGCCTATATCTCTCAGAGTAAAAAATTTAAACGTAATATTGTTAATACGTTATTAAAAAGCAAGATAATACATAAATCTATTTATTTTCATAAACGGTTTTCTTAATACATTAATTTATTTTATTTATAATACAAGCTCATAATAAAACATCTCATGAAATTCACGAAATTTGTATGGATGTACCCGACCAAAACTACAAGTTGTGAAGTTCTGAAGGAGTTGCAAAGTTAATATAAGCGACCGACAAGCAGCATTTACGTCGACAACGTTTGAGCAATATGTCAAGCAAAATGGAATTGAAGATGTGTGGAGCACCACAGAAGGGGAAACGGACATATATAGTTTGTCAACCTTTCAATACTCAGAATTTTAGCCAAAATGTCATCAGAAAATCCCAAGAAATGGTTTAAGTTTTGTTGCCAGAGTGCAAACATAGTCATAAACAGCACTATTAATGTGACCACAAAGAGATCGCACTTTAAACTGCTGTTTGGCATCAAAATAAAAAATAATGCTGAGGATGAAATCAGGCAGTTGTTAGAAAAAGAGATGTATGACAATTTTGAGGATGAAAGGCAGAGGATTCGACGAACCGCAAAAGCAAATATTGAAAAAACTTAGCAGGATTACAGCAGTATGACAAAAAGAGAAAGCCCGATATAAGGAGGGAGACCTCGTCGCAATTCCGTCGTACACAGTTTGTGGCAGGGAAAAAGCTGGCTAGCGAACACCTCGGCGTATGAAATTACAAAGGTGAAGCGAAACGGATGTTATGAGGTACGAAAAACAGCGGATGTTGAAGGACCACCACGGGAACCAGTTAAGATCATATGAAGCTTTGCAGATATGTAGCAGACAACGAAAACACTTGGACATCAGATGATGATTGAACAGGATGGCCGAATGTAAGATGGGTTGAGTGGACAAACGGCGATAAATAGTATCGGGTCGGAGTAGCTATTGAAGTAAGAAGGACTATCGATTCTTTTGGACAATAGCATGGGAAGCGAGAGAGAAGTCGTGAAACAAGCAAGGAGACCAGCCGCAAGCAGAAAACGTCGTCAGCATTCGAAGCGAGAAATTTCAGTCGTAAAGCCGTAAAGAAGCAGTCTGCCGTTTAACTCTCGTTGCGAAGTGATTTCAGTTTAGGCATAATGAACATTAAGAACTATATAATATTCGCACTCACTTTAATCGGTATCTGCGCTTGCCCCTACTATAGAAACTCAATCCTTGTTTTCTTCTAAACTTAATGCATAAAATAAAACGTTATGAAATGTTCAGGACTTATTAAGAGCATTAAAATGCATGTACAAACCATTTTGCACGTGTGTAGTATTTGATTTGCGGTTTTTATAGTTTTATTGATACTGGGGCGATTGGGGGGAGGTATCCAATGTCCGGATGTATACATGAATGTGCGTCTGTTTAACACAAACATAACGCACTTGTTGCCTTTAGTATTATCAAAACCACTGACCTACTGAAACCGCTGAAGCTACTGACCTCCACCAAAAATTGCGACCTTGAAATTCCGCCCCCAAAAATCAAATATGCCTATATCTCCCAAAGTTTTTAAGCTAGAGTTACCAAATTTGGAAGGTAGATAACTGGTCGCCTCCTTTAAAAATCGGTACAAAAATTTCGACCACGACCACCCGCAATAACTCCCACCCCTGCAAACCCCAAAAAATGGAAATCTCCCTCGGTTTTAAAGCGAGTCACCCGCCATTGCACAAATTACAAAATACTAAAAATTTTTAGAATAGCAATAATAATTAAGAACTTTAACAACAATAACGTAGTCGGTAACGCCAGACTGCAGCATTCTTACTTGTTTTTTGTATTAGACCTATCTATCTATTGGGTTAATGGTTGTATCGCATCGTTCAAACTAAGCTCGATTGAACTAATTTTCGTACTGAACAAATAAACTAAATCGTGATTATCGTTAATTCTTATCGTTTGATTATCATTTTCGTTTACGTGTCTGTTAAGTCCCATTCTCGGTTAACTGATTCGAATCCCAAAAAACGTTCACTCGTCCGAACTGTTCACGTTAGAAGCGGAGGCTTAAAGTTTTTAAATTATTCAAAAAGTGAGATCCCCTATTTTAAAAAGGAAACATATAAAAATTAAATACCACTCATAGTTTATACTTACCGCATTTTAGATTCTTTGTAAAATTCCTGTAGATCTCCAAAAGGTGGGCTTTCGTTTAAAAAAGTGTGGAAAACAGTCTTCCAAATGGGCAATAAGCATACCAAATTGCGTTCCCCAATCACCCAAATGATTTATGCGAATAACCTCATGTCCCAGAAATTCCAGAAGACGGCAAATGGACTCGCCAATTATGGTAGATCGTAAATGGCCCACGTGCATCTGTTTTGCTATGTTTGGCGAAGAAAAATCGACTAATACTCGCTTTCTAGACACCCTCGGTGGCTTAACGCCATCACGCAACATATTATTTAAAGAGAGCACAGCAAATTTTCTGTGAAAAAATATACATATGAAATTTAAAAAAAAAATACGGAAGAATAGGATACTTTAAATTTACTTGCTGAGAAAAATATTAACGAAACCAGCACCAGCCACTTCCATCTTCTCTATTATTGGGGATACTGTACAGCACCTTTGAATCTCAAATGCAATCTCTTTCGGTGTTTTATTAATACCATCTTTCTTAAGTTTCTTGGCTAGTCCCATCGCATTATTACATTGGTAGTCTCCAAATTTGGACGACACATTTACAGCTGCAATAATAGCCGGAACATTACAGAAGCGTGGGTAGGCTTTGGCAATCGCATGTGTAAAAAGTCTCTCCAAGTGTTCCGTAATGGAAAAGGTATCAGTGTCGTAGTGCATTTCCAAAGTAGTTTTTTCCTCTTTTATTATGGACTGTAAGCATAAGGTAATATATACTTTCATATATAGTGACGAGCAAAACTGTAACACATGTTAAATTTTCTCACTTCAGCGGTCTGTATTTTCTCTTCTACTTTATGCATGCTTAAGATTACAGTCCAGGAAACATTAAAATTAATAAAGGAGGCCGACCGCGAGTATTAAGCGAACGTGACACGCGCCACGTGGCGAACTTAGTGACAAGTAATCGCGACATTACGCCAATGAAAGCGGCGAATATGTTAAATTTAAATGCCAGTGAGTGGACAGTCCGTCGCAGTCTCGGCAAATTGGGCCTTAAGGCCATAGAAATGAAAAAGAAACCATTTCTAGCCAAAAGGCACATTAGCTTGCGTAAAGACTTTGCTACAATGCATGAGAATTGGACTTTAGCTGATTGGGATGCCGTAAGTCAGAAATAAATTTGGGGTACTGCCCGCAAATATTTTTCTGTAACTTCTGGGGGAGCTTCCCACTAATATATATCTCGAATTAAGTGACTGTAGTTTAAAAACTCTGAGAGATATAGGCATTTTCGATTTTTTAGGGAGGGGGCGTTGGGCGTTCTAGTGGGCGTGGGATATCAAGGGCGCAATTTGTGGGGCAGGACACCAGCTATCTACATACCAAATTTGGTGGCTATATCGCTTAAATTGTGGGATATATACACGTGTTATCGATTGGAACTGCCATATATAACGTGTTTTGCGATTACGGGGGCGGGAGAGGGCGTGGCCAAAATTTTTTTCCTGTGATGTATGGAGGAGCATTCTGGTAATATATCTCCCAAATTTGGTAACTCTAGCTTAAAAATTGTTGGGGATATAGCCATTTCCGATTTTTCAGGGCGGGGGCGCTGGTGGGCGTTCTAGTGGGCGTGGCCGGGATATCAAAGGGTCAATCTGTGGGGGAGGTCAACAGCTATATACATACCAAGTTTGGTGACTCTAGCTTTAAAATTGTGGACTTTAGCAATATGCGATTTTAGGTGTTATCGGTTTGCCACGCCCCCAGTGGGCGGAGCTCAAAATCCTTAACACTTTATCTGACGCGGGTACACACGAGTATATATCCAAAATTTCAAGTCTCTAGCTTCAATAGCGGCGAAAATAATTGCGTTCATACGGACAGACGGACAGACGGACGGACGGACAGACGGACAGACGGACAGCAAGACGGACATTGCATAAAACCAATATACTCTTTTCACTTCGTGAACTAGTATAATAAAACTACACTCGTAGTATAACAAAATTCCAACTTTGCGATTCCCAAGGGACCCTCCAAAGTAGAAGGAAAAAACCAGCCACTGGTTTTCAAAAATACAAAAGAAACAATAGAAAAGAAAACATTTAAATATATACAGAATAAGAAAAAATTAACAATAGTTTAAGCAATTCAATTTAATTTAAGCAATTTGAATATCACCTAAGCCATATAGTTTAAGTAATATTTCTTGGTTAGAACAATTTTATGGCTAACGAAAACAACTTGATTAAACCCCCAATAGAAGCAGAACAACCACAGCCAAGCGAACACAGTATAAACAGACAACAACAACGACACCTTGACAGACAGAACGAACACTTACAGAATAGAAACATGGAACAAGTTATAGCAGCCGCGGTTAGCCAAATTTTGGCACAACAATTGCCGACATTAGTAAGGCAATTAGTTAACCCCTCTAGAGAGTTTAACGACGTAGATCATCAAAGGCGACGTAGATCATCTGGTAACACATCAGAATTTAAACGATTTGAACAGAGTACCAGACATAGTTAAAAGCTTACGAGAATTCTCTGGTAACACAGCAGAATTTAGTTCATGGAAAAAGAGCGTAGACCGCATACTATCGGTGTATGCAGCCGAAGCAGGTTCGCCAAAATATTTCGGCATATTGCATACCGTGAGAAACAAAACCACAGGTAATGCCGATACGGCCCTCGAGTCGTATATTGTTCCTCTAAATTGGAGTGCCATCTGCAAATGTCTTGTTCTGCACTACGCAGACAAGAGAGACATGGGAACATTAGAATATCAAATGACAATGCTAGTGCAAGGTAACAACGAGACTGTAGAAGAATTCTCATGACCAAGATATACCGCGATAAAGCATTAGATACCTTTATAAGAAGATTGAAAGGAGATTTACCGCGGATCCTCGGAATAAAGGAACCAGTAGATCTTCCATCGGCTCTTCATTATTGCCTAAAATTAGAGAACCAAAACTATCGCACAAACAAGGCTCTGAATAGAACCCAGCAAACAAATGCTAGAAACCCACATAGAAATGCACCACCACCAACACTACCTCCCCGAACTGCTCAGCCTCCTCATGTCCAAACTTTTAGGACACCACCTATAAGTTTCAGACCCCAACTCCCAGTTCGCACACCATGGCCGACCACTACAAACTATGGACAACAAACATACAACAATACGGGACCGAACGTACAATACCCTAACTTACAACGAACTTACCAGACACAACTACAACAAGTATACGCACCGCCTAGACCATCGGCACCAAAGCCCCAACCACGTCCTGAACCAATGGATGTAGACCCAAGCATCCGCACATGGATGGTTAATTACATGAACAGACCCAATTTTGAAGGAAAACGATTCCCACCATTAGCGAATGTTCCCGACAAAAAATAGAGAAACTTCAACATACAGACAGGAGAAGAAGTACAAGAGACCGAAAAAAATGACAGCAACATGACACTGGAAGAATATGCATAGGCAATGCAGAATTACAAAGAACAGACCGAACACGAACAATCACTAACAGAATACACCCAACAATCAGAAGTAACTTAAAATGAACAGTACATCCAATACGAACATTCAGACATAAATTTTTTAGGCTAAATAGCTCCTTTCTTCCTTACATAGAGTGTAAGATGGGGAGCGGAAAATTACTCAAAATACTTATAGATACGGGATCAAATAGAAATTATGTCCAGCCTAAATTCGTGTCCGAACCTATTCCAAAGGAAAACCCATTTGAGGCCGTCACTGTCGACGGCAATATCAAAATCACTCACCATAAGTTCGCTAACCTTTTTAATAGACAAGACATAAAAGTAAAATTTTTCCTCTTACCCACATTAAAAACATTTGACGCCATACTAGGCAACGACAGTTTAAAGGAATTAGATGCTGGTCAAAAAAAGTACCGTATGGTTATAGACTACAGGAAACTAAATAAAGAAACCAATGCAGATAAATACCCGATACCTGAAATAAACGAGGTATTAGCACAGCTGGGTAACAACAAAATAGATTAGATCTAAAAAGCGGATTTCACCAAATCCCTCTTAAAGAATCAGACATAGAGAAGACAGCTTTCTCCGTTAACAACGGAAAATACGAGTTTACACGACTCCCTTTTGGACTCAAGAACGCGCCCTAACGCGCTCGTCACCTCGACGCAATATTCACAACTCTACAGAAAGCCAACATAAAGTGTCAGTTAGACAAATGTGAGTTTTTCAAAAATATAGTAGAATTCCTGGGATTTGTCATCTCAGACAAAGGTATAGAAACCAATCCAAACAAGATAGAGACAATAGGAAAACAGCCACACCCAAAAACTCTCAGAGACCTAAGATCTTTAATTGGACTTGCAAGTTACTATAGAAGATTTATAAAAGACTTCGCTAAGCTGGCAAAGACCCTTACCTAACTTTTAAGAGGGGAAGATGGACGCGTGTCCAAAATTCAATCAGCAAAAAAACTTATTAACCTCAACGAAGAGGCAATCGAAGCCTTCAATAAAATAAAAAACGTCTTGGTCTCAAATGAGGTAATACTCCATTACCCAGATTTAAACAAAGAATTTCATCTCACAACAGATGCATCTAACTTCGCTATTGGTGCTGTTCTATCCTCTCTCTCTAGAACACTCTCCAAAACGGAAGAGAATTACGCCACCAATGAAAGGGAAATGTTGGCAATAATATGGGCTTTAAAAGCTCTCAAAAATTACCTCTACGGTAAAGCTAAAGTAAAAATATACACCGACCACCAACCCTTAACCCACTCTCTTAGCAGTTGGAACGGCCATTCAAGAGTTAAAAGGTGGAAAGCGTACCTGGAAGAGTTCGATTATGAACTCCTCTATAAGCCAGGTAGAGACAAAATTGTAGCCGATGCTCTATCACGAATTCCCGTAATCAATAACATTGCGTCAATAGCATCCACCCAGCACAGCGCAGATATTTCAAGCCACAACCTAATACCGAGCATAGAAGCACCAATAAATGTATTAAAAAATCAGATATTCCTCAGTAAAGCTAACGAAATAGATTACAAATTCTGCATCCCATTCCCGACCTTTCACAGACACATTATAACACGACCGGACTTCACAGAACGAGACCTCATACAGATACTAAAAGCTCATCTAAACCCATCCGTAATTAAAGGAATAATAACTTCAGAACAAATAATGAACCAAATCCAACAGATATATCACCAGCACTTTAAAAACTTCAAGATTAGATTTACACAATCTCAGGTAAAAGACTTAACTAACGAAACTGAACAAGATGAAAAGATATTGACTACCAATAATAGAGCTCACCGTAACGCACTAGAGAACAGAAAACAATTGTCCGAAAGTTTTTTTTTCCAAAAATGAAGCAAAGAATATCGGAGCTAGTAAAACAATGTCAAAAAATATGACAGGCATCCAACTAACCCACAACTAAAAGAAACACCAATTCCCGAATACCCAGGGCATACTATACATGTAGACATATACACGACAGAAAAAAACCTTGTACTAACCGCAGTAGATTAATTCTCGAAATTAGCACAGGGAAGAGTAATCAAATCCAGAGCAATAGAAGACATTAAAAAACCGTTCCATGAAATCCTATTCTATTTTAGCGTACCGAAAGACGTAGTAATAGATAACGAAAAATCTCTTAACTAAGCATCAATCAGTTTTATGATGCAAGATCAGTTAGGTATAGAAGTGTATAAAACACCACCCTACAAGAGCGCAGTGAACGATCAGGTAGAAAGATTCGATTCTACACTATCCGACATTATGAGATGCAACAAGAGAAAACAGGAACACAGAACTTTTGAAGAACTACTTAGCATATCAATATACGACTACAACTACACTATACACTCAACAACTAACAAGAGACCATTAGACATATTCTTCGGTAGAAATGTGACTACAGACCCAGAACAATACGAAAAAGCTAGGCAAAAGAACATTGAAAGACAAACAAAAACAATGCACTGACATGCAAAACCACAACAGAAAACGAAACGATATTTGTAAAAGTAAACACAAGATTAGGTACCAAACTATCACCCAGATACAAAAAGGAAATCGTAAAAGAAATCAGAAATACAACCGTACTAACGACAACTAATAGGATAATTCACAAAAGTAATATAAACAAGTGAGATTGCTCTAGTCGGGACCGCCCGACTAGTAGATACCCTGAACCCAGAAATGAACACATACACACACACTCTCGGCAGTTGATGAGTATGGATCCTATTAAAAATAATAATAAACAAGTGAGATTGCTCTAGTCGGGACCGCCCGACTAGTAGATACCCTGAACCCAGAAATGAACACATACACACACACTCTCGGCATTTGATGAGTATGGATCCTATTAAAAATAATAATAAAAAAACAAAAACAATTACCAACGGAAAAAGAAATGTTCCGCAGCCGGGGCTTGAACTTGGTCTCCCCGTCTTAAGATGCACGACTCTTACCACATTTTTCGCGAATGATATAACATTACTTAACCATCGCAAAAAGTCGAGGAAAACGAAAATTTTGCAGTTGTCATTAAAACGATACAAATTAATAAAAATAATAATTATAAATAAATAAAAAAATAAAAGAATTCATCATTGCTCTACCATACCATCGCTGAGTTTGAACCCGGACCTCCGCGTTACGCGGCACAACTCTTACCCACTGGACCACGCTCTTACTTCACTTCGTTGTGTTAAAATTGAATTTAACCGTTGCCTAAAAAAATTCCTAGGAAAACGCAAGACTTTCTGGACGTGCATATGTATGCGTGCACATGTACACAGAAATTGCCAAGCAGCTGCGCTTTGCCCCCACTACTGAAAATAGATTCTTGATTTGCTCGTAAACTAAATGTGCGATCGTTATGAAATTTTCAGGACTTATTCAGATCATCGATATGTAAGTACAAACCAATTTGCACGTGTGTAGTATTTGATTTGTGTTTTTTTTTTGTTTTATCGATATTGGGAGCGATTGGGGGGAGGTATCCAAAACCTGAAGGGCTTAAATTCTTCGTATGTTTTACGCGAACATAAAAAAATAAATTTGGATGGCTCTAGCTTTTATAGTTTGGGAGTTATGCTTAAAAAACCGAGTCAAAAAAGCGATAAATATCGATAATAAGAAAACGGTAAGAGTTATGGATGTTTTGAAATAAACTTGATCTGCGTATGGTATATACGAACCGAATGAGACCAAGATCAGCTTTCTAGCTTTTGTAGTCTCTGAAATCGACGCGTTCATACAGACGGACGGACAGACAGACAGACGGACAGACAGACGGACATGGCTAAATCGACTCGGCTAGTGATGCTGATCAAGAATATATATACTTTATGGGGTCGGAGATGCTTCCTTCTGCCTGTTACATACATTTGCACAAAACCATTATACCCTTTTTTACCCATTTTCAATGGGTTCAGGGTATAAAAAAAAAAACAATTACCAACGGAAAAAGAAATGTTCCGCATCCGGGGCTTGAACTCGGTCTCCCCGTCTTAAGATGCACGACTCTTACCAACTGCACCACACTACCACATTTTTCGCGAACGATATAACATTACTTAACCATCGCAAAAAGTCGAGGAAAACGAAAATTTTGCACTTGTCATTAAAACGATACAAATTAATAATAATAATAATTATGAATAACGAAAAAATAAATTAATTCAACATTGCTCTACCATACCATCGCTGAATTCGAACCCGGACCTCCACGATACGCGGCACAACTCTTACCCACTGGACCACGCTCTTACTTCACTTCGTTGTGTTAAAATTCAATTTAACCGTTGCCTAAAAAAATTCCTAGGAAAACGCAAGACTTTCTGGACGTGCATATGTATGCGTGCACATGTACACAGAAATTGCCAAGCAGCTGCGCATTGCCCCCACTACTGAAAATAGATTCTTGATTTGCTCGTAAACTAAATGTGCGATCGTTATGAAATTTTCAGGACTTATTCAGATCATCGATATGTATGTACAAACCAATTTGCACGTGTGTAGTATTTGATTTGTGTTTTTGTTCGTAGGGTATCCAAAACCTGAAGGGCTTAATTTCTTCGTATGTTTTACGCGAACATAAAAAAATAAATTTGGTGGCTCTAGCTTTTATAGTTTGGAAGTTATGCTTAAAAAACCGAGTCAAAAAAGCGATAAATATCGATAATAAGAAAACGGAAGGAGTTATCGATGTTTTGAAATAAACTTGATCTGCGTATGGTATATACGAACCGAATGAGATCAAGATCAGCTTTCTAGCTTTTGTAGTCTCTGAAATCGACGCGTTCATACAGACGGACGGACAGACAGACAGACGGACAGACAGACGGACATGGCTAAATCGACTAGGCTAGTGATACTGATCAAGAATATATATACTTTATGGGGTCGGAGATGCTTCCTTCTGCCTGTTACATACATTTGCACAAAACCATTATACCCTTTTTACCCATTTTCAATGGGTTCAGGGTATAAAAATGTATGAAAATTACAGGATCCTATTACAATCGACAAGGACAACCGAAGGACACACGGAAATTCTAAACTACACAGACGCTCAGACCGTGACCATACTAAAAGGCATAGGGAAAATACAGACATCTACAAACCGAATTATACAAATAATAGAACTGAAACAGATCAGATACCTTAGAACCAATACTTTATACCATACCTTGCGACACGAAATAACACAAGCTATACTCACGTTCAATACAATAGCACAGTTTCATTCACGAAAGTCTAGAGCAATTAATATTCTAGGCACAGCCTGGAAATACGTAGCCGGTAGCCCAGATAACGACGACCTGACAATGATCACAACTAATCTAAACCAATTAATTACAAACGATAACAAACAACTTATCATAAATAAAAAACTAGAAGATCGTATAAACAAGCTAACAAGAATATCAAACGAAATAAATAATAGCATAAGGAAGGAATCGCTCATAAGCGATGAAGTAGCGATCAGCCTACAGAATCAGCCTACAGAATTAGGTTAGGCTCATTAGGGAAGAAATAATAAACATTAAGTACGCCATACAATGGGCAAAGCTAAATTAAATAAACACGTTCTTACTTGGCGAGAAAGAAATAGAAATAATTAACAAGAATTTTAACGAAAGCAACATGCCAAATCTCAACATTGAAGAAATGCTAGAATTTGCAGACGTATCCAATTTAAACAATGGAACAACATTTTTTTATATAATCAAAATCCCAAATCTAGAAAAAACAGAATGTAAAAATACAATAATAAAGCCAGTAGTGAAAAAAAACCATTGTAAACTTAGAATTTAATGAATTATTTCACTGTAACAAAACAATGTATGGAATAAATAATAATTGTAAGAGATATAATAATACAAAAAATTTGTAATCAAGCGAAAATTGTAAACTTAACCGATAACAATTGTATACATAAGTTAGCTAGCGGAAGCAAGCAATCTGTGGCTTCAGCAACGCAGACCATATCCCAGATGTAGAAAAGATCGACGACGGGCTCATATTGCTAAACGACTTCAACGGCACCATAAGATGGCAACAACAAGAAAAATACGTGAAAGGCACTTACTTGATAAACATTTGGAACGAAACCTTGTTCATCAGCAAACAAGAGTTTAACAACATAGAGGTAACAGCAATGACCCCAGGGAACCCCATAATCCAGAGAACGTCAATAGAGAAGGAAAAAATTAAAATTCTCTCATTAGAAGCGTTGGAGGAACTTCATGTCAAAAATATAAAACATATGCAAAAACTGCAGGTACATTTTATAGCAAATAGAGTCGGACTAATAACTCTGTTCTCGGTTACCATCCTTCTGATCTGCATATCACACGCATTGAAGAGAAAAATAACTGAATAAAGTACAAGAGAAATCCAGAAATGAACCAAGTCAAGTACAAATACCAGATATTGACATCAACCAACTCAAATTCAACAACATACCCTTCTTCTGATTATCGCTTGAGGACAAGCTCGAATTAAAGGGGGAAGAGTAAATAACGAATATGTTATAAGTTAGCAACAAGTAAATTATATAATAATAAGCATTTTCCAACAAGCATTGCAACACCTTATAAGTGTAGCTGACTTGAGGTCTGTGCCACTTCCTACACGCGCGGACCAACAACTGCCGAAAAGACCAGAAAGAATTGCACAACGGGCCAATGAAAGTAGCAGCAACGCCGCTGCCGCTAAGCCACAGGTTATTAGGGCTAGAATTGGTTTAAGTTAAAAAAAAAAACCAAATAGCTTATAGCTTCATTTTCTTTTTTATCACAATTTTCTTATATGAAAATAAGTAAGAACGTTTCGACAAAAAGCAAAGCGACAAAGCTGGCAAAAGCCAGCAACAAAAGATATAAATTTGAATTTACAGCAAAAAAAAACATACATATGTATATAAAAGATAAACAAGGCGAAGTGGTGTTGGTTGAAGAAAAAGATTTGCTTATGGTAAAAGTAAATGGCAACAATGCTTTGCTTTAAATCTAAATAACTTACCAATTATGAAGAAACATAGTCTGTTCGGACGCTTAAATATTAATAGTTTAAAATAAGTGAGATTGCACTAGTCGGGACAATTAGCAGATACCGTGAACTCAGTATTTAACACATACACACAAACTCTCAGTATTTAGGTGCTTACAAATTAAACAAAAATTTAATTATTATTATTGAACTTAAAAAGAAATATTCAACACCAGGACTGCCGACCATTCAGCTCAAGCTGCATAACTCTTACTGACTGCACCACACTACCACAACATAAAAACAAGTGAGATTGCTCTAGTCGGGACCGCCCGACTAGTAGATACCCCGAACCCAGAAATGAACACAAGCACACAAACTCTCGGCAGTTGATGATTGTTTAGCCTGTTGAAAGTAAAAAATAAAATGTACTAATAATTACAAATGGAAAAATAAAAACTCCACAACCGGGAGTCAAACTCGGTCCACCCGTGTTAAGAGGCACAACTCTTACCAACTGCACCACACTACCACGCTATTCGTGTATGATATAACATTACTTAACCATCGCAAAAAGTCAAGGAAAACGAAAATTTTGCACTTGTCATTAAAACGGTACAAATTAATAATAATAAAAATAATAATTATGAATAACGAAAAAATAAAAGAATTCAACATTGCTTAACCGTCGCTGGATTCGAGCCCGGACCTCCATGCTGTGCGGCACAACTCTTACCCACTGGACCACGCTCTTAATTGTTTTGGTTGTGCTAAAATTCAACTTAACCGTTGCAAAAAAAAAATTAGAAAAACGCAAGACAATTTGCATATGCATATGTATGCATGCACATGTACACAGAAATTTCCAAGCAGCTGCGCATTGCCCCCACTACTGAAAATAGATTCTTGATTTGCTCGTAAACTAAATTTACGATCGTTATGAAATTTTCATGACTTAGTCAGATCATCGAAATGTATCTACAAACCAATTTGCACGTGTGTAGTATTTGATTTACTTTGTTTTTTGGTTTTATCAATATTGTGTGCGATTGGGGGAGGTATCCAAAATCTGAAATATTTAAATTCTTCGTATGTTTTACGCAATTTTTTATGCTCAAAAAACCGAGTCAAAAAAGCGATAAATATCGATAATAAGAAAACGGAAGGAGTTATCGATGTTTTGAAATAAACTTGATCTGCGTATGGTATATACGAACCGAATGAGACCAAGATCAGCTTTCTAGCTTTTCTAGTCTCTGAAATCGACGCGTTTATACAGACAGACGGACAGACAGACAGACGGACATGGCTAAATCGACTCGGCTGATCAAGAATATATATACTTTATGGGGTCGGAGAGTCTGCTGTCGGGGTCTGCTGCCTGTTACATACATTTGCACAAAACCATTATACCCTTTTTACCCATTTTCAATGGGTTCAGGGTATAACAAGTAAGAACGTTGCAGTCGGGCGTTACCGACTGCGTTATACTCGTTCACGGTTTTAAATATTGATATTTTAAAAAATGTCGGTATTTTGCAAATTGTGTGTTGTTGGGGTGTGGGGAAGAGTGGGGGGTGCGGGTGGGGGTGGTCGTAAGCAAAATTTTGTTCCTCCCTTCAAAGGAGGTGACCAGTTATCTACCCACCAAATGTGATAGCTCTAGCTTAAAAACTGTGGGAGATATAGGCATTTCCGGTGGAGCGGGGGCGTTTGGGGCGTTATAGTGGGCGTGGCCGGGATGTCAAGTGTGCAATCTTTGGGGGAGGTCAGCAGCTATCTACATATTAAATTTGGTGACTCTGGCTTTAAAACTGTACGAGATATAGATTTTCGCGGGTTGCGGGGGCGGAAGGGGGAGTGGGGGGGTAGTGGCCGCAAATATTTTTCTGTAACTTCTGGGGGAGCGTCCTACTAATAAATATCCCGAATTAAGTGACTATAGCTTAAAAACTCTGGGAGATGTAGGCATATCCAATTTTTTAGGGTGGGGGCGTTGGGCGCTCTAGTGGGCGTGGGCGGGATATCAAAGATGCAATTTGTGGGGCAGGACACCAGCTATTTACATACCAAATTTGGTCGCTCTATCGCATAAATTGTGGGAGATATACACGTGTTATCGATTGGAGCTGTCAAATATAACGGGTTTTGCGATTATGGGGGCGGGAGGAGGCGTTGCCAAACATTTTTTCTTGTGATATTTGAAGGAGCACTCCGGTAATATATCTCCCAAATTTGGTGACTCTAGCTTAAAAATGGTTGGGATATAGCCATTTCCGATTTTTAGGGCGGGGCGCTGGAGGGCGTTCTAGTAGGCGCGGCCGGGATATCAAGGGTGCAATCTGTGGGGGAGGTCACCAGCTATATACATACCAAGTTTGGTGACTCTAGCTTTAAGATTGTGCAAATATGCAACACTTATCGATTTGACCTTAAGGTTTATCGGTTTTCGCGATTATGGGGGCGGGAGAAGGTGTGGCCAAAAAACCTTTTTTTTTATATTTGGGGGATCACTCCTGCAATATATATGCAAAATTTGGTGACTCTAGCTCAAAAACTGTGGGAGATATATGCATGTCCGATTTTTTGGGGGGCGCTGGGGGGCGCTATAGTGGGCGTGGCGAGGATATCAAGGTCAAGGCAATCTTCTTGGGGGGTCACCAGCTATATACATACCAAGTTTGGTGACTCTAGCTTTAAAATTGCCGACTTTAGCGATATGCGATTTTATGTGTTATCGGTTTGCCACGCCCCCAGTGGGCGCAGCCCAAAATCCTTAACCCTTTATCTGACACGGGTACACACGAGTATATATCCAAAATTTCACGTCTCTAGCTTCAATAGCGGCGAAAATAATTGCGTTCATACGGACAGACGGACAGACGGACGGACGGACAGCAAGATGGACATTGCATAAAACCAATATACTCTTTTCACTTCGTGAACGAGTATAAAAATTACAATATTCTGCACGTTTTAAAAGTAATTCGTTGTGAAATAGATGGCCGTTAAAAAAGAAGCTGAAGGAAGGAATACTAAAGCTTTCGGCGTCGGACAATTCGTCTTCAACAGCAGTCGCCTCGAACAAGAAGACTTGACTTCGGATTTACCTTGGAATGTATATGTTGAAAAATGTAATTTAACAGTCTCTGTTTGAATGCTGTAAAACGAATACTGTAAACTAACAGAGTCGGGTCAGTCGTTAATAAACTTTGGTTGCATGCAGATCGTCTCCGTCTTTAAGTGACCTGCACACAATTAACCAGGCACTACCTGACACAAGGAATCTCCTCCAACAGGTTATGGGCCCAGGACGTGGCCTGGTAGGATTGTGAAGCTTCTTTACGTGGTTTCCAATGTTACGAACTTGGAAAGGATAAATCCCAAAAATGAGTGCATTGTACCAAATAGAAAAATTAGAAGAGCAGAACCATGACTCATGGAGCATACAGTTGTGAACCGTATTGGTGCATGCGGATCTATGGGTTGCAGTTTGCAGTTTGATGTCAGTGCAGGCTAGAATTGGTTTAAGTTAAAAAAAAAACCAAATAGCTTATAGCTTCATTTTCTTTTTTATCACAATTTTCTTATATGAAAATAAGTAAGAACGTTTCGACAAAAAGCAAAGCGACAAAGCTGGCAAAAGCCAGCAACAAAAGATATAAATTTGAATTTACAGCAAAAAAAAACATACATATGTATATAAAAGATAAACAAGGCGAAGTGGTGTTGGTTGAAGGAAAAGATTTGCTTATGGTAAAAGCAAATGGCAACAATGATTTGCTTTAAATCTAAATAACTTACCAATTATGAAGAAACATAGTCTGTTCGGACGCTTAAATATTAATAGTTTAAAATAAGTGAGATTGCACTAGTCGGGACAATTAGCAGATACCGTGAACTCAGTATTTAACACATACACACAAACTCTCAGTATTTAGGTGCTTACAAATTAAACAAAAATTTAATTATTATTATTGAACTTAAAAAGAAATATTCAACACCAGGACTGCCGACCATTCAGCTCAAGCTGCATAACTCTTACTGACTGCACCACACTACCACAACATAAAAACAAGTGAGATTGCTCTAGTCGGGACCGCCCGACTAGTAGATACCCTGAACTCAGTATTTAACACATACACACAAACTCTCAGTATTTAGGTGCTTACAAATTTAACAAAAATTTAATTATTATTATTGAACTTAAAAAGAAATATTCAACACCAGGACTCGAACTGCCGACCATTCAGCTCAAGCTGCATAACTCTTACTGACTGCACCACACTACCACAACGTAAAAACTATGACTCATGGAGCATACAGATGTGAACCGTATTGGTGCATGCGGATCTATGGGTAGTTGCATCAGGAAATTTACTGCAGTTTGATGTCAGTGCAGGTGTAAACTGGAGTGCTTTGGATCGTAAGGCAATGGCAACGATCATAGCGAAATTGTGAATCAGCTTGCAGCAGTCGGAATAAATTAAGTTGACGAGCTCAAGGTCATTATTTTGCTTTCCAGTCTTCCAGACGATTATGAGAATTTCGTTGTCGCCATCGAGACGCGCGAAAGAAGAAGGCGAGAGGAAAGAAAATGCAGGCAAGCATATCGCTACTGCGCAGGCCTTAACAGTTAGGCAAAGGCAAAATAGCAGTGCGAAGGTCGCCACAAAGACGAAGCTGACTAAAGTAGTCTGTTATTAGTGTGGTGAAGAAGGGCACATTAAGGCGAATTGCCGCAATGAATTCGCCAAATATGGTGACAATAAAAGAGACGCAGTAAAAAGCGTGCAGCGAAATTGCAGCTTATTGAACGAGTTGAATGCACACAGCTTTAAGCGATCAAGATACAGACGGATTTGTGTACCCTGGTCTTACACAATGTTCTGTATGTGCCAAAGCTGACGACGAATTTTATGTCAGTTAACCAAGCGGTGACAAACAACTGTTTAGTACGTTTTGGTCCAAAGAGTGCAAGAGTCATGCAGAGTGGAGAATGTGTACTCGAGGTCAAGCGCGTTGGAAATTTGTTTATGTTTGAGGGACATATTAACAATTGTTATGCTGCTGAAAAGCGGATGGAATACTTTGGCATAACAGATATGGGCATTTGAATTATGCAAGCTTACAGGAAATGGCAAAGGAAGGAATGGTGCGCGGTATGGAAAACATTGACATTTTCGAGAAGATATCGTGCAAGACATGCATGGTGAGCAAAGTTCACGTGCAGCAATTCGCAAGCGCAACAGAGAGTCGAGCGCAAGAGCTACTGGAGTTAGTTCACACTGACGTATGCGGCCCATTCGAAACAAAGTCGCTTGGTGGGTCTAGATACTTTCTCACGTTTATTGATGACAAATCGAGGCAGATTTTTGTATATTTTCTGAAAGGAAAAGACGAGGTCTTCAGAAAGTTTTTGGAATACAAAAATCTAGTGGAGCGCCAAACAGGAAAAAAAGATCAAGTGTATTCACAGCGACAACGGTCGCGAATTTGTAAATAAAACATTCGACGGTTTTTTGAAAACAAATGGAATCGCACGGCAGCTCACTGTTGCTTACACTCCACAACAAAACGGTGTTGCAGAGCGTGTTAATCGCACGATAGTAGAGATGGCTCGATGTTTGTTGGCTCAATCAGGATTACGCCAGTCACTATGGGCAGAGGCAGTAAACATAGCGGTGTATTTACGCAATCCTGCATGTACAAGAGCACTAAACAGGATGACTCCAGTAGAAGCTTGGACCGGTACGAAACCATCGATAAGTCATCTAAAGGTTTTTGGTTCCATTGGAGTGGCACTGGACAAGGGGCATCGTAAGGGCAAGTTCCAACCCAAGGGTAAAGAATACCGCATGGTTGGCTACTCGATGCAGGCTAAAGGCTACCGGCTCTACGATGCAGATCACAACACGGTTGTCGACAGACGTGATGTCTCTGTAATGAGCTTAGTTGCTTGGAGCAGCCAAAGGGCGCTGCGGTTACATTTGATATGTTAAATGAAGAGCATCGAGGGAATACAAGTGACGAACAAAATGATGATGACGAAAAGACCAGCGATGACGACTCTACTTCTCAGGCGGATACTACTGACCAAAGTAGTGCAAATGAATTTGCAAGTGCAGAAGAGGGCGAGGCTGAGCAAGCCACACGAATTGGACCTGGCAGACCCAAGCTGCTTAGAACGGGTAGACCTGGTCGCCCAAAGAAGCAATACAACGTACTTAGCGCACTGGTTACAAGCGATGTACCCACTCCAACGTCTTTTGAGAAGGCGACGCGCGGTATGCATGCTTCACATTGGCGTGAAATAATGCAGAAGGAGTACGAGGCTTTGATTACAAATCAAACCTGGCAGTTGGTAGACTTACCAAAAGATCAACGTGCTATTGGCTGTAAGTGGGTGTACAGTCTAAAGCGGGATGCAAGTGGCCAAATACAACGCTTCAAGGCACGACTGGTGGCAAAAGTATGGTGAAAGCAGTATGGCGTTAACTACAGCGAAAAATTTTCACCAGTATGCAGGCTGGAGAGTTTGCGGTTTATATTGGTACTCGCAGCAGAATTAAACTTGTACTTACATCAGATGGATGTTTGTACTGCGTATCTTAACAGTGATCAGGCGGACACTGTTTATATGAAACAGCCGCAGGGATTCGCAGTCGGCAATCAGACGGACAAAGTATTGCTAGTGAAGAAAGCGATATATGGAAAAACTAGACGGCATATTGCGGAAGATTGGATTCGTTGCTTGCAACAACAAGCCATGCCTTTATAGGCGTATGGGAGACATGGTGAGCATTAAGGCAGATATTTCCAAGTCAGGAGATTCAACGAGAGGGTGAACTTGGAAAGATCACTCTGGGCCATACGCAATATATCAAGGAGCTGTTGCGTAGACACGGCATGGAAAATTGTAGGCCAGCAGCTACGCCTTTAGATGCTGGATACCAAGTGGCTTGCAACGGCAGCCATTGTCAGAGGGTAGATGCGACATCGTACCAAACACAAGTGGGAGAGCTGATGTGGTTGGCTCTAACAACACGTCCAGATATTTTGCACTCGGTTGCAAAGTAAGCCCAGCGGAACATGCATCCATACAGTGAACACCTTGCAGGTGTGAAGCATGTCCTGCGTTATTTAGCGTCTACAGTGGAGCTAAAAATACACTATAAAAAATGTGGAAAGCCTTTCGAAGGCTTTGTTGATGCTGATTGGGCTGGTGACCAGGTAGACCGCAAATCCTATACTGGCTATGTATATTTTCTTGCTGGCGGACCGATATCCTGGAAATCAGAAAAACAACGAAGCGTGGCACTCAGCAGCACGGAAGCTGAGTATATGGCATTGTCAGCGGCGTGCAAAGAAGCTATCGTGATGCGCAAGTTAATTATCGATGTTGGCTGCGGCACTGAGATAACCCCGACGGTGTTGTATGGAGACAACCTGAGTGCGCAGCAATTGGCAAAGAATCCAGTACATCATGCTTGGACCAAGCATATAGATATAAGATATCATTTTGTACTTCAAGTTGTCAATGAGGGTCAAATTGTTTTGAAGTATGTTCCTACAAATGTTATGATGACGTGCTTACCAAGAATTTTTTAAAAGGGAAACATAATGAATTTATGAACATGTTAAATTTAAAGTAAATTTTGTAATGCATGTTTGCATTTAGGAAGGGTGTTGAAAAATGTAATTTAACAGTCACTGCACACATGAACATACGCATTCATGTATAATCTCTTCTCTGTTTGAATGCTGTAAAACGAATACTGTAAACTAACAGAGTCGAGTCAGTCGTTAATAAACTTTGCAGGCAGATCGTCTCCGTCTTTAATTGACCTGCACACAATTAACCAGGCACTACCTGACACAAGGAATCTCCTCTAACAGTAAAGTGTACCTTTTGGGTTTTTATACCCTGAATCCATTGAAAATGGGTAAAAAAGGGTATAATGGTTTTGTGCAAATGTATGTAACAGGGAGAAGGAAGCATCTCCGACCCCATAAAGTATATATATTCTTGATCAGCATCACTAGCCGAGTCGATTTAGCCATGTCCGTCTGTCTGTCCGTCTGTCCGTCTGTCTGTATGAACGCGTCGATTTCAGAGACTACAAAAGCTAGAAAGCTGATCTTGGTCTCATTCGGTTCGTATATACCATACGCAGATCAAGTTTATTTCAAAACATCGATAACTCCTTCCGTTTTCTTTTTATCGATATTTATCGCTTTTTTGACTCGGTTTTTTAAGCATAACTCCCAAATTATAAGAGCTAGAGCCACCAAATTTATTTTTTTATGTTCGCGTAAAACATACGAAGAATTTAAGCCCTTGGATACCGCCCCCAATATTGAAAAAACCATAAAAACAAAGTAAATTAAATACTACACACGTGCAAATTGGTTTGTAGATACATTTCGATGATCTGAATAAGTCCTGAAAATTTCATAACGATCGTACATTTAGTTTACGAACAAATCAAGAATCTATTTTCAGTAGTGGGGGCAAAGCGCAGCTGCTTGGCAGTTTCTGTGCACATGTGCACACATACATATGCATGTGCAGAATGTCTTGCGTTTTACTACGAATTCTAGGAATTTTTGCAACGGTTAAATTGAATTTTAACACAAGGACGGGAACTAAGAGCGTGGTCCAGTTGGTAAGAGTTGTGCCGCGTAACGCGGAGGTCCGGGTTCGAATTCAGCACTGGTATGGTAGAGCAATGTTGAATTAATTTATTTTTTCGTTATTCATAATTATTATTATTATTAATTTGTATCGTTTTAATGACAAGTGCAAAATTTTCGTTTTCCTTGATTTTTGGCGATAATTAAGTAATGTTATACCATACATGGATAATGTGGTAGTGTGGTGCAGTTGGTAAGAGTTGTGCATCTCATCACGAGGAAACCGAGTTCAACTCCCGGTTGTGGAGTATTCATTTTTCCGTTGGTAATTATTAGTAAATTTTTATACCCTGAACCCATTGAAAATGGGTAAAAAGGGGTATAATGGTTTTGTTTAAATGTATGTAACAGGCAGAAGGAAGCATCTCCGACCCCATAAAGTATATATATTCTTGATCAGCATCACTAGCCGTCTGTCTGTCCGTCTGTCTGTCCGTCTGTCTGTATGAACGCGTCGATTTCAGAGACTACAAAAGTAAGAAAGCTGATCTTGGTCTCATTCGGTTCGTATATTCCATACGCAGATCAAGTTTATTTCAAAACATCGATAACTCCTTCCGTTTTCTTATTATCGATATTTATCGCTTTTTTGACTCGGTTTTTAAAGCATAACTCCCAAACTATAAAAGCTAGAGTCACCAAATTTTTTTATGTTTGCGTAAAACATACGAAGAATTTAAATGTTTCAGATTTTGGATACCTCCCCCAATCGCCCACAATATTGATAAAACCAAAAAACAAAGTAAATCAAATACTACACACGTGCAAATTGGTTTGTAGATACATTTCGATGATCTGAATAACTCCTGGAAATTTCATAACGATCGTACATTTAGTTTACGAGCAAATCAAGAATCTATTTTCAGTAGTGGGGGCAAAGCGCAGCTGCTTGGAAATTTCTGTGTACATGTGCACGCATACATATGCATATGCAAATTTGTCTTGCGTTTTTCTAGGATTTTGTTTGCAACGGTTAAGTTGAATTTTAGCACAGCCAAAGCAGTTAGGAGCGTGGTCCAGTGGGTAAGAGTTGTGCCGCACAGCGTGGAGGTCCGGGTTCGAATCCAGCGACGGTTGAGCATGGTTGAATTCTTTTATTTTTTCGTTATTCATAATTATTATTTTTATTATTATTAATTTGTACCGTTTTAATGACAAGTGCAAAATGTTCGTTTTCCTTGACTTTTTGCGATGGTTAAGTAATGTTATATCATATATGGTAGTATGGTTTCATATATGGTAGTGTGGTGCAGTTGGTAATAGTCGTGCATCTTAAGACGGAAAGAGCGAGTTCGAGCCCCGGTTGTGGATCATTTCTTTTTCCGTTGGTAGTTGTTTTTTTTTTTAATTTTTAAAAGGCTCAATACTCATCAACTGCCGAGAGTTTGTGTGTATGTGTTCATTTCTGGGTTCAGGGTATATACTAGTCGGGCGGTCCCGACTAGAGCAATCTCACTTGTTTTTTTTTATTTTTAATAGCCTCAATACTCATCAACTGCCGAGACTTTTGTGTGAATGTGTTCATTTCTGGGTTCAGGGTATCTACTAGTCGGGCGGTCCCGACTAGAGCAATCTCACTTGTTTTAACGAAAAAATAAATTAATTCAACATTGCTCTACCATACCAGTGCTGAATTGGAACCCGGACCTCCACGTTACACGGCACAACTCTTACCCACTGGACCACGCTCTTAGTTATGTTCATTGTGTTAAAATTCAATTTAACCGTTGCAAAAACAAATTCCTAGAAGAACGCAAGACAAATTTTGCATATGCATATGTAACATGTACACAGTACGATCGTTATGAAATTTTCAGGACTTATTCAGAACATCGAAATCTATCTACAAACCAATTTGCACGTGTGTAGTATTTGATTTACTTTGTTTTTTGGTTTTATCAATATTGTGGGCGATTGGGGGGATGTATCCAAAACCTGAAATATTGAAATTCGTATGTTGTACGCGAACATAAAAAAATAAATTTGGTGGCTCTAGCTTTTATAGTTTCGGAGTAATGCTTAAAAAACCGAGTCAAAAAAGTGATAAATATCGATAATAAGAAAACGGAAAGAGTTATCGATGTTTTGAAATAAACTTGATCTGCGTATGGTATATACGAATTGATTGAGACCAAGATCAGCTTTCTAGCTTTTGTAGTCTCTGAAATCGACGCGTTCATACAGACAGACGGACAGACAGACGGCTAGTGATGCTGATAAGGAATATATATACTTTATGGGGTCGGAGATGCTTCCTTCTGCCTGTTACATACATTTGTAATGTTGTAAGTAATCATTTTCTAGCGGATCGATTATATATTATTTTGCATATACAAACTAAATTTCATAAATATGCACAGTTTTATTTAAATTTTATGGCGTCATTCAGATTGCGAATTCTTTGATATTGTTAGACTACCTGCCTGCCCTAGGCTACGTCGGTATTGGGCTTCAGTCACCATTATACCCTCCATATCCACGAAGCGTGTTTGTAATCCAGAAGCAATAAACCGTTTACTTGCATCAATATCCAAACGTGCTGCCACTTTTAAATCGTCGAGTTGTTTTTCGCGAGCTAACATTTCTTTTGCTCGACCCAAATCGCATAAGATGTAGTGCTACGGAAAATAATCGATGATTAGAAAACATTCATAATTGAACTGTATAATTTATTGCTAAGTCGACTTAAAGTGGGCAATGCTTACAATGTCCAACCAAAATCAATATGAATTCGGGATGAGTAGCGCTCATAAAATTGAATGTAAAACAAAATTTCCAGTAGCACTATTTCATTTAGTTGACTTTGCTTTCTTAAACCGACTCAAGAAACCAACGAGTATTGTTGCTGTATTGTGTAATAATAACTCTATTAAGTATACTTGCACTGTAATACAACTAATAATAGTAAACGAGTATACTAAACCAAAAAAAGTATGCCTTTGCTATGTCATAATTGACACCTAAGCTGCGTGTTAGATAAATTGTCTTTATTATTAAACAAAATAGGCTGCATGGAATTAAGTAAGGAATCCTAAACCCTCATGACCAAGATATACCGCGATAAAGCATTAGATACCTTTATAAGAGGATTGAAAGGAGATTTACCGCGGATCCTCGGATCTTCCATCGGCTTTTCATTATTGCCAAAAATTAGAGAACCTGAACTATCACTCAAACAAGGCTCTGAATAGAACCCAGCAAACAAATGCTAGAAACCCACATAGAAATGCACCACCACCACACTACCTCCCCGAACTGCTCAGCCTCCTCATATCCAAACTTTAAGGACACCACCTATAAGTTTCAGGCTCCAACTCCCAGTTCGCACACCATGGCCGACCACTACAAACTATGGACAACAAACATACAACTATACAAGACCGAACGTACAATACCCTAACCTACAACGAACTTACCAGACACAACTACAACAAGTATACGCACCCCCTAGACCATCGGCACCAAAGCCCCAACCACGTCCTGAACCAATGGATGTAGACCCAAGCATCCGCACAAGGATGGTCAATTACATGAACAGACCCAATTTTAAAGTAGGAAAACGACCCCCACCATTAGCGAATGTTCCCGACAAAAAACAGAGAAACTTCAACATACAGACAGGAGAAGAAGAACAAGAGACCGAAAATAATGACAGCAACATGACACTGGAAGAATATGCATAGGCAATGCAGAATTACAAAGAACAGACCGAACACAAACAATCACTAACAGAATACACCCAACAATCAGAAGTAACTAAAAATGAACAGTACATCCAATACGAACATTCAGACATAAATTTTTTAGGCTAAATAGCTCCTTTCTTCCTTACATAGAGTGTAAGATGGGGAGCGGAAAATTACTCAAAATACTTATAGATACGGGATCAAATAGAAATTATGTCCAGCCTAAATTCGTGTCCGAACCTATTCCAAAGGAAAACCCATTTGAGGCCGTCACAGTCGGTGGCAATATCAAAATCACTCACCATAAGTTCGCTAACCTTTTTAATAGACAAGACATAAAAGTAAAATTTTTCCTCTTACCCACATTAAAAACATTTGACGCCATACTAGGCAACGACAGTTTAAAGGAATTAGATGCTGGTCAAAAAAAGTACCGTATGGTTATAGACTACAGGAAACTAAATAAAGAAACCACTGCAGATAAATACCCGATACCTGAAATAAACGAGGTATTAGCATAGCTGGGTAACAACAAAATAGATTAGATCTAAAAAGCGGATTTCACCAAATCCCTCTTAAAGAATCAGACATAGAGAAGACAGCTTTCTCCGTTAACAACGGAAAATACGAGTTTACACGACTCCCTTTTGGACTCAAGAACGCGCCCTAACGCGCTCGTCACCTCGACGCAATATTCACAACTCTACAGAAAGCCAACATAAAGTGTCAGTTAGACAAATGTGAGTTTTTCAAAAATATAGTAGAATTCCTGGGATTTGTCATCTCAGACAAAGGTATAGAAACCAATCCAAACAAGATAGAGACAATAGGAAAACAGCCACACCCAAAAACTCTCAGAGACCTAAGATCTTTAATTGGACTTGCAAGTTACTATAGAAGATTTATAAAAGACTTCGCTAAGCTGGCAAAGACCCTTACCTAACTTTTAAGAGGGGAAGATGGACGCGTGTCCAAAATTCAATCAGCAAAAAAACTTATTAACCTCAACGAAGAGGCAATCGAAGCCTTCAATAAAATAAAAAACGTCTTGGTCTCAAATGAGGTAATACTCCATTACCCAGATTTAAACAAAGAATTTCATCTCACAACAGATGCATCTAACTTCGCTATTGGTGCTGTTCTATCCTCTCTCTCTAGAACACTCTCCAAAACGGAAGAGAATTACGCCACCAATGAAAGGGAAATGTTGGCAATAATATGGGCTTTAAAAGCTCTCAAAAATTACCTCTACGGTAAAGCTAAAGTAAAAATATACACCGACCACCAACCCTTAACCCACTCTCTTAGCAGTTGGAACGGCCATTCAAGAGTTAAAAGGTGGAAAGCGTACCTGGAAGAGTTCGATTATGAACTCCTCTATAAGCCAGGTAGAGACAAAATTGTAGCCGATGCTCTATCACGAATTCCCGTAATCAATAACATTGCGTCAATAGCATCCACCCAGCACAGCGCAGATATTTCAAGCCACAACCTAATACCGAGCATAGAAGCACCAATAAATGTATTAAAAAATCAGATATTCCTCAGTAAAGCTAACGAAATAGATTACAAATTCTGCATCCCATTCCCGACCTTTCACAGACACATTATAACACGACCGGACTTCACAGAACGAGACCTCATACAGATACTAAAAGCTCATCTAAACCCATCCGTAATTAAAGGAATAATAACTTCAGAACAAATAATGAACCAAATCCAACAGATATATCACCAGCACTTTAAAAACTTCAAGATTAGATTTACACAATCTCAGGTAAAAGACTTATCTAACGAAACTGAACAAGATGAAAAGATATTGACTACCAATGATAGAGCTCACCGTAACGCACTAGAGAACAGAAAGCAATTGTCCGAAAGTTTTTATTTTACAAAAATGAAGCAAAGAATATCGGAGCTAGTAAAACAATGTCAAAAAATATGACAGGCATCCATCAACCCACAACTAAAAGAAACACCAATTCCCGAATACCCAGGGCATACTATACATGTAGACATATACACGACAGAAAAAAACCTTGTACTAACCGCAGTAGATTAATTCTCGAAATTAGCCCAGGGAAGAGTAATCAAATCCAGAGCAATAGAAGACATTAAAAAACCGTTCCATGAAATCCTATTCTATTTTAGCGTACCGAAAGACGTAGTAATAGATAACGAAAAATCTCTTAACTAAGCATCAATCAGTTTTATGATGCAAGATCAGTTAGGTATAGAAGTGTATAAAACACCACCCTACAAGAGCGCAGTGAACGATCAGGTAGAAAGATTCGATTCTACACTATCCGACATTATGAGATGCAACAAGAGAAAACAGGAACACAGAACTTTTGAAGATCTACTTAGCATATCAATATACGACTACAACTACACTATACACTCAACAACTAACAAGAGACCATTAGACATATTCTTCGGTAGAAATGTGACTACAGACCCAGAACAATACGAAAAAGCTAGGCAAAAGAACATTGAAAGACAAACAAAAGCAATGCACTGACATGCAAAACCACAACAGAAAACGAAACGATATTTGTAAAAGTAAACACAAGATTAGGTACCAAACTATCACCCAGATACAAAAGGAAATCGTAAAAAAAATCAGAAATACAACCGTACTAACGACAACTAATAGGATAATTCACAAAAGTAATAAAAACAAGTAAGAACGTTGCAGTCGGGCGTTACCGACTGCGTTATACTCGTTCACGTTCGTACTGCACGCAAATATTTTTCTGTAACTTCTGGGGTAGCTTCCCACTAATATATATCCCGAATTAAGTGACTGTAGTTTAAAAACTCTGAGAGATATAGGCATTTCCGATTTTTCAGGGCGGGGGCGCTGGAGGGCGTTCTAGTAGGTGTGGCCAGGATATCAAAAGTGCAATCTGTGGGGGAGGTCACCAGCTATATACATACCAACTTAGGTGACTCTAGCTTTAAAATTGTGCAAATATGCAACACTTATCGATTTGACCTTTCAGGTTTATCGGTTTTCGCGATTATGGGGGCGGGAGAAGGTGTGGCCAAAAAACTTTTTTTATATTTGGGGGATCACTCCTGCAATATATACGCAAAATTTGGTGACTCTAGCTCAAAAACTGTGGGAGATATATGCATGTCCGATTTTTGAGAGCGGGGGCGCTGGGGGGCGCTATAGTGGGCGTGGCGAGGATATCAAGGTCAAGGCAATCTTCTTGGGGGGTCACCAGCTATATACATACCAAGTTTGGTGACTCTAGCTTTAAAATTGCCGACTTTAGCGATATGCGATTTTATGTGTTATCGGTTTGCCACGCCCCCAGTGGGCGCAGCCCAAAATCCTTAACCCTTTATCTGACACGGGTACACACGAGTATATATCCAAAATTTCACGTCTCTAGCTTCAACAGCGGCGAAAATAATTGCGTTCATACGGACAGACGGACAGACGGACGGACGGACAGCAAGATGGACATTGCATAAAACCAATATACTCTTTTCACTTCGTGAACGAGTATAAAAATTACAATATTCTGCACGTTTTAAAAGTAATTCGTTGTGAAATAGATGGCCGTTAAAAAAGAAGCTGAAGGAAGGAATACTAAAGCTTTCGGCGTCGGACAATTCGTCTTCAACAGCAGTCGCCTCGAACAAGAAGACTTGACTTCGGATTTACCTTGGAATGTAAATGTTGAAAAATGTAATTTAACAGTCAATGCACACATGTACATACGCATTCATGTATAATCTCTTCTCTGTTTGAATGCTGTAAAACGAATACTGTAAGCTAACAGAGTCAGGTCAGTCGGTAATAAACTTTGGTTGCATGAAGGTCGTCTCCGTCTTTAATTGACCTGCACACAATTAACCAGGCACTACCTGACACGAGGAATCTCCTTAAACAGGTTATAGGCCCAGGACGTGGCCTGGTAGGATTGTAATGCTTATTTACGTGGTTTCCAATGTTACGAACTTGGAAAGGATAAATCCCAAAAATGAGTGCATTGTACCAAATAGAAAAGCTGGAAGAGCAGAACTACGACTCATGGAGCATACAGATGCGAACCGGATCTATGGGAAGTTGCATCAGGAAATTTACTGCAGTTGGATGTCAGTGAAGGTGTAAACTGGAGTGCTTTGGATCGTAAGGCAATGGCAACGATCACACTGTCTTTAAAAGCATCGCAGTTGGGATATATCAAAAATTGCACAACGTCAAATGGGGCAAGAACTAAGTTGCGCGATGTCCATCACCCAAGCGGACCATTCACGCATGGCGGAAGGGCAGAGTATGTCTAGTTATTTAAACACATTTAGCGAAATTGTGAATCAGCTTGCAGCAGTCGGAATAAATTAAGTTGACGAGCTCAAGGTCATTATTTTGCTTTCCAGTCTTCCAGACGATTATGAGAATTTCGTTGTCGCCATCGAGACGCGCGAAAGAAGAAGGCGAGAGGAAAGAAAATGCAGGCAAGCATATCGCTACTGCGCAGGCCTTAACAGTTAGGCAAAGGCAAAATAGCAGTGCGAAGGTCGCCACAAAGACGAAGCTGACTAAAGTAGTCTGTTATTAGTGTGGTGAAGAAGGGCACATTAAGGCGAATTGCCGCAATGAATTCGCCAAATATGGTGACAATAAAAGAGACGCAGTAAAAAGCGTGCAGCGAAATTGCAGCTTATTGAACGAGTTGAATGCACACAGCTTTAAGCGATCAAGATACAGACGGATTTGTGTACCCTGGTCTTACACAATGTTCTGTATGTGCCAAAGCTGACGACGAATTTTATGTCAGTTAATCAAGCGGTGACAAACAACTGTTTAGTACGTTTTGGTCCAAAGAGTGCAAGAGTCATGCAGAGTGGAGAATGTATACTCGAGGTCAAGCGCGTTGGAAATCAGCAATTGGCAAAGAATCCAGTACATCATGCTTGGACCAAGCATATAGATATAAGATATCATTTTGTACGTCAAGTTGTCAATGAGGGTCAAATTGTTTTGAAGTATGTTCCTACAAATGTTATGATGACGTGCTTACCAAGAATTTTTTAAAAGGGAAACATAATGAATTTATGAACATGTTAAATTTAAAGTAAATTTTGTAATGCATGTTTGCATTTAGGAAGGGTGTTGAAAAATGTAATTTAACAGTCACTGCACACATGAACATACGCATTCATGTATAATCTCTTCTCTGTTTGAATGCTGTAAAACGAATACTGTAAACTAACAGAGTCGAGTCAGTCGTTAATAAACTTTGCATGCAGATCGTCTCCGTCTTTAATTGACCTGCACACAATTAACCAGGCACTACCTGACACAAGGAATCTCCTCCAACAGGTTATGGGCCCAGGACGTGGCCTGGTAGGATTGTGAAGCTTCTTTACGTGGTTTCCAATGTTACGAACTTGGAAAGGATAAATCCCAAAAATGAGTGCATTGTACCAAATAGAAAAGCTAGAAGAGCAGAACTATGACTCATGGAGCATACAGATGTGAACCGTATTGGTGCATGCGGATCTATGGGTAGTTGCATCAGGAAATTTACTGCAGTTTGATGTCAGTGCAGGTGTAAACTGGAGTGCTTTGGATCGTAAGGCAATGGCAACGATCATAGCGAAATTGTGAATCAGCTTGCAGCAGTCGGAATAAATTAAGTTGACGAGCTCAAGGTCATTATTTTGCTTTCCAGTCTTCCAGACGATTATGAGAATTTCGTTGTCGCCATCGAGACGCGCGAAAGAAGAAGGCGAGAGGAAAGAAAATGCAGGCAAGCATATCGCTACTGCGCAGGCCTTAACAGTTAGGCAAAGGCAAAATAGCAGTGCGAAGGTCGCCACAAAGACGAAGCTGACTAAAGTAGTCTGTTATTAGTGTGGTGAAGAAGGGCACATTAAGGCGAATTGCCGCAATGAATTCGCCAAATATGGTGACAATAAAAGAGACGCAGTAAAAAGCGTGCAGCGAAATTGCAGCTTGTTGAACGAGTTGAATGCACACAGCTTTAAGCGATCAAGATACAGACGGATTTGTGTACCCTGGTCTTACACAATGTTCTATATGTGCCAAAGCTGACGACGAATTTTATGTCAGTTAACCAAGCGGTGACAAACAACTGTTTAGTACGTTTTGGTCCAAAGAGTGCAAGAGTCATGCAGAGTGGAGAATGTATACTCGAGGTCAAGCGCGTTGGAAATTTGTTTATGTTTGAGGGACATATTAACAATTGTTATGCTGCTGAAAAGCGGATGGAATACTTTGGCATAACAGATATGGGCATTTGAATTATGCAAGCTTACAGGAAATGGCAAAGAAAGGAATGGTGCGCGGTATGGAAAACATTGACATTTTCGAGAAGATATCGTGCAAGACATGCATGGTGAGCAAAGTTCACGTGCAGCAATTCGCAAGCGCAACAGGGAGTCGAGCGCAAGAGCTACTGGAGTTAGTTCACACTGACGTATGCGGGCCATTCGAAACAAAGTCGCTTGGTGGGTCTAGATACTTTCTCACGTTTATTGATGACAAATCGAGGCAGATTTTTGTATATTTTCTGAAAGGAAAAGACGAGGTCTTCAGAAAGTTTTTGGAATACAAAAATCTAGTGGAGCGCCAAACAGGAAAAAAAGATCAAGTGTATTCACAGCGACAACGGTCGCGAATTTGTAAATAAAACATTCGACGGTTTTTTGAAAACAAATGGAAGAGCATCGAGGGAATACAAGTGACGAACAAAATGATGATGACGAAAAGACCAGCGATGACGACTCTACTTCTCAGGCGGATACTACTGACCAAAGTAGTGCAAATGAATTTGCAAGTGCAGAAGAGCGCGAGGCTGAGCAAGCCACACGAATTGGACCTGGCAGACCCAAGCTGCTTAGAACGGGTAGACCTGGTCGCCCAAAGAAGCAATACAACGTACTTAGCGCACTGGTTACAAGCGATGTACCCACTCCAACGTCTTTTGAGAAGGCGACGCGCGGTATGCATGCTTCACATTGGCGTGAAATAATGCAGAAGGAGTACGAGGCTTTGATTACAAATCAAACCTGGCAGTTGGTAGACTTACCAAAAGATCAACGTGCTATTGGCTGTAAGTGGGTGTACAGTCTAAAGCGGGATGCAAGTGGCCAAATACAACGCTTCAAGGCACGACTGGTGGCAAAAGTATGGTGAAAGCAGTATGGCGTTAACTACAGCGAAAAATTTTCACCAGTATGCAGGCTGGAGAGTTTGCGGTTTATATTGGTACTCGCAGCAGAATTAAACTTGTACTTACATCAGATGGATGTTTGTACTGCGTATCTTAACAGTGATCAGGCGGACACTGTTTATATGAAACAGCCGCAGGGATTCGCAGTCGGCAATCAGACGGACAAAGTATTGCTAGTGAAGAAAGCGATATATGGAAAAACTAGACGGCATATTGCGGAAGATTGGATTCGTTGCTTGCAACAACAAGCCATGCCTTTATAGGCGTATGGGAGACATGGTGAGCATTAAGGCAGATATTTCCAAGTCAGGAGATTCAACGAGAGGGTGAACTTGGAAAGATCACTCTGGGCCATACGCAATATATCAAGGAGCTGTTGCGTAGACACGGCATGGAAAATTGTAGGCCAGCAGCTACGCCTTTAGATGCTGGATACCAAGTGGCTTGCAACGGCAGCCATTGTCAGAGGGTAGATGCGACATCGTACCAAACACAAGTGGGAGAGCTGATGTGGTTGGCTCTAACAACACGTCCAGATATTTTGCACTCGGTTGCAAAGTAAGCCCAGCGGAACATGCATCCGTACAGTGAACACCTTGCAGGTGTGAAGCATGTCCTGCGTTATTTAGCGTCTACAGTGGAGCTAAAAATACACTATAAAAAATGTGGAAAGCCTTTCGAAGGCTTTGTTGATGCTGATTGGGCTGGTGACCAGGTAGACCGCAAATCCTATACTGGCTATGTATATTTTCTTGCTGGCGGACCGATATCCTGGAAATCAGAAAAACAACGAAGCGTGGCACTCAGCAGCACGGAAGCTGAGTATATGGCATTGTCAGCGGCGTGCAAAGAAGCTATCGTGATGCGCAAGTTAATTATCGATGTTGGCTGCGGCACTGAGATAACCCCGACGGTGTTGTATGGAGACAACCTGAGTGCGCAGCAATTGGCAAAGAATCCAGTACATCATGCTTGGACCAAGCATATAGATATGAGATATCATTTTGTACGTCAAGTTGTCAATGAGGGTCAAATTGTTTTGAAGTATGTTCCTACAAATGTTATGATGACGTGCTTACCAAGAATTTTTTAAAAGGGAAACATAATGAATTTATGAACATGTTAAATTTAAAGTAAATTTTGTAATGCATGTTTGCATTTAGGAAGGGTGTTGAAAAATGTAATTTAACAGTCACTGCACACGTGAACATACGCATTCATGTATAATCTCTTCTCTGTTTGAATGCTGTAAAACGAATACTGTAAACTAACAGAGTCGAGTCAGTCGTTAATAAACTTTGCATGCAGATCGTCTCCGTCTTTAATTGACCTGCACACAATTAACCAGGCACTACCTGACACAAGGAATCTCCTCTAACAGTAAAGTGTACCTTTTGGGTTTTTATACCCTGAATCCATTGAAAATGGGTAAAAAAGGGTATAATGGTTTTGTGCAAATGTATGTAACAGGGAGAAGGAAGCATCTCCGACCCCATAAAGTATATATATTCTTGATCAGCATCACTAGCCGAGTCGATTTAGCCATGTCCGTCTGTCTGTCCGTCTGTCCGTCTGTCTGTATGAACGCGTCGATTTCAGAGACTACAAAAGCTAGAATTCGGTTCGTATATACCATACGCAGATCAAGTTTATTTCAAAACATCGATAACTCCTTCCGTTTTCTTTTTATCGATATTTATCGCTTTTTTGACTCGGTTTTTTAAGCATAACTCCCAAATTATAAGAGCTAGAGCCACCAAATTTATTTTTTTATGTTCGCGTAAAACATACGAAGAATTTAAGCCCTTGGATACCGCCCCCAATATTGAAAAAACCATAAAAACAAAGTAAATTAAATACTACACACGTGCAAATTGGTTTGTAGATACATTTCGATGATCTGACTAAGTCATGAAAATTTCATAACGATCGTACATTTAGTTTACGGGCAAATCAAGAATCTATTTTCAGTAGTGGGGGCAAAGCGCAGCTGCTTGGCAATTTCTGTGTACATGTGCACACATACATATGCATGTGCAGAATGTCTTGCGTTTTTCTACGAATTCTAGGAATTTTTGCAACGGTTAAATTGAATTTTAACACAATGAAGATAACTACGAGCGGGGTCCAGTTGGTAAGAGTTGTGCCGCGTAACGTGGAGGTCCGGGTTAGAATTCAGCACTGGTATGGTAGAGCAATGTTGAATTAATTTATTTTTCGTTATTCATAATTATTATTATTATTAATTTGTATCGTTTTAATGACAAGTGCAAAATTTTCGTTTTCCTTGATTTTTGGCGATAATTAAGTAATGTTATACCTTACAAGGATAATGTGGTAGTGTGGTGCAGTTGGTAAGAGTTGTGCATCTCATCACGAGGAAACCGAGTTCAACTCCCGGTTGTGGAGTATTCATTTTTCCGTTGGTAATTATTAGTAAATTTTTATACCCTGAACCCATTGAAAATGGGTAAAAAGGGGTATAATGGTTTTGTTTAAATGTATGTAACAGGCAGAAGGAAGCATCTCCGACACCATAAAGTATATATATTCTTGATCAGCATCACTAGCCGAGTCGATTAAGCCATGCATTTGCCATAAAAACGATAAGAAATAAATAAATAAATAACACGATAAATAACAATTATTAATATATAAAAATATAAATTGCACACTGTCGCTACCCGAACTCGAACCGCTGCCCCTTTGCTTTCACAGCTGCACAACTCTTACCGGCTGCGCCACACTTCCATATAACTTTGTTGTGATAAAATTCAACTTAACTTAAGCAAAAAAAAAAAAAAAAATTAAAAAAAAAAACACGACAAAATGTTGCAGTTGTCTGTATGTGCGGACTTGCTTGTGCTTCAGTCAATCAGCTGTGCTTGGTCCCCAATACTGATAAGAGATTCTTGATTTGCTCGTAAACTAAATTGCTTGGTCCCCACTACTGAAAATAGATTCTTGATTTGCTCGTCAACTAAATGTATGATCGTTATGAAATTTTCAGGATTGAATAAGGAATACAAAATATATGTACGAACCAATTTGCAAGACTGTAGTATTTGTTTTTTGGCTTTTTTGGTTATATTTGGGGCGATTGGGGGAAGGTATTCAAAATCTGCGTATACTTTACGCGATAAAAAATCGGAAAGATTATTGATATTTTGAAATAAACTTTATCAGCGTATGATATATACGAGCCGAATGGCTCCAAGATAACTTTCTTTCTTTCTTTTGTATGCTCTAAAATGGACGCGCTCACTCAGTCAGGCGGACAGACAGACAGACGGACATGACTGACAATTTGCAACGGGCTTAGGGTATAAAAATTACGATATGATGCACGTTTTAAAAGTAATTCATTGTGAAATATATGGTGATTGTATGACACATGCAAAATATTGTGTGTCTTTCAGGCTAAAAAAAGATGCTGAACGAAGGAATACTAAAGCTTTCGGCGTCGGACAATTCGTCTTCAAAAGCAGTCGCCTCGAACAAGAAGACTTGGCTTTACCTTGGAGGTGTACCTTTTGGGTTTTTTTTTTTCTAAGATGTTTGCTTGGAGTAAGATGACTGGTCTATCTCAATGGGCTCTGTGTTTCTACGTCCCTGATAACTTATCAGTTGTCTGTACCGCAAAAACGAATCTATTTCTCATAGCCGGGCATTGTTGAGAGCTGCCCGACAGCCACTGGCTCTTCGTGTAGTGAAGGTTCTTGCCATGGCTTGATTTCCGGTGTTTTGTGAGATCTCTTAACCATTATTTTGGCGTCGACCCTGTGGTCGTTGACCGCAAGACTTTTGGGACTTTTCTTCGATGTGCTTAGCAAAACTAGTAGCATAACATATAACGCAAATTGATGGCCTCTGCCTCTTGTGCCAAGGCCAGTGCAGTTGGCGAATCTCGAGGTTGGGCTACGAAAATGGCTGATTGAAGGGAGTTCTTTAATCATTAATGTTTTATTTGTCAGTAGTTTTAAAGTTTTTTCGATTTTATCATTATGCTCTAAAAGAAGCATATCGCTCTTTCTCATCAGATCCAGCTCTTTCAGAATGAAGCCTCTTGGTGTCTTGTCTGCGTATGTAAAATCAAGCCTAGAAAAACTCTTTGTTGTTGTTCAAACTTGCTGTTAGCTGACAAATTTTCTCGTCAAATCGGCGTGCCTGTGCTTCGAGTTCAGATCTAACGGTCTCCATGTTTGATTTTTCTCGGCTAACTTATCGTTCACGAAGTGAAACTAGTATATTGGGTTTGAGCAATCCGTCATGCTGTCCGTCTGTCTAGATGAGCGCAACTTTTTTCGGCGCTATTAAAGATAGAGACTTGAAACTTTGAATATATACTTGTCGTTATCCTCTTCAGACAAAGTGTTAAGATTTTTGTGCCACGCCTACTGGGAGACAGGCAATTCGATAAAATTTCGATACACCTAAAATCGCAAATCGATTAAAGGTGAATATTTCCCACAATTTTAGAGATAGACCTACTTGGTATGTAGATAGCTGGTGACCTCCTCCACAGACTTCAGTCAGATTGCTATCCCAACCACGCCCACTAGAAGGCCCCCCAGCGCCCCCTCCCTAAATAATCGGAAATGCCTAATTCACCCACATTAATTAAGCTACAGTTACTAAATTTGGGATATTTTACTGGGAAGCTCCCTCAAAAGTTACAGAAAAATATTTACGGCCAGTAACGCCCAACTACAACGTTCTTACTTGTTTTATTTGTTTGTGTTAAGTCAAATAATAATAAGTGCACGTGCCTTCACAAGCCTAAATTATACGAAACTACATGTGTACGTTGCTTCAGGTGTGCAGTTGCTAGGTAGGGTAAGCACGCTGTGTGACGGTGGCATTTTTTTTAAATAGTGATAACAATAAAAATAAACCCTTACCTTCACCGTTGTAACAGTATTGCTTAGTCCCAATAAATTTATCTGTTTAAGTGTAATGTTGTAAGTAAACATTTTATGGCGGATCGAATATATACTATTTTGCATATACAAACTAAATTTCATAAATATGCACAGTTTTATTTAAATTTTTTGGCGTCATTCAGATTGCGAATTCTTTGATATAGTTAGACTACCTGCCTGCCCTAGGCTACGTCGGTATTGGGCTTCAGTCACCATTATACCTCCATATCCACGAGGCGTGTATATAATCCAGAAGCAATAAACCGTTTACTTGCAGCAATATCCAAACGTGCTGCTACTTTTAAATCGTTGAGTTGTTTTTCGCGAGCTAACATTTCTTTTGCTCGACCCAAATCGTGTAAGATGTAGTGCTACGGAAAATAATCGATGATTAGAAAACATTCATAATTGAACTGTACAATTTATTGCTAAGTCGACTTAAAGTGGGCAATACTATACAATGTCCAACCAAAATCAATATGAATTCGGGATGAGTAGCGCTCATAAAATTGAATGCAAATCAAAATTTCCAGTAGCACTAGTTCATTTAGTTGACTTTGCTTTCTTAAACCGACTCAAGAAACCAACGAGTATTGTTGCTGTATTGTGTAATAATAACTCTATTATGTATACTTGCACTGTAATACAACTAATAATAGTAAACGAGTATGCTAAACCAAAAAAAGAATGCCTTTGCTATGTCATAATTGACACATAAACTGCGTTTTAGATACCACCCAACATTTTTATTCCCTGAACCCATTGAAAATGGGTAAAAAAGGGTATAATGGTTTTGTTCAAATGTATGTAACAGGCAGAAGGAAGCATCTCCGACCCCATAAAGTATATATATTCTTGATCAGCACCACTAGCCGAGTCGATTTAGCCATGTCCGTCTGTCTGTCCGTCTGTCTGTCCGTCTGTCTGTATGCACGCGTCGATTTCAGAGACTACAAAAGCTAGAAAGCTGATCTATGTCTCATTCGGTTCGTATATACCATACGCAGATCAAGTTTATTTCAAAACATCGATTACTCCTTCCGTTTTCTTATTATCGATATTTATCGCTTTTTTGACTCGGTTTTTTAAGCATAACTCCCAAACCATAAAAGCTAGAGCCACCAAATTTATTGTTTTATGTAAAACATACGAAGAATTTAAATGTTTCAGATTTTGGATACCTCCCCCCAATCGCCCACAATATTGATAAAACCAAAAAACAAAGTAAATCAAATACTACACACGTGCAAATTGGTGTGTAGATACATTTCGATGATCTGAATAAGTCCTGAAAATTTCATAACGATCGTACATTTAGTTTACGAGCAAATCAAGAATCTATTTTCAGTAGTGGGGGCAAAGCGCAGCTGCTTGGGAATTTCTGTGTACATGTGCACGCTTACATATGCATATGCAAAATTTGTCTTGCGTTTTTCTAGGAATTTTTTTTGCAACGGTTAAGTTAAATTTTAGCACAGCAAAAACAATTAAGAGCGTGGTCCAGTGGGCAAGAGTTGTGCCTCTTAACACGATTGGACCGAGTTCGACTCCCGGTTGTGGAGTTTTTATTTTTCCATTTGTAATTATAAGTACATTTTATTTTTTACTTTCAACAGGCTAAATACTCATCAACTGCCGAGAGTTTGTGTGCTTGTGTTCATTTCTGGGTTCAGGGTATCGACTAGTCGGGCGGTCCCGACTAGAGCAATCTCACTTGTTTTTATGTGACAAATTTGAGATTTGAGATACAAACCTCCTAATGTCATTAAATAATTTAACTCAATTATTGTTTTTGTCTTTATCAAAAGAAATTTGATCACGAAGAAATGTTATATTCAATATCGTATAATGGAATCAGACAAATAATTGAGATATTATATTAACTTATTTTAACATTAAAATTAATTTTAAATTTAAATAGACTTTTCTAGGTTGGTTGGTAGTTGATGTGGTTGTTTTTCATGATTTTATTTTGTTCCTTCTAAAGTTATTTTTCTACTCCACATTATTAACCTATCTATGAAAAGTTTACTCATTTCAAAACAGTCTTTATTTACTTTACCTCTTCTCTGTCAGAAAATAAATATTTTTGTAGGCTACATACATAGTTGCATCTATTGACAAGTTTTAAAATTTGTAAAAGTTGTTAACACAGTGACCAAAGGTTGGCCAAGGTTTGCCCTGTACGGCAAAAGTACAAGGCGTTACTCACTGTGCAACCCCCTCAGAGAGTCCTAGTCGTGGCGTCTTCAGCTCTAACATCCAAGGAAAGGGAGTGCAAGCGTCTCCTTAGAATGACTTTTGCTGAACCCATAAAGTATATATTCTTGACGACGACCAACATATTATAAAATTGGCACTCTTTGTTCCCCTCAAGAAACTGAACTAACAAAATAATAGCATGAGACTAGTATACGGCTGACTCAATACTTATGTAATGTTTTGTAATATATATGTCATAAATAAATAAATAAAAAACGAAAAAGCTTATAGCTTCGTTTTCTTTTTTATCACAATTTTCTTATATGAAAATAAGTAAGAACGTTTCGACAAAAGTTCGAGTTCAAAGTCGCACAAAAAAAGTTTAACAAAAAACATGAATTGTGTTAAGACAGTGGCGCAACAGCTGATTTATGCGTAGAAAAACAAACGGTTTATTGAACTCAACGAGTACAAAGAGCGCATAACTCTTGCACGTGACAATTACATGGAAGCAAGTGGTTGTGGTACCGTACGGATTTACTGGCAAAATGGAAAAGCTCTAGTATGTCGACGTATCGATGTATTGAACAAAAAGGCCTGCAATGCAATTTTATTTCAGTGGCAAAAACAAAAACAACGGATATAAAGTTGAATTTACAGCAAAAACCAGTGAGATTGCTCTATTCGGGACCGCCCGACTAGTAGATACCCTGAACTCAGAAACGAACTCATACACACACACTCGTCAGTTGATGAGTATTGAGCCTGTTAAAATGAAAAAACAATTTACTTATAATTACCAACGGAAAAATAAATACTTCCACAACCGGGAATCGAACTCGTTCCCCCGTGTTAAGATGCACAACTCTTACCAACTGCACCACGCTCTTTCTTCTCCTCGTTGTGTTAAAAATCAATTTAACCGTTGCAAACAAAATTCCTAGAAGAACGCAAGACAAATTTTGCATATGCATATGTATGCGTGCACATGTACACAGAAATTGGCAAGCAGCTGCGCTTTGCCCCTACTACTGAAAATAGATTCTTGATTTGCTCGTAAACTAAATGTACGATCGTTATAAAATGCTTCCTTCTGCCTGTTACATACATTTACACAAAACCATTATACCCTTTTTTACCCATTTTCAATGGGTTCAGGGTATAAATAACATAACATAAATTAACCATCTCAAAACAAAATTTTAAGGAAAACTAGACAAAATTCTGCATTTGCCATAAAAACGATAAGAAATAAATAAACAAATAACACGATAAATAACAATTATTAATATATAAAAATATAAATTGCACACTGTCGCTACCCGAACTCGAACCGCTGCCCCTTTGCTTTCACAGCTGCACAACTCTTACCGGCTGCGCCACACTTCCATATAACTTTGTTGTGATAAAATTCAACTTAACTTAAGCAAAAAAAAAAAAAAAAATTAAAAAAAAAAACACGACAAAATGTTGCAGTTGTCTGTATGTGCGGACTTGCTTGTGCTTCAGTCAATCAGCTGTGCTTGGTCCCCAATACTGATAAGAGATTCTTGATTTGCTCGTAAACTAAATTGCTTGGTCCCCACTACTGAAAATAGATTCTTGATTTGCTCGTCAACTAAATGTATGATCGTTATGAAATTTTCAGGATTGAATAAGGAATACAAAATATATGTACGAACCAATTTGCAAGACTGTAGTATTTGTTTTTTGGCTTTTTTGGTTATATTTGGGGCGATTGGGGGAAGGTATTCAAAATCTGCGTATACTTTACGCGATAAAAAATCGGAAAGATTATTGATATTTTGAAATAAACTTTATCAGCGTATGATATATACGAGCCGAATGTCTCCAAGATAACTTTCTTTCTTTCTTTTGTATGCTCTAAAATGGACGCGCTCACTCAGTCAGGCGGACAGACAGACAGACGGACATGACTGACAATTTGCAACGGGCTTAGGGTATAAAAATTACGATATGATGCACGTTTTAAAAGTAATTCGTTGTGAAATATATGGTGATTGTATGACACATGCAAAATATTGTGTGTCTTTCAGGCTAAAAAAAGATGCTGAACGAAGGAATACTAAAGCTTTCGGCGTCGGACAATTCGTCTTCAAAAGCAGTCGCCTCGAACAAGAAGACTTGGCTTTACCTTGGAAGTGTACCTTTTGGGTTTTTTTTTTCTAAGATGTTTGCTTGAAGTAAGATGACTGGTCTATCTCCATGGACTCTGTGTTTCTACGTCCCTGATAACTTATCAGTTGTCTGTACCGCAAAAACGAATCTATTTCTCATAGCCGGGCATTGTTGAGAGCTGCCCGACATGGCCTGGCTCTTCGTGTAGTGGGGGTTCTTGCCATGGTTTGATTTCCGGCGTTTTGTGAGATCTCTTAACCATTATTTTGGCACCGACCCTGTGGTCGTTGACCGCAAGACTTTTGGGACTTTTCTTTGATATGCTTAGCAAAACTAGTAGCAAAACATATAACGCAAATTGATGGCCTCTGCCTCTTGTGCCAAGGCCAGTGCAGTTGGCGAATCTCGAGGTTGGGCTACGAAAATGGCTGATTGAAGGGAGTTCTTTAATCATTAATGTTTTATTTGTCAGTAGTTTGAACTTTCTTCGATTTTTTCATGATGCTTTAAAAGAAGCATATTGCTCTTTCTCATCAGATCCAGCTCTTTCAGAATGACGCGTCTTGGTGTCTTGTCTGCGTATGTAAAATCAAGCCTAGACAAACTTGTTGTTGTTGTTCGAACTTGACAAATTTCTTCGTTAAATGTGCGTGCCTGTGCTTCGAGTTCAGATCTAACGGTCTCCATGTTTAATTTTTCTGGACTAACTTTAGTTCCCTATAATTGAATATAAGTACTTCGTCACTATAAGACATTAAATGACAAAAGTAAAGGGGCACTTGAAATTTTTGAATTGTTCTTATTTGTCCGGACACAACAGCTGACGGAAATACATTTATTATACATTTCCTTTTATTAAACTTTTTTTTTAATTTAACCGTCGATATTGAGGTTTAAAAATCAACAAATTTATTTACATTGGCCAATTGATCGCTCACTTACATGAATCTTATGTCTACAATCGGAGATAATTTCCTTTATGGTGTTTTGTTGAGCTGTTGCTGATTGGTGTTATTGTTGTTTTTTATACCCTGAACCCATTGAAAATGGGTAAAAAGGTTTTGGTTTTGTTAAAATGTATGTAACAGGCAAAAGGAGGCATCGCAATTCAAATACTATAGACCTAAAAATTGGTTTGTACATACACTTAAATGCTGCTTATAAATCCTAAAGTTTCATAACGATCATACACTTAGTTTAGCAGAAAATAAAGATATCGTTTTTATAGTGGGGCACGCGCATCAACCGAGTAAAGTGCGTGCGGCGTGCATTTGTGTGTGTGTATGTGTAAATTTGTGTATGTATGTATGAATGCAAACGGGTTGAAATGCTTATGAAGACACTTGTTAATTTTAAATCGCTTAGTTTCAGCTCAGATAGAGTTTAATTTTTTGTTTTCAGTTGGGTTTTTATACTTGTTCACGAAGTGAAATTAGTATATTGGGTTTGTGCAATCCGTCATGCTGTCCGTCTGTCTGGATGAACGCAACTTTTTTTTGGCGCTATTAAAGATAGAGACTTGAAACTTTGGATATATACTTGTAGTTATCCTCTTCAGACAAAGTGTTAATATTTTTGTGCCCCGCCTTCTGGGAGGCTGGCAATTCGATGACAATGCACAGTCTTGTTCTTATATGCATAGTAACACGAGCTAACAAATGTATATAATATAAAATGAGTAACAATGTACGGTAATACTCATGCAGGTACAATCCTGACTTCTTCTGCTACATAAGCAAGGAATATACTTTTTATATATATATTTTTTGTTATATTTGCTTTTTATCGACTGAAAAAAACTTTTCAAGGTATCGAACATTTTAAATAGACTTGATAGTGCACGTGTACATTGCTTCAGGTGTGCAGTTGCTAGGTAGGGTAAGCACGCTGTGTGACGGTGGCATTTTTTTAAAATAGTGATAACAATTAAAATAAACCCTTACCTTCACGGTCGTAACAGTATTGCTTAGTCCCAATAAATTTATCTGTTTAAGTGTAATTCTGTAAGTAAACATTTTATGGCGGATCGAATATATACTATTTTGCATATACAAACTAAATTTCATAAATATGCACAGTTTAATTTAAATTTATTTGGCGTCATTCAGATTGCGAATTGTTTGATATGGTTAGACTACCTGCCTGCCCTAGGCTACGTCGGTATTGGGCTTCAGTCACCATTATACCCTCCATATCCACGAGGCGTGTATATAATCCAGAAGCAATAAACCGTTTACTTGCAGCAATATCCAAACGTGCTGCTACTTTTAAATCGTTGAGTTGTTTTTCGCGAGCTAACATTTCTTTTGCTCGACCCAAATCGTGTAAGATGTAGTGCTACGGAAAATAATCGATGATTAGAAAACATTCCTAATTGAACTGTTTAATTTATTGCTAAGTCGACTTAATAATAATAGTAAACGAGTATACTAAACCAAAAAAAAGTATGCCTTTGCTACGTCATAATTGATACCTAAACTGTGTGTTAGATACCACCAATCATTTATTTTTTTGTAACAAATTTAAGATTTAAGATAAAATCCTCTTTTATATTAGAAAAGGTCATTAAATAATTTAACTCAATTATTGTTTTTGTCTTTAGCAAAAGAAATTTGACCAAAAAGAAATGTTATATTCAATATATATAATTGTCTTGTCGCAAAATATTACGTTTTCCCAGTATTCTGCCGGCTGATTAATTATCTTTATAGCGAAATTGAAGCGCTTTTTATTAATTAATCAATGGAAGCAGCGGTTTCTTACGAGCAACGCTTAAAGAGTGTCTATGTCGTAGAATCGCTTGGCGTACTGTTTCATGCGACACAACTCAGTCACACATTTCCTTTAGATCTATGGCAAGTGTCCGTACTGAGGTTTGCGGATTTTGGTCAATCTTCCGCATCATTAGGCGGCCTGCCCGACTATAAAGCTTTTTGGGCATCCACCTGTACTCTTTTGTTCTAGTTTGCCTTAATTGTTGGCTCGATCTATAACATAAACAGATTTCGTGATACAGAAAACTTTTCCAACTGATTTGTCCAATGTGTGGTTACAATAAAATAATCGGACCAAATCAAAGCTAATCTTTTTCCAGGCATTTTAAAGATTATTATTATTGACTTTTAGAAGCGTACTCAGCAAAATTTCACAAACAAATTAAAAAACTTGCGAAAATAAACATGTATTGAGAAACGCATATAGCACAGATAACGGTGAAGTACCGTTGTTTCGAAAAATTAGAGCAAAACAGAAGTGGAAAAAGCAATGTGTAAACAGTTTGTTGACAGCTTAAATAATTAGTAATGTAAGTTATTTTGGTTTATTGATACATATTTATATATTTTGGTTATTTTGATACATATTTATAGTTTTGTAACCTGTTTTTTATAATTGAACTTAAACTTTATTATTAAATATAAAATAAATAAAAATATTTGCATCTAAATTCACAAAATATATTTTTTTCGCAGTGTGTAAAGTGTTTCTTGACAAACTGTATATCGGTTTTTGCGAATACGGGAGCGGCAGGAGGCATGGCCAAAATTTTTTTTTATGATATTTGGGGGAGCATTTATGTCAAATATTTCCCCTATTTGGAGATATAAGCATATCCAATTTTTTAGGGCGAGGCGCTGGTGAGCGTTAAAGTTGGCGTAGCCGAGATATCAAGGTCAAAATCTTTAGGCGAAGTCACCAAATTTGGTTACTCTAACTTTGAAATTGTGTAAATATGCACCACTTATCAATTCGAGCTGTCAGGTATATCGGGTTTTACGATTATGGGGGCGGGAGGGAGTGTGGCCAAAGAACTCTTTTGTAATGTTTGGGAAAGCACTCATGCAATATATATGCAAAATTTGTGACTCAAGCTTAAAAACTGCGGGTTATGTTAGTATATCCAATTTTTTAGGACTTGGCGCTGGAGGGCGCTGCGGTGGGCGTGGCTGAAATATCAAGGCCGTAATCTTTTTGGGAGATTATTAGTTATCTACATACCAAGTTTGGTGACTCTATCTTTTAAATTGTGGACTTTCAATCTTCAAGTCTCTAGCTTCAATAGCGGCGAATAAAATTGCGTTCATACGGACAGCAAGGCGGACATTGCACAAAACCAATATACTCTTTTCACTTCGTGAACGAGTATAAATAACACTGCATTGTTCATTTGTTCTAAATTTAAATTTTTCATAAATGCTCTTAACGTTTAGGTCGCATGGAAATAGCTTGGATACAGGATCCCAGGAGAAGAGAGATCTCAGCTTAAAAGTGATTGACGTGCTTTACTTGTGCTTCAATACTTTAATTTGTTTTTGCGGAAATAAATTTCCGTTTGAAATATTTGACTACCTTTTTAAGCTTTATTTTTTTGTATTTATTAAACGCGTCATCAGTCCTTTGTAGTTGTAGGTGTCAGCTTTGTTTATCTCCATTTGGCGCTTCAATTCACAGCGTTTGTGTGTTCTTGCGCATCACGCTGGGTAAAAAGGGTATAATGGTTTTGTTAAAATGTATGTAACAAAAGGAGGCATATCCGACCCCATAAAGTATATACATTCTTGATCAGGACGACGAGCTGAGTTGATTTAGCCATGTCCGTCTGTCCCTTTACCTGTCTGTCTGTCCGTCTGTATGAACGCAGCGATCTCGGAAACTACACAAGCTAGAAAGATGATCTTGGTCTCATTAAGTTCGGACATATCATACGCAGAAAAAGTATATCATTTTTTTCGATAACTTGCTTTGTTTTATTAATATCGATAAGAATCGATAACAGCCTTTTGTTTATTAAAAATATCTCGGTAACTAAAAGATCTAGAGGCAAAAAGTATAGTGTGCTATATACTTTTTGACTAGACGCAGATTTTGATACCTCCGGATTTTGGATACCTCCCCCAATCGCCCCCAGTATCGACAAAACCATAAAAATCGCAAATCAAATACTACAGAGCTGAGAATTGGTGTGTATACACATTTCAATGCTCTTAATAAAATCATGCACTTAGTTTAGCAGAAAATTAAGATTCCGTTTCTATAGTGGAACACGCGCAGCAACCGAGTAAAGTGCGTGCGGTGTGCATTTGTGGGTATGTAAATTTGTGTATGTATGTATGAATGTAAACGGCTTGAAATGCTGATGGAGACAGATCGCAGGGTTCAGGGCCTCTCCTAGTCGGGCGGCCACGACTAGTGCCCTCTCACTTTTTACACAAGAATTGTTTGCAAAAGAAATTTTACGTTTGCTTTCTCTATTTCCATGCGCCGTTTGTTTTCTGCTTTGTGCTCTCACATTGAACTCTATTTGGTGTGACCCCTGTAGCCAATATGTCGTGTTGCAAAAAATCATGCACTTATAAGCAGGCCTGGTTGTCCGAGAATATGATGCATGCTAAATGTTTAGGCCTCACTGGGTGCGATTGCGATAAAATATCCGCTGCAGTTCAAAAGGACTAGCGGTCGTACCAAGTATTGTTGCATCGAGACTTGAATTGATTTATCTAGAATTTACAGTTCTGAAAAATGTCGCTAAGCAACTTTCGAGTGACTTTGCGACTGCTGCGCCGTCTTCTCTTCCAACTCCAAGTTTTACTGTTGTTCCGCCCCGAAAACAAGTCTTTGTGTCTAGGCTTTCCTCAGACACCACTTGTGATTCTTTGGCTGCTTATATTGCGAGCACATCTTCTGTATCCGTAACAATAAGCAAATTTAAATCTTCCACTCCTCGTGAAATATCATCCTTTAAAGTTAATCATCCCACATTCTGGCTACCTTACATGTTTGTTCACGAGTTTAAGCCTAACAAGTGAGATTGCTCTAGTCGGGAACGCCCGACTAGTAGATACCCTGAACCCAGAAATTAACACATACACACAAACTCTCGGCAGTTGATGAGTATTGAGCCTTTTAAAAATTAAAAAAAAAAACAATTACCAACGGAAAAACAAATGTTCCACAACCGGGGCTCGAGAACTCGCTCTCTCCGTCTTAAGATGCACGACTCTTACCAACTGCACCACACTACCACATTTTTCGCGAATGATATAACATTACTTAACCAACGCAAAAAGTCAAGGAAAACGAAAATTTTGCAGTTGTCATTAAAACGTTACAAATTAATTAAAATAATAAGTATAACTAAATAAAAAATAAAACAATTCAACATTTACTACCATACCGTCGCTGGATTCGAACCCGGACCTCCACGTTGCGCGTCACAACTCTTACCAACTGGTCCACGCTCTTTCTGCTCCTCGTTGTGTTAAAAATCAATTTAACCGTTGCAAACAAAATTCCTAGAAGAACGCAAGACAAATTTTGCATATGCATATGTGCACAGAAATTGCCAAGCGCTTTGCCCCCACTACTGAAAATAGATTCTTGATTTGCTCGTAAACTAAATGTACGATCGCTATGAAATTTTCAGGACTTATTCAAATCATCGAAATGTGGTTGTTTTTATGGTTTTTTCAATATTGGGGGCGATTGGGGGGAGGTATCCAAAACCTAAAGGGCTTAAATTCTTTGTTTGTTTTACGCGAACATAAAAAAATAAATTTGGTGGCTCTGGCTTTTATAGTTTAGTAGTTATGCTTAAAAAATCCAGTCAAAAAAGCGATAAATATCGATAAGAAAACGGAAGGAGTTATCGATGTTTTGAATTAAACTTGATCTGCGTATGGTGTATACGAACCGAATGAGACCAAGATCAGCTTTCTAGCTTTTGTAGTCTCTGAAATCGACGCGTTCATACAGACGGACGGACAGACAGACGGACATGGCTTAATCGACTCGGCTAGTGATGCTGATCAACAATATATATACTTTATGGGGTCGGAGATGCTTCCTTCTGCCGGTTAAATACATTTGCACAAAACTATTATACCCTTTTGTACCCATTTTCAATGGGTTCAGCGTATAAAAATAAATGTGAGCTTTTGCCTGACAGCCTTCCAATTTCCACGTTGTCTACATTCAGCAGTAATTTATCAAAAAACGAATTGCAAAATCTGAAAATTTTTATATTTTCTACCAGAATATCAGAGGCATAATATCTAAGCTTAAAGAGCGTATATCCTTTTTTCATTCGGATATGTTTGCTTTTTTTGAGACTTGGCTAAATTCTGCCATATCTGACTGAGAAGTGTTTGCAAATAACTTTACAGTTTATAGACAGGACCAACCAATTGCAATGTAGAGATTGTCTTTTAAAAAAGAACTCTGCGCTTTACTTATCTTCCTCCTTCTTCTAATATTGATGTTTACATGCATGTTCTAGACTGGCAAGCAGGTTTATAAGACCATGTATTTGCTCGCAGTGTCGAACTGGTACGCCGGAGTGCATCAATGAAACGCACGGCGTGATGAGTATATTTCAACTGATTTTATTTCTTAAAATCCTAGACTTATATAGGGTGTAGCCTAGACCCCATGCTGTGTTTCATGCAGCAGCCGTGCCAACAGGTCTGGTACGGTTGCTCAGCTGTGGGTGCTAACACTACTTCTATTTTTATATATCCACTAATGAGTTACATAGTGGATGTATCTATTTATACCCTGAACCCATTGAAAATGGGTAAAAAAGGGTGTAATGGTTTTGTGCAAATGTATGTAACAGGCAGAAGGAAGCATCTCCGACCCCATAAAGTATATATATTCTTGATCAGCATCACTAGCCGAGTCGATTTAGCCATGTCCGTCTGTCTGTCCGTCTGTCCGTCCGTCTGTATGAACGCGTCAATTTCAGAGACTACAAAAGTTAGAAAGCTGATCTTGGTTGCATTCGGTTCGTATATACCATACGCAGATCAAGTTTATTTCAAAACATCGATAACTCTTTCCGTTTTCTTATTATCGATATTTATCGCTTTTGACTCGGTTTTTTAAGAATAACTCCCAAACTATAAAAGCTAGAGCCACCAAATTATTAATTTTTTTATGTTCGCGTAAAACATACGAAGAACTTAAGCCCTTCAGGTTTTGGATACCTCCCCCCAATCGCTCCCAATATCGATAAAACCATAAACAAAGCAAATCAACTACTACACACGTGAAAATTGGTTTGTAGATACATTTCGATGATCTGAATAAGTCCTGAAAATTTCATAACGATCGTACATTTAGTTTACGAGCAAATCAAGAATCTATTTTCAGTAGTGGGGGCAAAGCGCAGCTGCTTGGCAATTTCTGTGTACATGTGCACGCATACATATGCACGTCCAAAAAGTCTTGCGTTTTCCTAGGAATTTTTTTAGGCAACAGTTAAATTGAATTTTAACACAACGAAGTGAAGTAAGAGCGTGGTCCAGTGGGTAAGAGTTGTGCCTCATAACGCGAAAGATCGGGTTCGAATTCAGCGCTGATATGGTAGAGCAATGTTGAATTATTTTATTTTTTCGTTATTTATAATGATTATTATTATTAATTTGTATCGTTTTAATGACAAGCGCAAAATTTTCGTTTTCGTTGACTTTTTGCGATGGTTAACTAATGTTATATCATTCGTCAAAAATGTGGTAGTGTGGTGCAGTTGGTAAGAGTCGTGCATCTTAAGACGGGGAGACCGAGTTCGAGCCCCGGCTGCGGAACATTTCTTTTTCCGTTGGTAATTGTCATCAACTGCCGAGAGGTTGTGTGTATGTGTTCATTTCTGGGTTCAGGGTATCTACTAGTCGGGCGGTCCCGACTAGAGCAATCTCACTTGTTTGATACTTAGGTTAAGGAAGGTGTTCATGTGTGAACATTCTGCCAAGGGCCGGCAAAGGTGATGGCCTGTAATTTTTGGCTTACATTTATTTTTCTTATAATGTATATTAATAATTATGTCTAAAACCATAACCACTATTAACGAAGCATGTCGGGATACGTGATGGAAATTTTAACTCATTGAGCTTAAAATGGCTTTCTTTTAATTCTTTAACTTCATTTAACAGTTTTTCTAATTCTTTATTAGCCTGCACGCCCATCAGTGGACAAACTTTGGTTATAGGTCTTATGGTGAATTAATCTTGTAGCTTTATTTTAACTACTCTAACCTTTTGATCTTTTCCCTTTGTGGACTTCCTCGATTCTTCCCAAGGGCCACCTTACTGGATGACATTTTTCGTCTTTCATTACTCTTTTTGGATGATATTTTACAGAGTTAACTCCGGCCTCCCATATACCTCCGATGTGAGGTCCTGCCGGCGCGGTAAAATGCCACTGAATATTGTCTTTTTCTAAAATTGGGGCAACCTTACTATTTTCAGTAACTGCTTTAAAGAATTCTTGATTATTCTTGTCGATGTCAATCTGCCTACACATTTTTTCTATTTTTGGTAACCGGGCCATTGCTTGTGGTTTTGATTCTCCCAACTCTTTTTCTTGTTTAAATGGAATAGTTACTACGTATCTTCCGTCTTCCTTTATTTTTGTTGTCTCCGTAAAGTTTTTCTCACAGATTTCAGTCTCTAAGTCTTCTATGTCTTCATCTTTAATTTCCCAAAATCGATCTAATTCAATGGTTGTTGCAACTGTGGTCTTTTCACCTTTGGATTTCGTGCCCCCTGACACGATCCACCCAAACTCTGTATTTTGACCGAGAAGACCGTCGATTTTCACAACTCCATTCTTTAAAATGTTCCGATTACTACGTCTACTCGACCTGGTTTATCAAAATGAGGATCAGCTAATATGTAGCTATCCCATTTTTCTTTGTCAACATCGATTGATCTATCTGGTAGAGCTTTCATTAGTTTTGGTAAAACTATTGCTTTAGTTTTGAATGGGTCTTTACTAGGATCTTTAGTTTTAATTGTTAAATTAACTTTGTATTTTGCTACCCTAGATTCTGTTGAGGATACTCCACTAATTTTTGTGTTGACCCGTAATCTAGGTAGCTTTAATATCTGGGCTGCTTTCTCAGATATTATCGTTGCTTGTGATCCACTATCAATTAACGCCGCAACTGCTCATACTTCCCAGATATCGATTTTATTTTTACAATTGCTGTTGCTAACAACTATTGATTTTCAGCTACACACGTGTTCACTTTTTCTCTTTTTTCAAAGTGAAGCATCGTATGATGCGCTCTGTTGCACTTTGAACAATTGTCTTCATTTGTGCATTTTTATACCCTGAACCCATTGAAAATGGGTAAAAAAGGGTATAATAGTTTTGTGCAAATGTATGTAACAGGCAGAAGGAAGCATCTCCGACCCCATAAAGTATATATATTCTTGATCAGCATCACTAGCCGAGTCGATTAAGCCATGTCCGTCTGTCTGTCCGTCTGTCCGTCCGTCTGTATGAACGCGTCGATTTCAGAGACTACAAAAGCTAGAAAGCTGATCTTGGTCTCATTTGGTTCGTATATACCATACGCAGATCAAGTTTATTTCAAAACATCGATAACTCCTTCCGTTTTCTTATTATCGATATTTATCGCTTTTGTGACTCGGTTTTTTAAGCATAACTCCCAAACTATAAAATTTGTATCGTTTTATTGACAACTGCAAAATTTTCGTTTTCCTCGACTTTTTGCGATAGTTAAGTAATGTTATATCATTCGCGGAAAATGTGGTAGTGTGGTGCAGTTGGTAAGAGTCGTGCATCTTAAGACGGAGAGAGCGAGTTCTCGAGCCCCGGTTGTGGAACATTTCTTTTTCCGTTGGTAATTGTTTTTTTTTAATTTTTAAAAGGCTCAATACTCATCAACTGCCGAGAGTTTGTGTGTATGTGTTAATTTCTGGGTTCAGGGTATCTACTAGTCGGGCGGTCCCGACTAGAGCAATCTCACTTGTTTGGTACTCGAATGTTTCAAACATCTTAAACACCACTGTACCTTTCTAGCCATTTCGGCTCTGTCTCCTGGGTTCAAACCCCTAAATTTGAAGCATTGCAATGCATTATGTCCTGTTATTTTACATATCGGACAATATTCTGAAAAGCTATTATGTGCTTTATTGAATGTTTTCTTCTCCTCGTCCTTCAATGAGCCTAGAGCACTCAACTTTTGCTCTAAATACTCCATTACGTCGGACAATTTTTGAATTTCTTTAGCTTTCTTCACATGACTTTCGTAAGATTCCAATACTTCTCTATTGAACTTACAAATAATCATGTGTGCAAAGATTATATCAACATCTTCTGACAAGAGTGATTTCGATTTAATTAAATGTATTGATTCATTGACTGAATCAATAAACATTTTCATGTTTTTTGCCGAATGGCAATTTAGCATCGGCATATCTATTAGCCTATTTAACTGCTCGGAAAATATTTTCCGCTTATTTTCATAGCGCTTGATCAATAATTCCCAAGTGCTATTAAAGTTATCCGCGGAGCCCACCAACAAGTGCGAAACCATGCATCTTGCTTCTCCTTTTAATGCGGTATTTAAATAATTGAACTTTAAGGATGGACTTAGATCATCCCTTGAATGAACCAACTCTATAAATAGTTCTGAAAACAGGTCCCACTCTTTGGCATCGCCAGAGAACGTAGGTACCTGTATTATAGATAGCATTGGTAGCTCTTCTATTTTTATCTTGCAACTCTCACCTTTCTGCTGACCTAAGTTTTCTCTTTTAATTTTTTCTTCTAACGCTTGTACGCAATTTTGTACATCGAAATCTAGCATTTTGATTTCGCTATCGAAGGTACTATTACCCTCATATTTATTTTTAAGAAACTTTATTTCTTCTACTATGTCCTCCCATAGGAACAAGACCTTATTTTTTCTCATGCCAAACATTTCTACATTATTTTCCCTAATATCTGTTTGGGTTTCGTTAAGGTATTTATTTAGCCTATCTACTTTCCTATCAAACTCTTGCGCTCTTTTTTCTAGAGCGTCTGGTGGCTGTTCGATGGCTTTATACTCTTTTTTAGCCATCTTGTCTTTTAAGTTTTCTATAACAGACATAATCACCTCGAATTGTCTTTTATTGAAATAGTCGTGATCGACTACTCCAATTTTACACAATATCGCGTGATTTGCCTGAAATTCTTTTTGTAATTTTTCTACCTGCTCTATATTGCCGTCATTTTTTCCTTCGATCTCCCTTATTTTCGTGACAATTTCTGACTGCTTCGTCAATAATTCTATGGTTTTGTCTGCCAACATATTTAATTTTTAACAGATTTGGAAAAAAATTTTTTGAATGCTTATTTTTTGGTTAAGTGGACTGTATAAATTTTTACGTGTAAAAAACTGCTAATCTTTTTATTCTTGGACACAAATTCTTGTTTGTTTGTAAGTTTCTGAATTCTTAATAATTGATTAACTTATTGGTTAGTAAGGTGGAAAAAATTTTTTATTGCGAGGAGATCTTGCCGCCGTTTTCGCGTGGGTGCCTAAAAAAAGGCACTCTCACTTTAATATTTATTTTGCGCTCCTGCGCCGCCGCTATCGTTGCCTCTGCCGCAGTCGCAACCGCCGTCGTTGCCGCTGTCGCAACCGCTGTCGTTGCCGCTTTGGCCCCACATCTCCTCTTTGGAGCCATGACGACTGGGATCGCCACACGCTGCTCCTCTTTTTTCTCCTGCGCCGATGCCGCTGTCGCAACCGCTGTCGTTGCCACTGCCGTCTGCCGTTGTCGCAACCGCTGTCGTTGCCGCTGTCGCTGCCGATGCCGCTGCCTTTGCCGCTGGTTGCCGTCGATTGCCTTCCAGCGCTGCAGTCTTTGATTCCTTTCGCCGTAGCAACCCTTGCCGCTCAATTAAGGCACACTCGAATAACCAAATTTTTGTTTTTTCTCCGCCTTTATATAGGTGCGAGTTCGAGGTGCCGTTCAATATGGCACTCTCGAAGGACAACAAATTTGTTTCTCTCCGCCTTTCTTATATGCGAGAACTCGAGGTGCCGTTCAATATGGCACTCTCGAAGGACAAAAAATTTGTTATTTTCTCTGCCTTTATTTTGGCGAGAATTCGAGGTGCCGTTCAATATGGCACGCTCGAAGGACCAAATGTTCTAGACTGGCAAGCAGGCTTGTAAGACCATGTATTTGCTCGCAGTGTCGAACTGGTACGCCGGAGTGCATCAATGAAACGCACGGCGTGATGAGTATATTTCAACTGAATTTATTTCTTAAAATCCTAGACTTATATAGGGTGTAGCCTAGACCCCATGCTGTGTTTCATGCAGCAGCCGTGCCAACAGGTCTGGTACGGTTGCTCAGCTGTGGGTGCTAACACTACTTCTATTTTTATATATCCACTAATGAGTTACATCAAAGACAATATAAACACTAAGATGAGTAACGCGCATACATTTGAACGTGCGCAAAAATTTCTGGTGTGGCTTTTCAAGTGGCTTTTCGCTCTTCAAACGCCACACCAGCCGAGTGGCTTTTCGAGAGCGAAAAGCCACACGATTCAATGCCGAAGTCCATAGAGTAATAAAGAACAAATAGGAGAAGTGTGCGGGGAGGGGGGTACAGGCTTAAGCAAGGCGCAGGTAGCTAGAAATTTTGCCTGCCGGAGTAGCATAGTAAAAAGGGAAATGGTCCATAATTCGACGCATCGACGTGACGTCACATCAGCTTATGCACACTCGCAACGAAACCTAAGATGTGACGTCGCGTATTGAAAATATATGCAACCTTTAGATTTTCATGCATATTATGGGTTGCGGACACGCATACTTATGCATTGGCTCGACAATGTGTGTATTGTTTTGGTGCGTCGAGGCAAAAATACCCTTATTTATACTTTTCATATATAAAATGTTTATATAAAACATATTTAATGTATTAGTTTAATTGAAACTCGGTATATATGCAGCAAACATATTGCTTCATACTGATAAACAATTACATATAACAAAGTTTTGAAGTAAAATGTAAAAAGCACTAAAAAAGTAAACATAGCCTATTCAGAGAAAGGGTGTACTCGCGGCTGGAAAATCAAAAGTTATTAAAATTGGCCGGCCTTCTAAAATTGAAACCAAGACCAAACATAAATGCTCTCACGACACTTAGCATGCCAAGCTGAGAGTGGATTCTATTTTTAGAATTTTACGCTCTTTAAATTGTGAGAGCGCAAGTGCATCGATATCGTTTCGTTCTCAATT
>JAWNMO010000242.1:0-12910 GCA_035043915.1 Drosophila paramelanica
TTTATATATATTTTATATTAAAAAGAATACTCAATTAATTTTAGTTTTTCAGACTAAAACTATTGAAAAATTGAAATTTATTTGTGTGTTTTAACTTTTATTAATATCTTTTCCTTTGGTACAAAATTTATCATCAATTCAATAGTAATTATTTTCATTTACTAAAAACAAAACTTTATTTTGAGATTTGAGATTTTTAATAAATTGTTTGTTATAACAATTTTTTAATTCATGTTTATTAAATATTTAAATTTTAACGATAAAATCTTAAAAACTCTTTTCCCAAAAAAGGCAAAATCTAAATGAAAGCAACTGTAGCTGAGTGTATATAATTATGATTATAGCCAAGAATAGCCCATGTTCAACTCGTTTTTAAGCCCAGTCAGCAACTCTTTTTCCCTCTGTCACGTTTAACGTATATTTTCCAAAGTGCAAGTCACTTGTTTCGTAGCTCGTGCTACCAACGCCCCGTTACCAATTTGCGCTAACGACGCCTCTGGCGCAATGGGTTGGCTTTTTTAGGGGCAGCACCAGTCACAGTTTTATAGACAGCAATACACAGCAGCACCACCACCAACAACAACAACAAGAACAACAGCAATTGTAGCTGCAATCGCGGTTGCCGCCTGCCAATCGGCAAAGTTGCAAGCGGCAAAGTTGACGACCGCAGTGACTAAAAAGCAAAGGCAACAACAATAGCTGCAACAACAGCGACAACAGCAACAATACACAACAGCAACATCGATGCAATTTGTTATTTTGAATTTTCGCAATTTTCGAGTTCAAACTATTTTCGTGCACCAGCAGAAAGCAATCACAGAACGCAGAACGAACACACGAGAGGCCTTTGCTGCCAACTTGGCTAAAGGATATGAGGAAATGGTGGTGGTGATGGTGGTGGTTGATTGGCGGGAGGCGGTTTGTCTACTCCACCCAACACACACTCGCAGCTTCTTTGAACCATCTGCAACAAATATTTAATTAAATGTTGCTTTGACTACTATCCACGAGTTGGACACAGACTTATAGATACAGCTCCACAGGGGTTCGGTTTATTTGCTTTCATTTTCTTTTTTTTTTTTTGCTTTCGTGGCATTGATAATCATTGGTTAGCAGTCAATGAAATGATGCCTTCTGCGAGGCTAAATATAAATCTTGAGCTATTTCTGTAGCGGGCCATTTCGTATACTTATCACGTTGCCATTTTCCAAGCACCTCACACGATATTGGGCTGCTTGGGTTGCTCTTCAGCGCGGAGCAGGGCGAAGCGGGTGCTTAAATCCCATTGCTTGTCAGCTGATTCGATTTATGCAGCTCTCCTCTTGCTCCGCACACCTCTGGCTGCTTTTACTCCTGCACTTTAGCAGCGACGAATTCGAATTCAAATTCCAAGTCAAGGGCTAAATAAACTTTGTCGCGTGGCGCTGACGAGAAAAAGCATAAGAAGCTTTTCACAATTTTTGTCAGCAGTCGGTTCAACTCGCTACCCTGTAATTATCGGATGGATAACGAGAGTATTCGTGTTATAAATATAAATAATATATTCACATTAAATTAATTTCTTACTTTATTCGAAATATTAATAAAGTGAATATAAAACCAATACGCTCTTTTGCCAAGATCAGGGTATTTTCAACTCGTATACTCTTGTCATACTTCTCGTCATCCATTTCGCTCTCGCAACGAAAATATTTTATGTGTCTATCAATTCGACCTGTTGTAGACTGGCAGCAGCCGCGCATCCATCCTTGAGCTATATAAATATACTCCTCCATAAATATATATAGCCGGTCCGTCTGACTATCTATCTCCGCTTACCGTTTCTCGCTGTGCAAAATTTATTGAATTTAATATGCATATTGCAATAAAATTTATGCATTTTTCTGTCTCACATTTTGTTTTTCGTTTTTCGTCATTTAATTTGCAGCGTCGAGGCGTGAATTTGTTGTTTTGTTGCAGCAAAGTGCACTAAATTTTCAGTTTGATATTGGTCTTTCGCCTAGAGATTTGGTAGGTGACGACACCTGAGTAAAATATTTTCATAAAAATGTTTATAAAAATGCATGTTTTATGTGCACTTTAAAATTTATGGGCTATTAGCAAGCAGAAACATGCCAACAACATTGCCAGTAAAACTTTAAATGCCAACTAAACTAGCTGAAATTTATGCTTATGAATTTTCGTAATCTGTAATAATAATCAGCTAGTGAAAGATGAAGCCCATGCCCGAACTTCTGATAAGCTTTACGTCGCCTTTATTGCATTTTAACAACATTTTAAAGTTTTCATGGCACGCTTCACGTGCTTTCAGTAACATAAAAGTTGCGTAACCTGCTTGCCTTTTTAAGGATATTCCCAATAGTTTAGCTCTTGGTGGGTTTTTTAGCATAAAAATATTTCTATTTCTTCTTCTGATTGAAAATTATTATAAACAATTTCCAAAATCATTAAGCTTTAAGCATTAAAAATATAAATAATTTCCACATAACTTATGCTTCTTATTTTCCTGTTTTTTTTCAGGTATGTCAGCTACTTTTGTAAGCGCTTTTGAATGCTCGTCAAGGTAAACAACAAGATTTCTCATGCTCTTTGACCCACTCGCCCAATTGTCGTAAAGCTGAGCTAATTACATTTAAGGCTTCTGTGGGTTTGTGTGTCTGTGCTGATCACTTTTTACAAAGTGCTCTCGAATGACCCATTAAAATGAGCCATTAATTTTTAGCCAATGACCCTCTTAACTGCCGGCTAAGACCAAGAGAAAAGTTTCGAAACGTAAAAACCAAAAATCCAAATTAAAATGGCAGAACCGAAAAATAAAATACATATTTGCCCAGAATAAACACACATAAAACAAAATAAATAAGCAATTAACGGCAACAGCAGAGCCATTGGGGGCTGACACTGGGCGTGGCAGGGCGCCATAAATTTGTGAGAAATGTAGTGCGAATTCCATTAATTAGCCATAATGAGCCGAGCCAATGGCTCCATCGGGCGATTAGTTCGATTGGCAAATGAAAGCCACATGTGGCGCGTGTCATGTGTGGCAAATGTCGCATGCAACATTTAACTGCAAAATACAAGAACATGGACACAACATGAAACGCACATAAATGCGGCTAATTGCCAGCCAAATGGATGCCTGAAGGTCAGCTTACAGCGTGCCATGAAAACCACTACAAAAACACAGCAACACATACAGATGCATACACAGATACAGATACATTAGTATATACATATACAGATATAGATACAAAACGCATAACTAATACTTAGTTGACACACGCATGAGGACGGGCTCACAAAACTGTGTTCGGGATTCGACGCTGAGGTCTTTGGGCCGAGATTAACCGTTAATAGCTTCAAATTGTTGCCACGCTTTTTGATTTTCGGGCATTCCGTTTTAGTGGCTGTGTTGTTGTTGTTGTTGTTGTTTTTGCTGCTGTTACGCATTTTTCCTCGCTTTTCTTTTTGGGCTGTTTGGTATGCGACTCAACTCGATTGACTCGTTTTATTTTTTGTTGGTTTGTGTGCCTGTTTTGTTTTTGACTGACACTATGCGGTATTCGTCATAATGATGTTAACGCTAATGATGATGATGCTGCTGCTGCTGATGCGGTAACTGAATCGCCTCAGCTCATTCCATTTGCTCGATTGGCCAATGCAGTCAATTGCCAATGTTTATCTGGTCATTTGAAGTCGTTTTTCGAGCCGGCTTCCAATTTCCAATTGAGCTGTACAGTTGCACGAGAAATACCAGTCTCCAAATACACTGTCCAGCACAGTTACGCACATAGTTTTATTTGTGCCGTTCGGATTGCTGGTCTCCGATAGCATCTTCGAATTGAGATAATGACTGAAAATATTTATGAGAAGCGGTTCGATTTCAATTCAATTGCCAAAGCGGGGCGATTGTAAATTTGATGTTAGTTCAATTATTTTAATTATGATAATAGTGTGTACATTTATGATTTCTTATAACTTATAACATCTTATTCAATATTCATATCTTTCGAATCCAGTTTAACAACGGTTCACATATCAAATTTCTTTAACAAGAGTTTAGTTTTTCTTGACTTTTATTCGTTCTATTGAGCATGTTAAGTACATCCCACGCGCAGACGAATAAAGACTGCAATAAACCGCATTAGCGCGACATTCTGATGACAACTCGTGCTTCTTCTTGCTGTTCTGTGTTGCTCATATGAATTACATAGTCTGATCCCCACGCAAATCTCTTGCTAACTCGTTGGGAAAACAACCGCACCAAAAGAAGAAGAAGAAGAGAAACGGGTCTATGAATATGTCGACGAGTCAGAAAACAGTTACAACATAAATAAACAACAGAGCCAAGTTGAAGTCATGCGTATTAAATACCAAAAAAAGAAGAAAAACCAAAATAATACAAAGAGAAAGAAAAATTCAAATCGTTGCGCACGACCAAATTGTAGGCAATCATTTGGAAATACACATACATATATAATGTGTGTGTGTGTGTGTGTGTGTGTGCGTAAATATTGATATCTAGCTAAATGGCACAATATCGTTTCATATGCGACTAACTTTATAACTGTGTCCCACTTGCCAATAATTTATTTGTGAAATGCGCACCGCCCCTAGAAGGGGACTCGATCTGCTGGGAGAAGGCAGCAGGCAGCAGGCAGGAGGGTAGCCTTGGCTGATTTACAACAATCAGCGGCAACTAAATCAGTGCAACTAACAGTGCAACCTGTTTAAAGTGCAACCACACACACACACACACACACACATACAACAACGAGCGATGACAGCTCTGCCAGCAGTTGAAGCAAGTTTCAAATGCAGTCAGCAGCCAGCAAATTGGCCCGCAAATAGTTGCCCCCTCTGATGCCGTGCCCCCTTCCTTGAAGTTGTGTCGCGTGTTTGGCAAAGTGCAGCGTCCACCACAGCGACAACGAACGGGACACTTAACGTTTTGGCCATTGACAACGATTAAAAACAAGTTTCCCCTTAGCCAGGCTACAGCCAGCCAGGCTGCCCCCAGCCTCCCAGCCACCAATGTGGCCCAAATACACTGTGGTAGCTGCAACTGGTAGTGGAACCGGGACCGGGACCGGGCCAGCAGACAAACAGGCGAGTGGACGGGCGCGACAGCATTGCTGACCCAAATACAAAAGACATTCAATCGACATGAACTGTATTTTGTATCTTATATGTTTCTTTTTCTCCTTTTTATGGCCTTGCAGCAGCAGAGAGATAAAGAAAGAGAAAAAGAGAGAGAGAAAAGAGAGATGTGTTGTGGTCATGAAGTTTGAATGTCTTGAAGAAAAAAAAATCAACTTATAAAAGCGTAACGTTCATTTTTACAGCTGAGCAGCGCTAAAATGCCGCAACTTAAGATCTATAAAGTTGAGACTACATAAATTTAAAGGCATGATCATTTAAGTTCTGTTAACTGTACTTATACCTTATACCAAAAAAATAAATAAAATGTTATCGCATTGCAGTAGCCAAAATGTAATCGAATTAATTTTGAATGAGTCATGTTTCCAAGTTCAAATTGAACAAATAAGTTTATTTTGAATGTGTATTTGGGTGTTTTATATTCTTTTAAATTAAGTATTATAAAAATAAATTTTTTTTTTTTTGTTTAGCCATATCGCTTTTCTATCGCTTTTCTGTCTTCCTTCGTATAGTCAAAATAATTTTAACATTTAAAATATTTAAAATTTAAAAATATATAGGAAAAGAAGTTTGCAGAGCATCTGCGCTTCATTTTAAAAAAAATTGTAGTGCTCAATACACTTTACGGGCATAAATAAAAATTGAATGGTGTTGGCAAAACGAGACCGAAATGTTGCCGAGCGGGACAGGTGCAGGGTCAGTCGTGGGGGCCGTGGAGGTTGATTGCACAGTTGGCGGGCGACTTTTGTCGTCATCAAAGTATGCGAATGCAGGTGTGTATGCTCTGCTTGTGTGTGTGTGTGTGTGTGTGCGTCTATCTGATGATTTACCGTTGTGGCCTCATACACATAGTCCCGACAAGCTGAGTCCAATGCCTGATGCATTGGTGTTGGGATCTGGTCGCCGGCTCGTTCGTGTCCTCGTCAAGAGCAACAGTCGAGTTGTGGTTGCCGAGCGGGTTCTTGTTGCTCTCGTGGCTGTTGCCGTTGTTTTAGTTGTTTTTGTTGCTGTTGTTGCTGCTGTTGCGCCTGTGGTTGGTGTTGTGCCCATTTGTACGTCAGCTACACGTAGTTGGCTTGTTGGCCAAATGTACGGTACTTTTTGCCTGCACACACGCACACTCAAACACTCGCATATTCACAGGCAGCGGCAATAGAACTATAAAACAAGAACATTGCAGTCGGGCGATACCAACTGCGTAATACTCGTTCACGTTCTTAAATTAAAGATTCCATAGCTCCCATATATCAAACCCCCATAACTTTGTCAAAAGTGAACCGATTTTCACGTTTGATGGCATTTTGATCATGATTGGTCCTATATATTAACTCTACATTCAAAATATATTCATTTTTGAAAATAAATTTTTTTTGGATTTTTTGGTCAAAAAAGCAAAGGGTCCCCCTTGTGAATTTTGGAAAAAATTTTTTTTCAAAATTTAGAATAGCGAATTTATAGTTTTAATCGATTTTATTTGTCACAATTAGCATAAAAAACAACATTAAAGGTGATTTTGGGGGTGTCAAATTTTTGGTCAAAAATCATGTCAAAATCGACAAAAATTTTGACATGTAAGGTTCTCAGATTCCGTAGCTCCCATATATCAAACCCCCATAACTTTGTCAAAAGTGAACCGATTTTCACGTTTGATGGCATTTTGATCATGATTTGTCCTATATATTAACTCTACATTCAAAATATATTCATTTTTGAAAATACATTTTTTTTGGATTTTTTGGTCAAAAAAGCAAAGGGTCCCCCCTTGTGAATTTTGGAAAAAAATTTTTTTTCAAAATTTAGAATTGCGAATTTGTAGTTTTAATCGATTTTATTTGTCACAATTAGCATAAAAAACAACATTTGAGGTGATTCTGAGGGGGTCAAATTTTTGGTCAAAAATCATCTCAAAATCGACAAAAATTTTGACTTGTAAAGTTGTCAGATTCCATAGCTCCCATATATCAAACCCCCATAAAATTGTCAAAAGTGAACCGATTTTCACGTTTGATGGCATTTTGATCATGATTTGTCGTATATATTGACTCCACATGCAAAATATATTCATTTTCGAAAATACAATTTTTTTGAATTTTCCGGTCAAAAAAGCAAGTACTACCCCCTTGTGAATTTTGGAAAAAAAAATTTTTTAAATTTAGAAAATATTTTTCTGTAACTTCTTGGGGAGCACTGGGAAATATTCACTTGTTATAAATTTGCGACTTGGGGTGCATCGACAGGTTATCGTATTGCTAGCCTCCCAGTGGGCGTGGCACAAAAATTTTAACACTTTGTCAGAAAGAGAATAACTACAAGTATATATTCAAAGTTTCAAGTCTCTATCTTCAATTGCGCCCAAAAAAGTTGCGTTAATCCGGACGGATAAACGGACAGCATGACGGACATTGCACAAACTCAATAGTTTCACTGCGTGAACGAGTATAAAAACACACGACTGTTAACATTAAAGTGAAACGTTCCCATTCTGATGCGTAATCAAACTATTGGTCAAGTTGCCAACGCACTTTTCACACAATGAAATTGATTTGTTTTATTGTTCGACTTTAGAATTGTAAAAATTGCACTGACTTTTTTACGATGCCCAAGAAAGGGTCAAATCTTGAGCGATTATCAGCGAAAACTTATCTGATTAAATTTTTATGATTTTACAAAAAATTTGGCACTTAAATTTTGAGTAAATTTTTTTTGTATTTATCAAAACAAGCTACAGAAATTTATAAAACGTTTTCTGATTTAAGCACTGGTAAATAATACTATACAAAATTCGCAATTTTTGTCTAAAATGGATTGAAAATTTATTATTTTGATTGTTAAAACAGCTTTTAAAATATAGAAAATATTTTGAACTATTTTCAGCCTTATAATGTTTTTTAATTAGGCAATAAAGTTTAATATTTAAAATAATTTAAAAATATTTTTCTAATATATTTCGAAAAATAAATTCATAATATTGCTTATATATTCAGACCCTGGGTCAAAATAAATATCCTGAGAGTGTGTTTGTCGTTTATGTTGCTAATTTTTTTATTCTGAACTATATAATGACATGCTAGAATGTATATTTTAAACTTTTACATTGTGGAGCATAAACTTTTACTGGCTTGCTTTCACTTGTGGGAGCTCAAAGTCTGGACTTTTTGGTTTTGCTCTCGTTGATTTATTTTTATAAAATATTTCTCACATGCTGATGATGGTAAACTTTATGTGCGGTACAAAAAAAAAGAGCAAGTGAAATGGGCACAACAACATGCATAATACAGGTGCTTGCCACGCCCACACAATGGCAAAAGTGGGCGGCCAGGGGATAAAGAATAAAAATAAGCGACGGCAACTTTTGCTTTTTCACAGAATAAAGCCCGCCAGTCATTTGCAGTTGCAACTGAGATGGGGGCCACATTTGTTTGCTGGAGGCGTGGCACAGCCCTAGTTGCAACATAAGTATTAGCTTCATTTTGAGCTGCGTTTAGGCAAGCTAAGAGGCGACCCAAAGCGGCACCGCCGCAACTAAACAACCTTCTACGCTTGCAACTGTTGGGTGCAGTATGCAACTGCCCGCTTTAAAACGTTCCCTCTGTGCACCCGCACCCTTCAGTTGGTTTCGTCTTTGTAACTTTGTTTGCATTTTTTGTTGGCAGGCCTCAAATGAATTGAATGTGAAAAATTTAAATGCAAACAGCCGCAGTCGACGCAGCATGCAACCTGCTCTCAGATGCTGATGCTGATGCTGATGCTGATGTTGAAGCTGAAACTGATGTTGATGCTTTCTGCTTGCGTTGCATTACACAAGCCGACCTCCAACTAGTAAGGCCTCCCATCTCCCCCGCCGCACCAGTCCCTTTAGTATAGCATAAAATGCCCCCAATGCTGTACAAAGTTCATTGTACCGCGCTTAGGCTAAGAGCCGCAGCAGCAGTCGCAGCCCAAAAGAAAAACGCCGCCGCTTTTGATTGCCAACGGGCTGAGTGAACTAAGGGTGCTAGCAGGGGTGGGGGTAGTCGGTTGCTGTTAGCGGGTGTGCTGCTATATAGTGCTATAGGTAGCCAGGTCATAGACTCCAGCGCACTGGGCTTGTTACTTAGGCCTGGTTAGGCCCGACACACGCACAGCATTTTTCTCATATTTGTTTTGTTTTATTTTTCCTTTTTTTTTTTTCTCAGTTTTCTGTGAACTCATGAGAAACTTTTATTGTTGTAGCGTGTGTGCGTTTTTTGTTTTTGCTTTTTTTTTTTGGGTGTGTGTTGGAGATTTACTGTTACTGTTGGCTGTTCCCCTTCAGCTGAATGGATTTTGAATGAGTTGCCTCAGTGACTTCTATTGACTATCCTGGCCAGATAACTGTAGCTGAAGGACTTGAACATGAAATAGGCAAATTACAATTGCTTGACTTGAAGTTAATCTACAGTAAACTCAAGTGCAATCCATTAAAAACATATTATAGGTTATTTGTGTATTTGTTTTTTTTTTTTATGTATTTTGACTTCTTCTTAGTTGCTAGAAATATTTAAGAATTTATTGTTCTAGCTCTTAACGTTCCTAATTTCAATAATGAAAATAAAATAATTTGTATTTTTTTATAATTACTTTAAATATTTGTAAGCAGTTTCTACACACAAACTTAAAGCTATAACTAAAATATTTAAATTTTTTTAAACAATTTCTTTTCCCTTTCAATTCTATTTAAATTAAATGTTATTTTCACTGAGCGCTTGTCATATGGAAGAGTCCAAGTGAGGTGATTTTTTTCAACTTTCGTTAAGTGTGTTTTCATTGTATTTGCCTGTTGTGTGTGCACAACAGCATAATTGCTGGGTTCAATACACTCACACTCGCACATGCTTTAGCACCTCTCTATATTCGCTCCATTCTCTTTGTGCTGAGTAAACTGAACTTTCTCGGCTATTTGGAATCAACTGAAACCCTTTTCGGCCACATTCACACACTTGGCTACAAAATTAGCACTCTGGCAACTACGCATGGACGGCACATGCCAATGAAATTAGCGACTAGACAACTAACAAAACGAAAGAGACTGCTCGCCGCTTTTACACCTCACAACTCACTCCGCGCCCCTTTCTCGAGCCAGTTGCCTCTCACTTTAGTCAGTCAGCTTTATTTGTGGCACTAAATAATACGCCTTAACGCGTTCATAACAGTTTGCAGCCACTGAAGAAGGCTGCTATTCAAATGCTTCATGCGCCCTCTCCGCCCAACCCTCGCTTCGCTCGCCCGCAGCATTTTCATTATGCAGCGCACGCGTTCGCTGCGAGTCCTGGCAGTTATCTATGAAGTCCTAGACGCGCCGACTGCCAGATAAGCAGCCACATTAGCACACACCTGCCTCCTGCCCCCAACCCCCTGCCATTACCGGGGACTGACTGTGCCTCTGTCTGTGTTTGCATTTATTTCTCTTTTTAGAATTTCGTGTGCCAGACTTGTTTTTGGAGTAAGCGCTGTGCTTGAGCTTGGCATAATAGCCGGCATTGTTTGTTTACAGCTAAACAATTCGAGACTCGAGAGCTTTTGGCCACATCCTTGAAAGGTGGACTTAATCTAGTGAATCAACGATTTCTGTAAAGGACATAACACATGAATTAAGGACTGATTTGCAACAAAGTTGCTAAAACACTAAATAAAACAAGTGAGATTGCTCTAGTCGGGACCGCCCGACTAGAAGATACCCTGAACCCAGAAATGAACACATACACACAAACTCTCGGCAGTTGATGAGTATTGAGCCTGTTAAAAATAAAAAATAAAATTTACTAATAATTACCAATAGAAAAATAAATACTCCACAAGCGGGAGTTGAGCTCGGTACCTCCGTGATAAGATGCACAACTCTTACCAACTGCACCACACTACCGCATTTTTCACGAATGATATAACATTACTTAACCATCGCAAAAAGACAAGGAAAACGAAAATTTTGCGCTTGTCATTAAAACGATACAAATTAATAATAATTATAATTATGAATAACGAAAAAATAAAAGAATTCAACATTGCTCTACCATATCAGCGCTGAATTCGAACCCGGTCCTCCGCGTTATGGGGCACAACTCTTACCCACTGGACCACGCTCTTACTTCACTTCGTTGTGTTAAAATTCAATTTAACCGTTGCCTAAAAAAATTCCTAGAAAAACGCAAGACAAATTCTGCACATGCATATGTATGCGTGCACATGTACACAGAAATTGCCAAGCAGCTGCGCTTTGCCCCCACTACTGAAAATAGATTCTTGATTTGCTCGTAAACTAAATGTACGATCGTTATGAAATTTTCAGGGCTTATTTAGATCATCGAAATGTATCTACAAACCAATTTGCACGTGTGTAGTATTTGATTTACTTTGTTTTTTTCGTTTTATCAATATTGTGGGCGATTGGGGGGAGGTATCCAAAATCTGAAACATTCAGATTCTTCGTATGTTTTACGCGAACATAAAAAAATTAATTTGGTGGCTCTAGCTTTAGTAGTTTGGGAGTTATGCTTAAAAAACCGAGTCAAAAAAGCGATAAATATCGATAATAAGAAAACGGAAGAAGTTATCGATGTTTTGAAATAAACTTGATCTGCGTATGGAATATACGAACCGAATGAGATCAAGATCAGCTTTCTAGCTTTTGTAGTCTCTGAAATCGACGCGTTCATACAGACAGACGGACAGACAGACAGACAGACAGACAGACAGACGGACAGACAGACGGACATGGCTAAATCGACTCGGCTAGTGATGCTGATCAAGAATATATATACTGTATGGGGTCGGAGATGCTTCCTTCTGCCTGTTACATACATTTGCACAAAACCATTATACCCTTTTTTACCCATTTTCAATGGGTTCAGGGTATAAAGAATATATTTCGTTTAACATTTTTATGCTTTAATAGTTAAGAGATGAAAGTTTTTTAAATACAATTTTTTGACATATAAGCATTTAGTTTCCTGTTATCTTAACTATAATTTGTTTAACTTTTTTGAGCTTAGTCAAGTATGCACTTCTGTCTTTTAAATAGTCCCATTACGCAACGAATGAACCTCCTGATATTCCATTGTTCGGGGCTTCATTCATGGCACACGTTTAGTTTTCTGTGCTATCTCTGTGAGCTGTTAATGATTGCCCGCTATGATTACAAACACAAGCACACACAAGAGAGAGACAGACAGGCCCACATGTAGAGCACATAAATTACGCATACGCCGCATTGACCGGCCTGCCAGTCTCAATATATGTACATATATGCATATTTTTTTTGTTTTGTTTTTTCCTGGCTACGAGTCGTGGGCACATTCTATGGGCCATTCATCATTTTTCATGGCGTTGACACTTTCACTTGTTTCAGCAAACAAACTCAACCAGCAACAACAACAGCTACGACAACAACACAACAAAAAACTGTGCTCCAAAGTTGACAAGTCAATTTTTTATAGCGACGCCACGCCCCCCTGTCTGAAGCGTTGTCCTGTTTCTGTGTTTCTGGTTACGCGCTGTCAAATTTATTAGTTTCAATATAAATTGACAACATGAAATTTGTTTATAAATTGCTCGCGTATTTATGTGTGTACACATGTATTTGTAGATGTTATACCCTGTACCCTGTACAATTGAGAAGTTGCACACACACACAGATTGTTTGGCATTTCGTTAAAACATTTCACCTCTCGAATAATAAACAAGTAAGAACGTTGCAGTCGGGCGTTACCGACTGCGTTATACTCGTTCACGTTCG
>JAWNMO010000245.1:0-15250 GCA_035043915.1 Drosophila paramelanica
AAATGAAGTAGGCCATAAGCTAGATTTTAAATACACGGGGCCGTATATAATAGAAAAAATAGAAGATAATAATAATATAATTATTAAAAACAATAAAAATAAAGAGCAAAAAGTTCATAAGGATAGGTTAAAAATTTTTAACTCATAATAATTTTTAACCTATCCTATTAATTTTTAGTGTGGCCACAGATAAAAAAAAGTTAAATAAAAAAAAATTTTTTTGTTTTTAAAAATAAATATTTTCATATTGTTAGTTCGTTAAATTTAAAAAAAATAAAATAAAAAAAAAACCTAATTTTGAAAAAAAAAACCTTTTTATACAACATAGTTTATAACAAATATAAAAATAAAACTAATACTAATTTTTATATTAAATAACTACATTATATTACGTTATTTTTTTAAAAAGGGAGGTGTAGTATGTTGTATGCCAAATAAGCATATGCCCATTTGTATTGTAGAGTATACAATATAACAATTGGTCATATGCCCAATTTAAAGTAAGAGTAACAACGCGATACATAACAACACTTTGTTGCTATGTTTATACAACCATAAACATATACATAAGTGCAGTAATAGGATCCGTCGCTTATACGGACTGACCGCAGCGTGAGATCGCTAGCGTAAGCACTTCTTGAGTATGTACCATCCGTACATATATATGTATATGCATGAATATATAACTACATTGGCACATACATATATACTGCAACTCTCTCTCTTGCTCTGCCGACGCTTTTAGCGGCAGAGCCCACTTAGAATATTCTATGTAATAAGTGAAGCATAAGTTTTGAATAAATACCAAGGCACACTCTTGGAAAAGTGCTGAACGAAAACAGACGTGTTTTAATTTAAAAACATTTAGCATTATCGGCACTATTATAATGCACATTGAAAAAAAATAAAGTAAAAGTAAACTTTCGGTGCGGGATGCTGCGCATATTTTCGGGATTCCCGCGAAATATAAAAACGAAAAAAAAAATATGCTGTGGTAAAATACTTCTTTAGTCGTTTATTTTATTGTCTTTTCGACGATCACAGTTGAATTTCTTAGATCAAAATTGGCGCGTGCGCAGCAGCATAGCTCAATGGGGCGCTGTAGGCCAATGGAGAGCTGTAGGCCAGAGGAGAGCTGTACGCCAGAGGAGAAGCAGCATACTTGGCGATCACCGGAGCAGCGACTGGAGCAGCTGCAATCACTGGAGCCGTGGCGATTCCATTGTAATTGCGGGCAATCACCTGGCTACTGGTGGCAGTCACATATGGAGCAGGAGCGGCTACAACTGCAGCGGGAGCAGCAGCCACAACTGGAGCACTGTAGGCTACCTGTCCACCGAGGAGAAGACCCGGCTTGGCAGCGACACAGGCGAAGATTGCGAAGATGACAACGGTCTGTAAACAGAGACAGTTAATTTTAGAGATGGAGGCTCACAGGAAACATCCTTTTGAGTCTTACGTATTTGAACATGTTGAAGATGTGTTGGTTGTGTTGCCTGAGGGGTTAGCTGCAAACCGTTTGATGTCCAACTGCAGTGGACGGCGCCTATTTATACCCAAAATAGTCGCAATCCGATTGTGAGTCATGTGGTTCATTGAAATGCGTGAGCAGTTTAACAGTAAACAGTTAATTTGGTAGCTGTTATTTTAACGCAGGTCTTTTATGTTATTTATAACTGTTTAATTTATAACATGTCGTAGAGCCCACAAATTTAAAAATGAACCCCCAAGGTCAACTTTTTAGTCCGCTTTAAATGGCCGGTATACATTAGGCATTGATAAAAAAATTTATAAATATATTATTATAGTTTTATACAAATGCATATAACAGGTATGAGGCAGCTTTCCAGATATATGTACATATTTCCTAGATGTCCTGGAGTAGGACGACGGTCGAACTTGATCGAGACAGTACATCTCTGTACAAACACTTTGATCAGAGAGTATTTAAGCTAAAACTCTGAGACTTGTACAAGATATTTTGACCCATATGCATAAGCGAGTTTTTAATTGTTAATAATAGTTTAAGCAACATTATAATAATAATAAGTAGAGCTAGAGAACATGAAGACCATTTCATATATAAAGCATGCCTGTTTGAAACTAGGTACAGGGTTTCTTATAGTGACGTACTTCTGTCATCATGAAGTGGTATTATACAAGTTCAATGTCAGCATTAAGGATAACAGAGAAAATTTTTGTCTGATTTTGTTATAAATAATTATTGTGCATATTGAACAAAACCCAACAAAAAAAAAATTATGTGTTCTTCCGCCTGTATTGAGCAATATAAGTATTTTCAGATCATTTAATAATTGAGAGCAATCTTTTGTTTGAAGATGTTTATATTTTAAATACTTCGTAATTCAATATAAATGGAAACATTTTATTTCCGCTGTTGTCTTAACGAAGAAATACAGTTTCTTATGCATTAACTAACTAACAAATTTGATTTAGTCAGTAAACAATTGTTTTATAACAATTGTAATCGTGTCTGCTTCTGAGTCACGATTAACAAATCGCTTGGGAGTTCATTGAACTGAGGCGACCTTGTTGGAACCGCCCTCGAGACCTTGGCACAAATGCATAATTACAAATATTGGACACAAGCTCTTGAATGCGCCGCTGTAAAAAATCAGTTTTGCCCTGCGTACGTGATTGCAATTCCAAATAAATTAAAGGTGCGCAACAGTAGTTCAGATGACAACAATAACAATTAAAACGTGCTCTTCAGGTTTGTGTGTAAACTTTTATTTTCGTCGATTCGATAGTTCTTACAAAAGAACGGGAGCAGCACCGGCGGCGTAAGTCAATGGAGAGCTGTAGGCCAAAGGAGAGCTGTAAGCCAGGGGAGAGCTGTAGGCCAGAGGAGCAGCAGCAGCCAAAGGAGCAGCAGCATACTTGGCGATCACTGGAGCAGCGACTGGGGCAGCTGCAATCACTGGAGCAGTGGCGATTCCATTGTAATTGCGGGCAAACACCTGGCTACTGGTGGCAGTCACATATGGAGCAGGAGCGGCCACTACTGCAGCGGGAGCAGCAGCCACAACTGGAGCAGTATAAGCAACCTGATTGCCAAGCAGAAGTCCAGGCTTAGCGGCGGCGCAGGCAATGATGGCGAGGATGACAACGGCCTGCGAAATAAAAACATCAAATATGAACATGAAACTGGCAAACATTTATCAAAAAACTTAGCAACTCACGAATTTGAACATTTTGATTATGTGTTGTGATTTGGGTGTTTACAGCTCAAAAACAGTAGCTTGTTTGATGACATTTGATTGTTTTGACTGCTATATTTATACCGAAAGACGAATTCGAATTTGACCTTAAGTCTGCATTTTTAAGTTTTGTGGGCGCGACGACGTGATATACATTAAACAGTAGTAAATAAAATAAAGAGTAGTGCGAAGTGATAACAGCCACACAAATTGTTAACTGTAAACTCTGTTAACAAACAGCAGGCGCATTTCAATGAACCACAAGACTCACAATCGGATTGCGACTATTTTGGGTATAAATAGGCGCCGTCCACTGCAGTTGGACATCAAACAGTTTGCAGCTAACCCCTCAAGCAACACAACCAACACATCTTCAACATGTTCAAATACGTAAGACTTAAAAAGGATGTTTCCTGTGAGCCTCCATCTCTAAATTAACTGTCTCTATTTACAGACCGTTGTCATCTTCGCAATCTTCGCCTGTGTTGCTGCCAAGCCGGGTCTTCTCCTCGGTGGACAGGTGGCCTACAGTGCTCCAGTTGTGGCTGCTGCTCCCGCTGCAGTTGTAGCCGCTCCTGCTCCATATGTGACTGCCACCAGTAGCCAGGTGATTGCCCGCAATTACAATGGAATCGCCACTGCTCCAGTGATTGCAGCTGCTCCAGTTGCTGCTCCGGTGATCGCCAAGTATGCTGCTTCTCCTCTGGCGTACAGCTCGCCTCTGGCGTACAGCTCTCCCCTGGCCTATAGCTCTCCATTGGCCTACAGCGCCCCATTGAGCTATGCTGCTGCGCACGCGCCGATTTTGATCTAAGAAATTCAACTGTGATCGTCGAAAAGACAATAAAATAAACGACAAAAAAAAGTATTTTACCACACAATATTTTTTTTTCGTTTTTATATTTCGCGGGAATCCCGAAAATATGCGCTGCATTTGCATCTCGCCCAAAAGCCTACTTTTACTTTATATTTTCTCAATGTGCAGTTTTTATAGGAACACTCAATAAAAATGTGAGTTGCATTCTAAAAATCAAAAAGCTGTTACGCAGAAAATGAATGTAAAAATCAACCATATATAATATTAAAAAATATACATATAGAACAGAAAAATCTTCTCAGCAAAAAGTTGGAGTGTTGATAATAAGGACAAATATTACATATTTTTTTTTCGTAAAAATTTTATATTTTATTTAAACAAGTTTTCTTTTACCTAAATGGCAACTTAATCTAGTTTTACATTTAGGGAAGGAACAATAGATCACAGATGAAACTTACATACAATTTACATATGGGGAAAGGTATATTATTTATAGTATTTACTAGAACTTTAATTACATATATATACTATTTGATTTAAATATATATTATCTGGCAAGCGCGTTGGGGTGACCACCAAGGCGTTGCAGGTATTTTGATGCAAGCAGTTGCAGTACATCGCACACCTTAGGGATCTCGTTCAATGTCACTATTTCGGATATACCATAGTGCATGGCTAATTCGCCTTAAGATTTTAGATTGGGCAACTCTAATTTTATTTAAATTGGTCATTGCCGCAATGCCGTAAATAGGTAGAGCATATTTCCATATGAGGCTTAAAATTGATTTGTAGAGAAATGAGCCAGTAAACACGCCATCTTTCCAGCCTTTGCCATTACAGAATGCCGAACCATTGTTGTATGAGCTTTGAAATAAAGTTCTCTGTCCAGTACGACACCCACATATATGTGAGAGCTCTTGTGCGTGAGTGTAGAGCCCAGCATCGAAATTCCGCTGCACGACAGTGTCCTTGCAGTGAAGGTTACGTTTGCGCATTTGCTGCTATGTTAATGCCTATATTCCATTTCACAGCCCAGTCGTCAAAGCTGCATACGTATTGTTGCAAGGCTTCCGTAGCTAGAGAAATGTATGACTTCTGGTCAACAAAGCAGTGTCATCCTCGTAGGTTTCTATGAGAACATCGTACTCGTCTAATCCAGCTATAACGCTTGGCATAGGCATATCGGCTGTAAAAAGGGTGTATAGCGTAGGACCGAGGACGCTCCCTTGAGGGACACCTGTGCATATTGGGCGCTTTGAGGATTTTGCGCCATCCACAACAACTCTGAAGCTTCTGTCCCTGAGAAAGCTACTTACAGGCTGGAATAGCTGCGGTGTTAAGATGTCCTTCAGCTTAAAGAGGAGGCCATCATGCCACACTCTGTCAAAGGCTTGTTGGATGTCCATGAACACAGCTACCGAATACATCTTATGCTCCATTGCCTCTAGGGCGAAGTTAACCACTCGATGAAGCTGTTCCGGCGCGCCGTGACCTTGTCTAAATCCAAACTGCCACCTTGGGATTCTTTGAACCACATTTTCGAGCTGAAGAATACGGTTGAGGATCACCCTTTCCGTCATTTTCCTTAGCGCTGATAGCAGGCTCGATTTCCGTACGTGGTTTTTCTGGTTTTGGTACCATGGTAATCAGTACGGATTTCCAGCTCGTGGGGAAATGACTAATCCTAAGTATGCTGTTAACAAGCAGTACTTTGAATAGCAGGGCGTTTTTGGGAAGGAGCCCTGTTATCCAGAAGATCCTCACCAGGGGATTTTTTGGTCATCATGTTCTTTATTAGCTGCACCAAATATTTCACTTTTTAAGTGGCTAATTGTGGCAATTTAATTTTAACTTTAGCAAAATAAATATAGAATTCGGCATTTAAAGCTGTGTGATGCTTTGCGAGTTTTCGCTTTTGCTATTTTAGTTAACCCGACTTAACTTGTCATCTAAATGTCAAATCTAACCGATAACCGCAGCGCAATAATATTAAAACATTAATTAATTAAAATAAAAGCAGGTTTTTCGCTTGACTTTTCTTTCAACTTTGGTATAAATTTGGGCAAAAATATATGTACAAAACAAAAAAATAATAATAATAATAAGCAGCTTAGCCAATTTTCTGTTAAGCGTTGTAAAAGGAAATTCTTGCGCTGCCTACATGAAATTCATTCCAGTATCAATTGGTACAATTATTGAAATGTGAGTTGTCCATTTGACGTTCGGATTTGCGAATTCAAATCAAAAGTAATTTTTTTGTATTAACATTTTATTTTTATTTGCCTTTTACATAAAATCGTGATATTTTTACAACAGAACCGGAGAAGCAGCTGCGGCGTAAGTCAGTGGAGAGCTGTAGGCCAGGGGAGAGCTGTAGGCCAGAGGAGCAGCGGCAGCCAGTGGAGCAGCAGCATACTTGGCGATCACTGGAGCAGCGACTGGGGCAGCAGCGACCACTGGAGCAGTGGCGATGCCATTGTAGTTGCGGGCAAACACCTGGCTACTGGTGGCAGTCACATATGGAGCAGGAGCAGCCACTACGGCAGCGGGAGCAGCAGCCACAACTGGAGCAGTATAAGCAACCTGATTGCCAAGCAGGAGTCCAGGCTTAGCGGCGGCGCAGGCAATGATGGCGAAGATGACAACGGCCTGCGAAAAAAAGCAAATATGAACCTGAGAGGCAAACATTCATCAAAAAACTTAGCAACTCACGAATTTGAACATTTTGATTATGTGTTGTGATTTAGATGTTTACAGTTTAAAAACAGTAGCTTCTCTGATGACATTTCATTAATTTGACTGCTATATTTATACCGAAAGACGAATTCGATTTTGACCTTAAGTCTGCATTTTTAAGTTTTGTGGGCGTCACGACGTGATATACATTAAACACTAGTTAATAAAATAAAGAGAAGTGCGAAGTGATTACAGCTGTTGTTGTTAACTGTTGTTAACTGTAAACTCTGTTAACATACAGCAGACGCATTTCAATGAACCACATGACTCACAAGCGGATTGCGACTATTTTGGGTATAAATAGGCGCCGTCCACTGCAGTTTGACATCAAACAGTTTGCAGCTAACCCCTCAGGCAACACAACCAACACATCCTCAACATGTTCAAATACGTAAGACTCAGAAGGAAGTTTCCTGTGAGCCTCCATCTCTTAACTAACTGTCTCTGTTTACAGACCGTTGTCATCTTCGCAATCTTCGCCTGTGTTGCTGCCAAGCCGGGTCTTCTCCTCGGTGGACAGGTGGCCTACAGTGCTCCAGTTGTGGCTGCTGCTCCCGCTGCAGTTGTAGCCGCTCCTGCTCCATATGTGACTGCCACCAGTAGCCAGGTGATTGCCCGCAACTACAATGGAATCGCCACTGCTCCAGTGATTGCAGCTGCCCCCGTCGCTGCTCCGGTGATCGCCAAGTATGCTGCTTCTCCCTCTGGCCTACAGCTCTCCATTGGCCTACAGCGCCCCATTGAGCTATGCTGCTGCGCACGCGCCGATTTTGATCTAGAAATTCAACTGTGATCGTCGAAAAGACAATAAAATAAACGACTAAAGAAGTATTTTACCATAGAATATTTTTATATTCGTTCACGAAGTGAAAAGAGTATACTGGTTTTGTGCAATGTCCGTCTTGCTGTCCGTCCGTCCGTCTGTCAGTCCGTCCGTATGCCTGCAATTATTTTCGCCGCTATTGAAGCTAGATACTTGAAATATGACTTGAACCAAAAACACCTAAAATCGAATAACGATAAAGTCCACAATTTTAAAGCTAGAGTCACCAAACTTGGTATGTATATAGCTGGTGACCTCCCAAAAAGAATGCGACCTTGATATACCGGCCACGCCCACTAAAACGCCCCGCCCGCCGTAAATGCCTATAGCTCCTACAGTTTTTAAGCTAGAGTTGCCACATTTGGTGGGTAGATAGCTGGTCACCTCCTTTAAAGAGCGGTACAAAATTTATTATTATTATTTATTTGCTTACAATAGCTTTTATCTACAAATAAATACATATGTAAGCATTTCTTATGTAAAAAATTGACATTACATGTTTTATTTTGTATATTTTCAGATTGGTAAAGAGTCTGCCCACGCAAAGTGCGAGCAACAACATTTCAGTGCCGACGAACAATATTAGAAAGTATGCATTTATTTAAGCAAAAACTAAAAACAATTGGTAAATATCTAAAAGACGTAGATTTCCGGTATTCGTGTTGAATTTAAGTCATTTGTAAATGTATCAACGCATTTTAGGTATATTTGTATAATACAGTATAAGAACAATATATTTTAGTATTGCAATAAGCTTGTTTGACATGAAAATAATATAATAAAAATATGGTGTAAGAACAATACGCATACAAAATTATTATAAGCATATTAAAAGGATGTAAAGAGAAATTTAATAAATATATTTAAAAAAAAAAAACACAAATTTTTTTCATTGCTGTTAGGAGAATCTTTCTGGGCAATTTTTGTGTAGTCGGTTGACAAATTCTCGAGCTAAAACACCAGGCGAACAGAATCATCAGAGCGTGGACAGAAAAAATTAAAAATCCAACATGAATTGCATACTTCTAAGGTAACATTTTTGGGCCGCCGATGTGCAAGATTCTTAATGCAAAATCGAGCTGAATCACCCGGCGAACAGAATCGTCGAAAGGTGGACAGAAAAATTTAAAAATGTGCAAAATTTAATTGCATACTTCTTAGGTAACATTTTTGGGCAGCCGATGTGCAAGATTTTCAGTGAAAATTCAGTCAGACAACACAGATTCAACCCTTAATGCTAAATTCGACGCAACAGCAGCAGCAGTTTCTGGAGGAAAGGTGTGAAAGGGATGGGGCAGCTGAAAAAGAAGCATACATATTTCTCGAGCGTGTTCTTGCGCATTTTTTAAGGATGCAGATCTTTAGGTTCAGCAGGACTATACCTTTGGTATAATTACCAGATATATGGAGGTCATCTAGGAACCAATTTGGTTTGAAAATTCGTTGTCCAAGGATCTGCGGACTCGACCATATCCATGCAGATTTTTGGGGCATCTATGAATTGGATACTTGTAAAATTTCAGTCGCGTAGAGAGTAAGGAAACTGGCCAAAACCACAAAATCTTTGATATCTAGGAAACTTGGTAATTACGAGTTGCTTGACGCAGGAGTCGCCGGGATCTGCACAGATACGGCCGACTAATGGCCAGTTTTTTTATTACAAAAATGCTACCCCTTACCATTTTTGTCAAATTTGGTCAATATTTGGACTCAGAACTTTTTAGGAGTCTGAAATGGAATTATATTCGAAGATATGGCCTTATTTAGATATGCAAATTTTAGTTCTTCTATATTATTAAAATGACTATATCTTGGCCATTAGTATTGTGATTTGAAAAAAATATATATCGTTCTACTCTTAAAAGTCTATAAAATCGATTTCCATTTAAAATTTTGAATTTTAAAATTTTCGAGATTTTGACAAAAAACATGATGTTACCCCTTGTCATTTTTGTCGAATTTGGTCGAAATTTCGAATCAGAATTTTTTAATGCCATTGATAGTCCTTATTTGTACGAGCCTAAAAAGGTATATTCATCGAAGTTTTGACCTTATTTACCCGAGATTTGCAAATTTGAGTTCTTCTGTAAGGTTTAACTGCCTGTATCTTGGCCATTTGTATTCTGATTTGGGAAAAATATATATCGTTATACTCTTAAAAGCCTATAGAATCGATATCCATTTTAAATTTTACATTTTTAAAATTTTCGAGATTTATATTTCGCGGGAATCCCGATAATATGCGCAGCATATTATAATTATACATATAATAAATTATATAAATATTAAAAATATAAATATGGAAGGGAAAAGTCTTCTCAGCAAAATGTTGGAGTATTGATAATAAGGACAAATGTTATATTCAGAATACAAATTCAAATATTCATGCAAAATACATACACAAATATATAGAATTCGGCATTTAAAGCTGTGTGATGCTTTGCGAGTTTTAGCAGTAATATACATACATACCTGATCACCGTATTTTTTGTGTTGAGTTGCCATTTTTTGTGGAACTTGTCATCTGAATGCCAAAGCCAACCTATAATCGCAGTGTAATAATAATAATAAATAAATAAATTAAAATAAACGCGGACTTTTTTGCTTGACTGTTCGATCAACTTTGGTATAATTTTCGGCAAAAATGTACGTACAAAATAAAATAATAATAATAATAATAATAATAATAATAATAATAATAATAATAATAATAAAAATAAGCAGCTTAGCCAATTTTCTGTTAAGCTTTTTAAAAAGAAATTTTTGCGCTGCCTACATGAAATTTATCACAGTATCCAATTGCTACCATTATTGAAATGTGAGTTGTCTATTGGACGTTCGGATTTGCGTATTCATATCAAAAGTAATTTTTACATCATATTTACATCATTTAATTTTTATTTGCGTTTTAAATAAATTGTGATATTCTTACAACAGGACCGGAGAAGCAGCTGCGGCGTAAGTCAGTGGAGAGCTGTAGGCCAGGGGAGAGCTGTAGGCCAGGGGAGAGCTGTACGCCAGAGGAGCAGCAGCAGTCAAAGGAGCAGCAGCATCTTCGCCTGTGTTGCTGCCAAGCCGGGTCTTCTCCTCGGTGGACAGGTGGCCTACAGTGCTCCAGTTGTGGCTGCTGCTCCCGCTGCAGTTGTAGCCGCTCCTGCTCCATATGTGACTGCCACCAGTAGCCAGGTGTTTGCCCGCAACTACAATGGCATCGCCACTGCTCCAGTGGTCGCTGCTGCCCCAGTCGCTGCTCCAGTGATCGCCAAGTATGCTGCTGCTCCACTGGCTGCCGCTGCTCCTCTGGCCTACAGCTCTCCCCTGGCCTACAGCTCTCCACTGACTTACGCCGCAGCTGCTTCTCCGGTTCTGTTGTAAAAATATCACGATTTTATGTAAAAGGCAAATAAAAATAAAATGTTAATACAAAAAAATTACTTTTGATTTGAATTCGCAAATCCGAACGTCAAATGGACAACTCACATTCTTCAATAATTGTACCAATTGATATTGGAATGAATTTCATGTAGGCAGCGCAAGAATTTCCTTTTACAACGCTTAACAGAAAATTGGCTAAGCTGCTTATTATTATTATTATTTTTTTGTTTTGTACATATATTTTTGCCCAAATTTATACCAAAGTTGAAAGAAAAGTCAAGCGAAAAACCTGCTTTTATTTTAATTAATTAATGTTTTAATATTATTGCGCTGCGGTTATCGGTTAGATTTGACATTTAGATGACAAGTTAAGTCGGGTTAACTAAAATAGCAAAAGCGAAAACTCGCAAAGCATCACACAGCTTTAAATGCCGAATTCTATATTTATTTTGCTAAAGTTAAAATTAAATTGCCACAATTAGCCACTTAAAAAGTGAAATATTTGGTGCAGCTAATAAAGAACATGATGACCAAAAAATCCCCTGGTGAGGATCTTCTGGATAACAGGGCTCCTTCCCAAAAACGCCCTGCTATTCAAAGTACTGCTTGTTAACAGCATACTTAGGATTAGTCATTTCCCCACGAGCTGGAAATCCGTACTGATTACCATGGTACCAAAACCAGAAAAACCACGTACGGAAATCGAGCCTGCTATCAGCGCTAAGGAAAATGACGGAAAGGGTGATCCTCAACCGTATTCTTCAGCTCGAAAATGTGGTTCAAAGAATCCCAAGGTGGCAGTTTGGATTTAGACAAGGTCACGGCGCGCCGGAACAGCTTCATCGAGTGGTTAACTTCGCCCTAGAGGCAATGGAGCATAAGATGTATTCGGTAGCTGTGTTCATGGACATCCAACAAGCCTTTGACAGAGTGTGGCATGATGGCCTCCTCTTTAAGCTGAAGGACATCTTAACACCGCAGCTATTCCAGCCTGTAAGTAGCTTTCTCAGGGACAGAAGCTTCAGAGTTGTTGTGATGGCGCAAAATCCTCAAAGCGCCCAATATGCACAGGTGTCCCTCAAGGAGCGTCCTCGGTCCTTCGCTATACACCCTTTTTACAGCCGATATTAAATAAAATATAACAATTTTTACGAAAAAAAAAATGTAATATTTGTCCTTATTATCAACACTCCAACTTTTTGCTGCGAAGATTTTTCTGTTCTATATATATTTTTTTAATATTATATATGGTTGATTTTAACATTCATTTTCTGCGTAACAGCTTTTTGATTTTTAGAATGCAACTCACATTTTTATTGAGTGTTCCTATAAAAACTGCACATTAGAAAATGCAAATGCAGCGCATTTTCGGATTGCTGTCCGTCCGTCCGTCTGTCCGTCTGTCCGTCCGTCCGTCTGTCCGTATGAACGCAATTATTTTCGCCGCTATTGAAGTTAGAGACTTGAAATTTTGGATATATACTCGTGTGTACCCGCGTCAGATAAAGTGTTAAGGATTTTGAGCTCCGCCCACTGGGGGCGTGGCAAACCGATAACACCTAAAATCCACAATTTTAAAGCTAGAGTCACCAAACTTGGTATGTATATAGCTGGTGACCTCCCAAAAAGATTGCGACCTTGATATCCCGGCTACGCCCACTATAACGCCCCCCAGCGCCCCCGCTCTCAAAAATCGGATATGCATATATCTCCCACAGTTTTTGAGCTAGAGTCACCAAATTTTGCATATACATTGCAGGAATGCTCCTCCAAATATTAAAAAAAAAGTTTTTTGGCCACACCCTCTCCCGCCCCCATTATCGCGAAAACCGATAAAATTGAAAGGTCAAATCGATAAGTGTTGCATATTTGCACAATTTTAAAGCTAGAGTCACCAAACTTGGTATGTACTATGAGCTATAACGCCCCAAACGCCCCCCGCTCCGCCGGAAATGCCTATATCTCCCACAGTTTTTAAGCTAGAGTTACCACATTTGGTGGGTAGATAGCTGGTCACCTCCTTTAAAGAGCGGAAAAAAATTTTGCCGACGACCACCCCCACCCGCACTCCCCACTCTCCGCCACCCCCAGCAGCACACAAATTGCAAAATACCGAAATTTTTTAAAACAGCAATATTTACGAACGTGAACGAGTATAACGCAGTCGGTAACGCCCGACTGCAACGTTCTTACTTGTTTAATATTATATATGGTAGATTTTTACATTCATTTTCTGCGTAACAGCTTTTTTGATTTTTAGAATGCAACTCACATTTTTATTGAGTGTTCTTATAAAAACTGCACATTGAGAAAAATAAAGTAAAAATAAGCTTTTGGGCGAGATGCAAATGCAGCGCATATTTTCGGAATTCCCGCGAAATATAAAAACGAAAAAAAATATGCTGTGGTAAAATACTTCTTTAGTCGTTTATTTTATTGTCTTTTCGACGATCACAGTTGAATTTCTTAAATCAAAATCGGCGCGTGCGCAGCAGCATAGCTCAATGGGGCGCTGTAGGCCAATGGAGAGCTGTAGGCCAGAGGAGAGCTGTACGCCAGAGGAGAGCTGTACGCCAGAGGAGCAGCAGCATACTTGGCGATCACTGGAGCAGCCACGGGAGCAGCTGCAATCACTGGAGCAGTGGCGATTCCATTGTAATTGCGGGCAATCACCTGGCTACTGGTGGCAGTCACATATGGAGCAGGAGCGGCTACAGCTGCAGCGGGAGCAGCAGCCACAACTGGAGCACTGTAGGCCACCTGTCCACCGAGGAGAAGACCCGGCTTGGCAGCAACACAGGCGAAGATTGCGAAGATGACAACGGTCTGTAAACAGAGACAGTTAATTTAGAGATGGAGGCTCACAGGAAACTTCCTTTTGAGTCTTACGTATTTGAACATGTTGAGGATGTGTTGGTTGTGTTGCCTGAGGGGTTAGCTGCAAACTGTTTGATGTCCAACTGCAGTGGACGGCGCCTATTTATACCCAAAATAGTCGCAATCCGATTGTGAGTCATGTGGTTCATTGAAATGCGTCTGCTGTTTGTTAACAGAGTTTACAGTTAACAACAGTTAACAGTAACAGCTGTTATCACTTCGCACTTCTCTGTATTTAATTTACTACTGTTTAATGTATATCACGTCGTCGCGCCCACAAAACTTAAAAATGCAGACTTAAGGTCAAATTCGAATTCGTCTTTCGGTATAAATATAGCAGTCAAAACAATCAAATGTCATCAAACAAGCTACTGTTTTCTAAGCTGTAAACACCTAAATCACAACACATAATCAAAATGTTCAAATTCGTGAGTTGATAAGTTTTTTTGATAAATGTGTGCCTGTCTCAGGTTCATATTTGCTTTTTTTTCGCAGGCCGTTGTCATCTTCGCCATCATTGCCTGCGCCGCCGCTAAGCCTGGACTTCTGCTTGGCAATCAGGTTGCTTATACTGCTCCAGTTGTGGCTGCTGCTCCCGCTGCCGTAGTGGCTGCTCCTGCTCCATATGTGACTGCCACCAGTAGCCAGGTGTTTGCCCGCAACTACAATGGCATCGCCACTGCTCCAGTGGTCGCTGCTGCCCCAGTCGCTGCTCCAGTGATCGCCAAGTATGCTGCTGCTCCACTGGCTGCTGCTGCTCCCCTGGCCTACAGCTCTCCCCTGGCTTACAGCTCTCCTCTGGCCTACAGCTCTCCCCTGGCCTACAGCTCTCCACTGACTTACGCCGCAGCTGCTTCTCCGGTCCTGTTGTAAGAATATCACGATTTTATGTAAAAAGCAAATAAAAATTAAATGTAAATTAAAAAAATTACTTTTGATTTGAATTCGCAAATCCGAACGTCAAATAGACAACTCACATTTCAATAATGGTAGCAATTGGATACTGGGATGAATTTGACGTAGGCAGCGCAAAAATGTCCTTTTACAACGCCTAACAGAAAATTGGCTAAGCTGATTATTATTATTATTTTTTTATTTTGTACATATATTTTTACCGAAATTTATACCAAGCTTTAAATGAAAGCTTTAAATGAAAGAAAAGTCAAGCGAAAAACCTGCTTTTATTTTAATTAATTAATGTTTTATTATTATTGCGCTGCGGTTATCGGTTAGATTTGACATTCAGATGACAAGTTCCGAGTTCTATATTAATTTTGCTAAAGTTAAAATAAAATTACCACACTTTACCACTGAAAAATTTGAATATTTAAATTTGTATTGTTAATGTAACATTTGTCCTTATTATCAATATTCCAACTTTTTGATGAGAACATTTTTCCG
>JAWNMO010000247.1:0-128276 GCA_035043915.1 Drosophila paramelanica
AAATGACCTACGACAAGAATGCGTTACAGCGATGCATAGGAAGGAAGGAAGGAAGGAATTTGTATACACTATATGTATACAAATATATATAAAGATGTACAGTTGCATACAGCGCGCGCGAGCAAAGCACTGCACTTCGTTGTTTTGTATGTATTTATGTATGTATGTATGAATGTATGTATGTATGTATGTATGTATGTATGTATGTATGTATGTACAAAAAAACCTCTGTGTACCATAATAGAGAGTTAGTGTAAAATGTGATTCATGGTCACACTTCTCGCTCTCATAACAAGAATATCAAGAATACGTACCTTTTTAATATTTCTAAATAGATCTACTATATTATAATAATATGTATTAATAATATATGTTTACTTTTTTATTATATATTTCGACAACTTCATGTAAATAAATTTAAATTTGATGAAAAATATAATTAGCATTTGAAATAAAATTTAAGAAAATAAAACTAGTTACAATATAAATGATCTTGAATACAGGGTGTATTAAAGCAATTTGCGCCATTGAATATACAATACTTGTATCGATAGTGCACGACTTTCATTTGCCCATCTCAAATGCTTTGACGATAGTCCATACCTATTAAATATTCATCGTCAAGTGGTATCGATGTAGGGAGATCTGTGGTATCGTGCCGCCACCGACTTATCGGCAACTTTAATTTGCTTATATTTAGAAAACCACGCAATAATGTTAAGCTCCGCCGCCGGAAATGGAATCCTCGTAAAAAAGTGATTAAGATAGACACCACCCCCACTTCATTTGGACACGCTTTACCTACGGTGACTAAAACGAACAATTACCGTATTCCATATGGACTATCGCCAAAGACTTCGAGATGGGCACATGAAAGTCGTGCACTATCGATGAAAGTCACTGTATATATCGTATCGTGCAAATAGTTATAATACACCCTGTATTTGAAAACATGTATAATGCAACTAGTTTGATTTACTTTTATATTATATTATTGGCTTTAGAGATTCCCCGCTTATTGCATGTTTTGCAACAAGATTAAGATTGTCAGCTACGCTTTCCCAACTGTTTTTATAATGTTGAAATGTTTCGATATAATATCGGTATTGCTATATCGATAAGCATCGCCAGTTTGTTCTGTGCAGTTATTCAACAATCGTTGTTGATAATATTAATGCTTATAATAAGTGACATATTTGTAGATAATATACAAATTTAAAGTTTTACTAGTCAACGAGATGACGTACTCTGAAGATCAATTGGGAATAAAGTTGGATCGATGTGTATCTGATACAATTGTTAAAGGAAGTAAGTCTTATGTAATTCAATGCAGATTTCGTTGGCATGGTACATTCATACATTCATGAAAACTACAATTTCTTAATCAGCTGCCGGTACTATTATATGTTATACTGGCGAAATATATGTTAATGTTATTAAAATATATAATTTTGATTAATCATTGTTATTAAAATAAGAATAAAAAAAATTAATTTTTTTAACACTAAAAATAAAAACAACAAAAAAATATTTTATACTGTCAAGAAGTGTTTGATAAATATTTTTTCGTCCAATTATAAAAGTTGTGTAAAGCAATCACATTCTCACCGTGTGGGCTTTATGTTTAGTGTCATTGTCCTGATAAAATGAGTATTCGGGCATGTTGCCATCATAAAAACCAAATTTGTGTGCACTTATTCCAAATGGGACTGCAAAATGTCCAAATATTGTTTAGCATCCATAGCACCTATAAGAAATGAGAAGACTCTAACGCTCGTGTTCGATATGCAGCCCACACCATGATGGATTTGCCAAACATTACAGACAGAATAATGTTTTGATTCTGCAAGGCTCTTAAGGGCTTCCGCCAGACTCGGTATGGGCCATCATTGCAATAAACCATTTTTTCATTCATCCCCAAAACTCAGGTGGCTACTTCTAATACATTTGAGCGAAGGAAACCCGCTTTTGTATATTGACTTAAGGAAGCAAAGGTTTCGATGTGTATTTATTGCAGCTCACGAACTTTCTTTTTAGTGGCAAACACACAAACACTGCTCTCTGGCAACTTACGCTCATCTCAGTTTGATAATATTTCCAGATGGCCACTTGCTGTCTTTGCCTCCAGTTTACCTGCATTTTTCAAAATATTGTAAATTGTCTATCTAGACAAACTTATCAAATGGCACTGCAAAATGTCCAAATATTGTTTAGGATCCATAGCACCTTCCTTTTTCAAAATATTGTAAATTGTCTATCTAGACAAACAAAACATCTCCGACAGTTTCCAAATACTTTTGCCAATCTGGTGCTTGTAATAAGCCAGCTGGGCGACATTATGTCTTTCCAGACAACATAGTGCATAGCAACAAGAATAACTTTCAAAATTATTTACAACGACACCTGTATTATAATAAGCTAAAGAGCTGGACATATCACATATTAATAAAAATACGCTTATCCCTTGACTCAGACTGTAGACACTGTAGAGGATGATGAGACTATTAATATCAATATTATATATTATAATAAATTAGAATTTGTTACTATGTTCACATAGGCCACCAGAGACTTTCATAAATAATAATAATGAAATCATGGATTTCTGTTTTTGAAATAATATTGGATCTTTTTTTACAAGGATAGCGTTCTTTAGAAGTAGTTTAATTTTGTTGTGTATGCGGTGGAGCTTATATTTAATTTAATTTGTCTTTATTTGTGTAACCAAATATGCGACTTTTATAAATAAATATGTTTGTATGCACTAAAAAGCAAAGCCACGATCAAAACATCGCTTTTCTCACTTCTTTATAAAGACACTACCCAATTTGCAAAAATGCATCAAAGATAGTGCAGCTAACTTGAACAATATTCATCGACAATGTAAAACAAAAAAATCACTGTTGATATGAGGCGCTGAAGTGCAAAATGTAATTAATTTTCAATTTTTATTATATTCGTACATCAGCTTTTAATGTTGCCAAAAGATAGTTTAATGCATTTATCTATATTATAATTGCTTATATCTTCTTTATTTTGCAGTGCAGTCACGTTTATATTTAAATAAGATTGTATTATTTGCCAGGATTAAACCAATTTCGCTCTTTGCTTTACATATTTTTTTAATTTTACAAATAATAATTGCATAATAATGTATAAGTAAAGGTTTTTTAATATACAACCATATATTATAAGAGACAATACGTGATCTTTTGTTATACAAATCAAGTTAATTTAACGTTTAATTATATCTATCCTGTGAAAACACCAACACACATTTTAAGGAAACTTCCAGCTCTGCTGCGCGATTGCAGCAGGTCTTAAAAGTCGGACTCTACCGACTAGAAGTAATAAAAATTATTTTTTTATTTCTTGTCAGTTGTGAAATGTTTGAATGTTTATCACATATCAACGATTTTTTTTGCAGGTGGCGGTCTTATTATTGGATCGGTGATGTCACTATTATTATTTAAAAGACGTCTTTGGCCTGCGTGGTTAGGCGCTGGCTTTGGCGTTGGTGTGGCTTACAATACTTGTGAGAAAGGCTTAAAATCGTTAAAATGAATAAATTTGCAAGTGGAGTATATATGAAAAATAAATAAGCATTGTAATTAAGAAACATTACTCTGAATTATTGTGTATAATTTATAGGCTGGAAGGTCGACAGGTGTTTGGAGTCATATGCTTGATAAAATCTCCCAACTAATTTGTATATCGCAATTCACTGAAAGTATGCCTAAAACGACAATTACTTTACATAACAAGGTGTCTTTTTTTATATATTCATTAAATAAGTGTATATATATTACATTTAATGGTATATTAAATATATAAACGAAGGATGTGAATTTGGAATAGACCCAAATGTGTGCAAATGTGCAGGGAAATTGTAAATAATCGGTATATCAGCAAATTTTCTCCTGGTCATGGACATTTATTTGGGCTAAGACGTCGGTGCCAAGGTATTCTACCGAATGATATGAATGTATAGCCTTAACATACTGAACTATTAGAAGAGGTAACCGGCGAGATTGTTGACCCGTGTACCGTCTCCTAGCTAGGTAACTCTGAAAGCCTTCGTTATCCCGTTAATCAAACCAGTGTGAGCTTAGGGTAGGTTAAGTAAAATTGCCGATGTAGTTGACACAGTAACGCCCGTTGTGCTACCATGGATATGGTTTGAACCCTTCGTGCTTGATCCACCCACTTCTTTTGGTGGCGCACGTTCCGAAGTGCCCACTGTTAATTGGTAGGTGTTACATTTAGCTAGGTCCTAACAAGATACAGTGGATGGTCCGGCAATTAAGATTTGGGAAGAAGGCCACCCTCGATCAATTAAAGATACTCATCAAGAAGACACATATCAGGTAAAAGCCCCTTGGAATCGGAACGGATGAAAAGGAACACCATACAGTATAAGGCAGTTCGGACATCAACGACTGAGGTGCGTCACTCTTACTTTTTTGTAATATATTTATTTTTAATTTAATTATAATTTATGTTAAGAATCGCATATCGGTGAAGAGCCTACATTCGTTCTTCTTCCTTCTTACTCACATCATCAAAAATTGTTGCGGATATCTATGAAGATAGAAGCTCTCTTTCGTTTGTGGCATAATTACCTTTTGGGCTTTTCAATGTCCAAACAATCATTATGACGGGTCGTCCTTCTTGGTGATAAGTCTCGATCGCAAGGCAAGGTAAGTTTCCCTTGCTCCATTGCGCCTCTGTAAACTGTACCTTTACCGCATCTAGAGACTCGTCGCATGATTGATTGCATGATTGTATGAATGCCTTTGTGTGTGCCTTAAGGGCAGCTGAAACCGCTGACTCCACTAATACCATAAGTTTCTGGAGAGCCCTATCTGTTAGAATCCCTATCTATTAGAATGCACTGACTTTTCTTTGGGGTACGTCGCTTTTTGAGCCCTATGATTCAGACTCTCTTGACCTTGTCTGTCGTGGAGTCAAACCTGATTACGTTCACTTATTTTAACTTACACAGACAGAAGATATCAATCGAACCCTAAAAGCATCCTACTCAGCAATAGATCATTGGAAAGAATAGATGACATAAGCTTATTATTACGGAAAATGTGAAAAAATATAGAAGTCGGACTTAGCTCCAAAGCGGACAGGACGGATCTCGTTCTTTTTATTAGAGATACAAGGTAACACGGTGGGACCTGCCCAATGTGGACAGTGTACTAAATACACGAAAGAATAACATAAAAACCATAACCATCTTAATGTGGTTATGACAGAAATTTCACATAAAGGCTCGATGTAAAAGAAAAGAAAAGAAGACTAGAATCGCGCTCTATGCTTTACTAAAGATGGTGAGCAGTAAATAGAATCATTCACTACCACTGATACGTTGGATATAACCTCAGTAGTACCTAATCGCCTAAATCACGGGGACATCGATGTCAACTTTTAATAAGGCATTAGAAACACAAACACTTATGTGCTTCACGAGGTCCTAAAGACTCCTACAATATATTTATTTCAAAGTTTGTTTACTTCTATGGCCATCTTGTAAGAAATTATCAATGGGGACAGCAGTATGAGAAAGGGGCGAAGTATAACGAAGTGTGCAAAAGCGTATAGATCGAAAGGTATCGCTTAGATACATAAAACTTGAAAATATTATAGCTAATCTTGTTTATGATATATGGAGCTGTGAGGGAAAAATGTTATAATTTTAGAGCTCATGCGGCAAGAGCAGGAAGGTTTTTATACTTGTCCACGAAATGAGAACAGTATATTGGTAACACGTGGTAACGATAACACCTAAAATTGCAAATCGATAAATTTTATAATTTTAAGCATAGATTCACCAAACTGGTTATGCAGGTAACTGATGACCTTCCCAAAAGATGGTCTTTCGACTACGGTTTTTGGAAATTACACCCTCCGCCCCCGTAATTACAAAATCTAATCAAATCGATATCTGGTTACCTCCCCCAGAGATTGCATCCCTTATGTTCCGGCCACGCCCACTACACCGCCCCCAGCGGCCCAACCCATAAAGCTGAAAATGCATGTCTTTCAAACAGTTTTTTAAACTGGACTCACCAAACTTGGAAGGTAGATAACTCGTCACTTCCTTTAGAGATCGGTACACAAATTATCCGACCACGTCTTCTCCCGTCCCCTCAAATTGCAAAAATCTGTATCTGGTACAGTTTTAAAGCTAGATTTACCAAGTAGAGATATCTCCCAAAGATTGCTATATTGACATCCCGGCCACACCCTAGAATTCCCTTTAGCGCCACGCACTAAAGAAAATGGTAAATGTCTAAATATCCCACAGCTTTAAGCTAAAGTTACCAAGTTTGGAAGGTAGCGATCTGGTCTTCTTAGTACTTATATTGTCTTTGCTGCTTCTCTATAGGTCGTTGAGCATATCCATAACTCTCGAAATATTACATAGGGATTATGTGGGCATCATCTTGTTGAATTCCTTGACTGGATCATTCATACTTGCTTGAGTTATAATTTTAGTAAGTGTGAGATTCATGTCTTATATGCTATATTAGTTTAGCCATTTTTCCGTTTTTGCAGGTATTCTACTAAAATCAGTAACTAAATATAAGAAACTTTTGAACACATTTAGGTTTTTAGTTTATTCTATAATACATTGATCTATAAATATATACACTTAACACTAAATATTCTGTTTGTCGAGGTTTTATAGACTTATGTGTATATTCTTTAATATCCTTGATAGTATACTTACTATTGATACTATTTATAGTATATAAAGCAAAATTTCATTTTATGAAACTGAAATCAATATAGCGCATTATTTTGAAAATTTTTTTTATCAGGAAATATACACGTAACTTAATTGAGTACACTTCTACAGAACCGAAAGAATATAATTATAGAGATATTTTACCATGCTCTACCTTGCAATGGCAAATAGCCTCCACATTGTTGCTGATGACCGTTCGAAATAAAATTATTTTGGTTTCGATAAGCCATTGCTAAACTATTAGACATTAGAGCATTATTGCAGGGTTGTTGTAACATAGAAGCATTGGAACCTCCAACTGTCCCACTATAACTTGCTATTAGAGACGAAGATGTATCAGGTGAGTGAGAATTGGGTGCATCTCCAGGGATAAGATTTAGGACGCTTGGTACATTAGTTGTAACTGCTGTTGTTCCATTACCACCATTCGCATTCCCATTACTATTATTACTGTTTCCAGAATTTGTGGAGCTATTAGTATGTGATTGTGTTTGAACTGCACTGGACGCTCCAGAACATGGTTTTCCATCCTTTACTAAAACTGGAACAGCGACTCGTCTTGGCGAACTTGCACTCTGATAATGAAAAGACAAAAAATTATTTATTTTTATATATTATTTTTTTGTTTAAGTTATGTATAATGGATTGAGAACATTTTAAATCATGAAAATAGCTGTCAATACTATTTTCGTCATGTCAAATTGATTATCCAAAACAAATTATTAAATAACAAAATACCAAAATATATGGCGCGCATTTTTTGCTCGGGTCGCAATCTTAGAGTGTCCGAACCGTAGAGTGTATACCGTAGCAACTTTCTCGCTCTCAGTTAAAAAGGTAAATTGGTTGTGTGCAAATGTATGTAAAACGAAAGGAAGCACGAAAGGAAGCATCTCTGAGCTCATGGAGTATATATATTCTTGATCACTATATATTCTTAACCAAAATTTAATAAAAATCAAGACGAGCTTATTATTTTTTTCGATAAATTGCTCCGTTTCATTAATATCGATAAATATCGATAAAAACTTTTTGTTTTTTTGTTATATCTCGGCCAACTACAACAAATTTACTGCGTTATGTTTGTGTAAACCAGATGCAGGTTTTAATACATCCCAATTTTGGATAAAACGACAAAATCCGCAAGTCAAATACTACAGATCTGCAAATTGGTTTGTACATACATTTGGCCATTCTCATATCATACCGATCATACATTTAGTTAAGAAATTTTAAAATTTCAAATGTCAAAATTCTATTTTCAGTAGTGCGGGCCAAGCGTAGCTGCTAGGCTGAAGCTAGGCTGAAGCGCAAGCATCATATATATTTATGCAGAATTTTCTCTTGCGATTTTCTAAAAAAATTTTTTGCAACAGTTAAGTTGAATTTTAACACAACAACGCTAAATCAGCTGCGTAAGAGTTCAAGTCCTCGTTTAGACAATGTGGAATTTATCTTATTTTTCCTTATTGATAATTATTAATATTTATCGTTTATATGACAAAAGCAGAATTTCCGTTTTCCTTGACATTATTTCCGATGGCTCAGTAATGTTTTATCATAAGTTTACAAGATGGTAGTGTGGTGAAGTCGATAAGAGTTGTGCAGCTTAAGACGAAGGGTTAGCGGGTCAGAGGGTCAGGGTCTTTTATTTATTTCGTTAACCGAATTCAGAGTCATTGCATCTTACAACAAAAATTTGTCTGTTGATGACTTAAAGTCGAAATATAGTCGATAGAGACGGACGGGGAGACATGCAGATTTGAATTATTTCGGGTTTTGGACACCTCCCCCCACTCGCTCCAAAAGTGAAAAACACAATTCATGTAAAATAGTCTTGCGCTTGGGTTTGTAAATATATTTATTTTGTAACGTGATCAATATCTGTTAAAGCGCGTCTGCTTAGACTAGAGTTGTAGGGTTTAGTTTTCATAGTAGGGGTTCACACAACCGCTGATTCGCGATTGCAAGTGAAGTTAGTTACAGAATGTAAATTTAACCGCGTGTTGTAAACCATAGTTTATAAACTGTGAAACTGTGTTAAGGTTCAAGTCAAAGATGCCCACTTATCATTACGATAACAAATCGTGGTTTTACAGGAACCCGAAAGGTATACGATGTGGATATCACTTCTTTTCTTTTATGATAATCATTACCAAAAAAAATGGAGTTGATGTCTAATAAAGGGATTACGAAACGATTATGTACGATTCTTTAATTACCTGGTTGTGTTGATTTTGTTCAGCCATTGCCTTTTCTTTCGCTTGGCGCTTGCATTTATACCGATGATTTTGAAACCATATTTTTACCTGAAAAAAAAACACCATTTGAGCTTATTACAATCTTTACTACATCTTCTTACTGAAACTATTGTTTTTTATTAAAAAAAATTCAATCATATGGTTTACTTAACTAAAAAATATACGTTTTGCCATATAGTGGACAAGGTTGTCTTCTTCAAATATTGCAACCAAATAGTACTAGCAAGAGCCATCTTATCTCTTATTGAAACAAAAGTTTATAATGAATATGTTGGCTGTTTCTAAAGGTGTTCATATTATATTGCAACTTAAAGGAACACGTATTAATGTTTCGTTTGAATGTATGTAAAATGGTGATAAGCCCTATAAAGTTCATATATTCTTGATCAGTATCAACGGCCGAGTCGATCTAGCCATGTCCGTCTGTATGAACGCGTCGATTTCGGAAACTAAAAGAGCTAGATAATTCAACTTTTTGATTTTCCATTTTATATACTATAGCACTTAATAAATGGTTTAAAACAGTTTTATCAAAGTCGCCTGATATCAAGGAAGCAATCTGGGGGGAGGTTCCATCTATGTACATACCAAAATTGGTGGCTCTATCTTGAAAATTGTGGTAAATATACACGTGTTATCGATTGGAAATGCCAGATATATCGGTTTTGCGATTACGATTACCGATAGAAACGACAACATAAGCATTACTAAAACCCCACAGTTCAGACTTTATATCTTATAAGATTGATCCTTAAGTCGAAAAGTGTAGTATCTGTGCCAAAAAGTGCAGCAGATGTGGCAAAAACACACCACATACTGGTGAGGCTGTGAGTTCGCCATATTATTTCTCATAAACATAATTACTCTTAGTAAGTGATTAAAGATCGAAAATAAAAGCTCCCGTTTGATGAAATTAAAACAATCACACGGGTTGCGCGTCTATGTTGTTTCTGTTTTTACATAGTTGCATTAACAATAATAATTAATAATACTCGCTTATCTATTAATCCAAAAATTAACTAACCTATAGAACAAAGGAAAAACTACTTGAATGTATTAAATATAAAGATCATCAGTGAAGAGTCAACTGCGATTTGACAGCTATAACCATGGTCAAAAGGGGTCGCTCAGCTGTAAAGTCTCCGGAACTCAATCTGTCAATCTCTATTTAATCGTGACAGTTAGCTCATCGCCTCTGACAGCGGAGCAAATGGGTTCGCTAAAGGCGGCGATGCTGATATATACCGTGACGTTCTATAAATTTTAAACTGTTGGAGGAGTTAAATTTCCCCGGGCGCACAACATCCGAAGTTATTTGGCCAATAACCGGGATCTGCCCAACAAGACGGTTCTAGGGAACACAGGTCCCAGAACGATTTCATTACTAGCTAATAGAAGGTAGTGCATTAGAGAACTATTGGCACCATGCTGCACAATGCCTTCATGGTGGATGACGCGTCACTGCAGTCAAGGGTAAAAAGCGGCGGGAAAATACTTCTACGAGAAACATTTCGACGGCTGCTGCAGAGACATTTCCGACGGCTACTGCAGACCCACAACCTGGTATCGGTGGTGGAGCAGTCCACGGCTGGATTTCGAGCGCAAGCCAAGCGGCCCAAAGCAACAGCGAGCCATCAAGCCGAAACTTACAAAGTGGTACAAGGGAACCAAGCATCTAAAGGGAACGATTGGGAACGACTTCCGCTAGGCAAAAGTGCAATTTTTCTCCAGACAAATTTGTGTCACCCACCCTGTGATTCGCTATTCGCCGAACATGGACTATTAGTTCCTAGCGTAGCTATCCTCCTGGATAATAGCGTAAGGCAGTTCTCTCTAACAAACTTTATCAACCATTAAGGTGGCTGCGGCAGAAGGAGCAAAGGGCGTCAGTGTATTTCGATTACGACACCGATTATGCATAGCCGACAGATATTCAGCAGTTCGTCTATTTCGACCGAAGGACAAGGAGAGCTAGTCATTGGGTGTAACGTCAACGCCCAGAACACTACCTGAAGTATTAGTGTTGTTGACGAGAGGGCAGAGTGCCTCTTGTAAATAATTAAAATGTTTGATACATCCAACAGAGGGTGCAAGCCCACCATCATAAACGCAATCATGGAAGAGATACTACACTCAACTCTGGCTAGAAGCGATCAAAGGGTGTCCTCTGGGCAGGTTACGGTCTCCACTTTTTTGTTCGCCAGTGATAGATGATAGATGATTACATAGATGTCACACAAATCAACAGAAGTCCGTGGAGCTTTTCACTGAGATTAACTAGCTAGGTGTGTGGGCAGGACTTAGGCTTTTGGGAAAACATAAGCCTTATATTCTTAGAGCCATCAGCCACCTGAGCCTGTTGTCACCTACGCTACCCTGGTGGCTAAAGACCCAGCATGCCACCGCCATACAAAAATGCAGCAAACTTTAGCGCATCGCATGCACACGGGTGTCAAGCGTACACGTTTTACTGTAGGACTGAATGCTGGTTTAAAGGTCTAAGATAGAACGGATTTAGGGTCTCTGACCAATACCAATACTTGATAGAGAAATGGTCAAATAAGGAGAGGGAATTTTTCTGCTCTACCCGATATTCGCCACAACGAAGAGAAAAACAAGAACAACTTTTTGGCGCTGAAGAAGTAAAGCACACCTTGCTCTGCACTCCGTAATAGAGTAACGAAAGGTCTGGATCCAAAAGAAGCACACGAAGCAGCTCCTTATGAAGAAGAGGATGGCGACACGACACTGGTAGTCTTACCATCGGGAATGGAGGCATTTATGATTTTTTAATGTTTAATTATAGTTCAGACGACCTTGTGTGGGGCAGTTCAGTCATTAATGACAGAGGTGAGTCACTCATAACTTTTATTTTACAAACAAGAAGAAGGATAGCAAACGTTGGGGAAGTGTCGACCATCGTAGGCTCCACTTTATCAAACATTCTAAGCCTAACACATTTAGCATGGATCGGTATATATGTGCCGAAATTAAGATTTTTTGAGAGACTGCATTTCATGTCACAGATTCATCTATTTTAGAGCGAAACTCGATCACGCCCCTAAACCATATACAGAAACTTCTGGAATACAAATGGTATAAATTCTGTAATTCAATTAAGAGAAAAGTGGATACGGTATTAACAGTTCCTAAAGATTCTCGTAAGACGCCTTACCAAAGTCAATCACACTTCATGCAAACCCTCAGTAACCAAAAGAAGAACCAGGCCACCCTAGTGGATTTCAGAGCTCAACTCACTAAAAAATTATGTTCAAGAACTCTTGAAGCTCGCAAAAAAAGAAGACGGAGAAATAATCTGGAAAAAATACAAAAGTCTGCTTCGAAACTTCAACTCCACATAAAGGAAAGTGCGTACCTAATCATGGAGCCTAACTAACACGCAGAAGCAAAAGAAAGATCAGTGGCAACAGCGCTACAGTCCCTGCTAGCAACCATTAAGAGAGCACTCCACCACTAGAAATATGCCATGGGAGTATTTCTGGACATCTCGAGCTAATGGTAGGACTACTTACTGGTCATTGCCTGTAGTAGTTCACGCTAAAAGCTGCGAGTAACAACAGGGGAATGCTGCAGGAAATGCAAGGAACCAGGAGTTAACGAAACAAACACCTCATTTGCATCTGCCCAGCAGTTTTTACTGAACGAAGCGGCCAGATATACTCCAAATGCGCTATAAGTATATTTCAAGCGCGCATAATATCTCAACGACCATAATATGCGGCAATACTAAGGACTGGGTCTATGTAGCGGTTAACCGGCACAACCTGATCTAACCTAACATAGAAGCACTGCTTGACTTTGCACTTTCTATGTTTCTTATGTTTCTTTACCCATATTGATGAATCTTTTAGATTCCATTAGTGCTAAAGTATATTCAAATATTCAGTTGAACAAAATTTGATGTCTTTCATATTATATGAAATAAAGTCAACAACTTTGAGGTTATTGTAAATTTTTATTGATTTTAGGTAAAAGGCAAAAGCGAAACAAACTTCCTCTACGCGTGCTTTGGACGAGTATAAATTAGATATATTTAAGTCTCTAATTTTTTCATAGTTTATTAGATTGACGCGTTCATAGAAACGAATGGACAGACTAACGGAAAGGACTAATTTTCCTCGTCAAAAAGACTGTAAGCATTGTAATTTCTGAGATCGCTGCGTATGGATAGATAGACATGGCTAACTCAACTTTCCGTCTTTTTTAAGAATATATGTACTTATGGATTCTGTCTGTTACATACATTTAAACATATTTATTATACCGTGTTTTATTTTACCCATTTTCAATGCCAAAGCAATACGCAGAATGAGTTTATTATTTTTTGAACCAAATCGATTTCCACCATTGGTTTTCTTACCATATCTCGGAGACTATAAATCGCCCCAAATATAAAAAAAAAACCCATATCAAATATTACAAACATGCGCCATGACTTGTATATGTTTTTCATTCAAAATTTTGAGAGCGTGGGCGTGGACGGGATATCAAAGTCGTACATGTACTTTAATGGTCTCAATAAATACTTTCAAAATTTGCAATGCTTGTGGATGGGATATCAACGTTGCAATCGTTGAACAGCTATCTACATACCAAATTCGCTGACTCTATCTTTAAAATTTTGAATATATAAAAATGTTATCGATTGGTCTGACCATGTTCCAAAATGATGGATTTTTATCGACTTGCGATTTAAAGTGTTATCGGCCTGCCACGCCTGCAGTCGACGCACTTTAAAATCCTAAGTACTTTATATGACGCGCGTACAGACGACTACATATCCAAAATTTCTCTAGTTTCAATAGCTGGAAGAAAAATTGCGTTCATACGGATAGATGGACGGACGGATAAGCTGACAGACGGCAAGGCGGAAATTGCACAGCCCTTCGTGAATGAGAACAAAAGGACCTGTAGAGTTTCATCAACAAAACCGAAAACATCTTGAAAATCTCTCACACGTTCCTCCAAAGAAGCGTTTTAGGGCTAATAAGCTAGAAACTCGGAACTTTGCAAATCTACGGGTACATCCGTGCCAGATATACTGGTAACAGTCATTCGTTCATATTCACTATATATCTTTGGGGGGTGTAAGCCGTAACAAAAAAAAAATTAAATAATATCTCCCACAATTTTAGACGTCAAGTCAACAAATTGATAGCGTTGGATACAATTTTTGAAAAGATCGATCCACAATATTTCGACAAAGCACCCATCATCAAAACTGTGGGAGATATAGGCATATCCAAATTTTAAGAGCGGTGCGCTGGGGGGTGATCTAGTGGGCGAGGCTAGGATATCAACAACGCTACCTAAATACCAAAATTGGTAACGGGTAAAACGAGTAAATAAATAAAATTTCAAGTCCCTAGCTTCAATAGGGGCGAAAAGGAATTGCGTTCGCATGGACAGATAGCTGGACGGACAGCAAGACGGACATTGCAAAAAACCAATATGCTCTTTTCAATTCGTTAACGAGTATAAAAATGCAATTTTCAATGATTTTCATTTTCCTGTTTCCTTGCTAATTGTAAAGTGGTTGCGGCTTGCATTTGTTTAGGTATGTGCTAAGTTTAAGGGGGTTAAAATGTTGGTAATGACAGATTATGGATTTCAGGGTATCATTTAGTCGGCTGTTTCCTTGTCTCTTTTGAAATTTAATTTACAAAATGTAACAGGTTGCTTGCCCCAGCGTAATCAATAAATAGTTTGAAATAAAATATTTTAAAATATATATAATATATTATAAAAATATGTTTTTATAATTGCATTAATTAAACACAATGAGCCCAAGAAATGAAATATATAATTGGCGTATAAAAAATCAATCACATGGCATACTCCTAATCATTGTAAATATATTACAATTGAATTAAATTCTTTTAAAATGAAGAATAGTAACACTGAACGAAAATATTCTCTGGTTTTCCTTTTTAAAATAGTCAATGTGCTCTTCAGCAAATGTGCAAGCATGTGTAGGTAGGAAGTACTTATAAAGGGGATGTGTATTCCGCTTCATAAGTTAGATTATTTTACTATACCAAACACTTTTTCATTGAACACAATACCAAAAACCTTTTATAGCGATGAGCGTGTTCAAACAATGAGCATATTTCAATACAAATTTTGGGGTGAGTTTAAACATATTATTTTTTCCCCATTGTTCATTAATGCGTTCTTATCTTTCAAAAACATGCCACAGTTTTCCACATACTTATTTCAATGTTTTATAGAGATGCTTTATTCTAAGGTAATCACCACTTCTGTTTAGGTGGGCAGGCATTGTATGAAATTTCCAGATAATAAAACTCAAGGGTGACAATGCACAATTCAAATATTTTTATTGTTATAACACGTCACACCCCATAGCTGTTGTCAGTAAAGTAATTGCTTAACCTAATGACAATTATATTATATTTAAAGTGGACGGTTTTGTTATCGGTATTCCCATTAAATATTTGTATAGTTATGCAAACATTTTTAAGCTGAACTGAATTGCATTGGTATAAGGCATGTGTATTATATAAACTTTGTATTTTGGCAACTATAACTATCGATGCTTTTAATGTAAAATAACAATATTTTATTTATTTATTATTAGATATGTTTCTAAGACATTTATAAAAGGCATTGGAAGCACATTCTATAAGTATGTCTAAAAACTTAATTGGAAATTGGGAAAAGGGTATAAAAAGGAAGCATTTCCGACTTTATAAATTATATATATTCTTGATCAAGACGACGTCCTGAATTATTTTATTAATGTCCGTCTGTCCGTCTATATGATACACAGAGATACCGGTGTTTTCAACTATAAATTCACCTTAATCATACGCAGAACAGGTTAATATATGTTTTTTCTGATATCTGGCCAAATTAATAAAAATCGATGAGAAGAATAGATTTCAAAATATATATCTCGTATATTTCGCAGACTATAAAAGATATAAATAGAGAAAGCCAAGAATTTGGCTATAAATTTTGTGACTCTAAAAGTCACTGTCTCAAACTGTCAATTATATATTATATCTCCCATTTACTGGGCTTACGTGTTATATCTATAATAAATTCGTTCACGCAGTACTCTACAACAAGAACACCTTTTCACGAGGTAAGAATAATTTGAATAGTTCAAATATGAAATTGTAAATTATAAAATATTTTATTATTAATGAGTCGCGCCACTAGGTTTTTATTTACATGGTGTAGATATGTTTTTTATGATATCAGAAATTTACTTCTGACAGTGTTACTATGTTATAAGGAGATTAGTCATTAACATCAAACAAATACGCCTTTACAAAAGGTAAAAATTTAATTTTGTCTATATAATATCCCAAATTTAGTGAATCCAGCTCATAAACTATAGGAGATATAGGCATTCCCAATTTTTTATGGCGCGGACGGTCTAGTGGGCGTGGCCGAGATATCAAGGGTGCAATCGATGGGGAAGGTCACCAGTTATTTATATAGCAAAATTGGTAGGTCTTTTTTTAAATTGTGGGAAATATTTACCACCTATCGATTTGAGCTGTATTGACATGTTATCGAATTGCCTACCTCCCAATGGGCGTGGAACGAAAATCTTAACACTTTTTCCTAAGAGAAAAGCTACAAGGGTATATCCAAAGTTTCTTTAATAGCGTCGTAAAAATTTCGTTCATCCAAACGGACAGGTGGACAGACGAACAGACGGCATGACGGACATTCCAAAAACCCAATATACAAGTTTCACTTCGTGAACCTTCTTAGTAGAATTTGAATAAATGAGGTATACTTCTACGCGATTTTGAAACTTATATCCGAATCAGTTACAGCTTCAAATCTCTGAACAAGGTCAGCTATTGCGGAATGGGATATGTTTTATGGTTTTTCTAAACGATACTTTTGGATCTTATTCGATTATCGTAGCATTCCAATAATCTGGTATATGTATATTACTTTTGCGCACTTCGTTCTGTCGCACCCACTGGAGGCGTGGCAAATCGTTCAGATTTGTACAGCTACCTTAATTTTACAGCTTGAGCAATGGAATTTTCTAGAAAAATTACTGATTACCCTCCCCACGCATTAATTAGTATAAACTCAGCAATCGTAAGCGTATTTTTTATGAATGTGCAAGTACACAAATGTATACGTACATATTTAAATATGTAAATTTGCGTTTCTCATTCGAATTGTTAGGAGCTGTTTCCGATTGTATGGTATTCATGTTGGGCAACTTAACTTACAAAAGTTGACATGGAAATTCATGTATCAGTCTCACGACTGGTTTGTTCAGATATAAACTCGGTTGTTAATAGACATATAAATGTAATATATATTTTTTTAGGGATCGTACAATAACCACTAATGTTATCCCAACTTGTGTGTGTGTGTGTGTGTGCTTTACTGTGTGTTCATGTTTCTAAGCCTAACCAATTTAACGACAATTTTGGTTGGGCTTTCAACATTGTATATGAATCTGAATACGTATCATTAGCTCATCAAATTTTTGTAATTTTTCGTTCGTATTTTTAATAGCGATTAGTTTAAATGCTAATATTAAATATCTTACTTGTGTGGGCGTCAAATGAATGAGACTTGCTAAATGTTCTCGCTCGGGGGCCGACAAGTATCGTTGTTGCTTAAATCTTCTCTCGAGCTCATAAACCTTTAATACAAAAAAAAATATTTATTTATATAACTTTTATCATGTAAGCATTCTCTAGTCGATGTTTCAGTTATGTTAAATTTTGTGTATTTAAATATAGGTTACTCTATATTATAGGTTATAGGTTACCAAACAAAATTGTGGCAATATTCTCCACTATTAAAACCAAACTCATTATCTGTGCTGTCATACACACGAATCGACGGACATACCGACGGACATTAAAAATGTGTAAAATGCGTAAAAGTTTTGTGCAAATTTATATAACAGGCAGAAGTAGACGTCCCCAATAAGCATTCTGGTCTTCATCATTACCTGTGTATCTGTATGAACGTCCTTTTAGACTACCAAGGATTAAGGTTTTCAAAAAAATTTGAATGCAGGACACTTTATTGTTGTGTCTAGAATTGAGTACTTTAAACGTAAATAAACAAAATTAACATTCTAATAAGGCGCAAATAAAAATATAATCAAATTTTAAAGAAATAATGGGTCACAGCCTTCTTTGCACCGACTTAAATTTGACAAAAAGCAACCTTATTCGTCCTAATTCGCTCTGGAATGATGTGATTTATGCAGGTGAGTCAAAATTAAACATCTGTGTTCCGATGGAAGGCAAAATGTTCGGCATCAACCAGATGCTGAGCTTCAAAAGAAACACTTGCTTTGGGTCTGTATGGTGGCCTCTGGCGTTCAAAACATGTTAAATTATGGATTAAAATATTTATATGGGCCTACAAGATTTTACCAGAGAAAGACCCAGAGCACAAAGCGACTATTGTGAAGTCCTGGCTAATCGAGAATATTAGTCATGACACAAATCAGTAAGCTTAGTCACCAGATTCGAATTTATAATTAAAAATTGCTAATTGGATAGTTCGATTTCATATTTAAATTATACCAAAAATGGTCTATTAGAGGAAAGGCAAAATATAACTGCGGAAACAACAGGCAAATTGGTTTCTTCTTGTTTAAAGAGGTAACGGAGTCTATATCAAATATTAGTTTTGGACTTATGAAAAATTTTGACAATTTAGTGAAGACATAAAGACACATAAAGTCAATCATTTTGGTTGTTATTAGAAATAATTATTAAATCTAAGAGTAAAAAAAAAATGAGGTTTACTTGTAATTATAAAAAGACTGCTCCAAAAACTTAATTTAATACATTATATTGTTCTGCACGGAATACGCTGTGGATGGAAAAATAAATGTGAAAGGAGATGTGAATAAAATTATTTGTCCATAAAAATATGTATGACAGTCAAATACAATTAAATGCAATTTAAATATTTGTAACGCTTTAATGAAAAAATAATATGATATTTGCAATACACTTCAATCCCTAACTCTTCAACAAATATAAATACATTTTTGGGATTATATTTGCATTGTACAAATGTGTGTGTGTCTGTTTGCACATGTTGTTCAACAAACACTACCGTTCAATATACAAAATACGTATTTGTGTGCGTAAATTTCTGTATAAACATATATTTATATACACAACTATATATATATATATATATATATATATATACACACAAATGGTTGACCGAAAATTCGTACAGTAAGTAAAATTAATAATCATAAGCGTTGGTATGAATTATATGCCATTGTTTAACAAATAAAAAATTTGTTTTATTATTAATAACTTTTGTATTAACTTTTCTGCTTGTTAAGTGTTTGCAATAGATTTGGACAATGCTATAGTACATAAAAGTATTTATTTAAACAAAATTTGTCAATATCTGTTATATATATTGGTCAAATGACCGATAACTTTTACCGATTTTATAACGGTAAAACTATTATATATAAATATATAAAACATGAACTAAGCGTGTCATGGAACGATTGTAAATTCGAAAAGACGGATGGATGGAAAAACAGACAGACGGACCTGACTTAATCAACTTAGCTAGTTAACCTGATCAGGAATATATAAACTTTATGGGGTCGCAGATACGTGTTCTTGCCTGTTACATAGATTTGCACAAAACCATTATATCCTTATTGCCCATATTCCATGGGCTGAGGGTAAAAAACCCAAAAAAATTCAATGCGTCGCGTGTCTGGGTTTTGTACTAAAAACAAAACGCAGTTTTAGTGACTAATCCCATTAATCGTTTTATTTCGCATGTAATGATATTTTACTTATGTACATACATATATTGTCCAACTAGAGTTAAGGGCATTCGCTAAAAATTGCAAACAAATTATACTAAATGAACAAAAAATTTTATTTTGGCTAATAGGAACGGGCGCACTACTTTTTGCTTTATGCGAACTGCACAACAAAAAAAATCAAGTTAGAACGGTGCAGTCGTTCGTTACCGACTTCGCAATACCACTGACCAAATTACATGCACATGCGACATCTACTTAAAAAAAATCTCCATGAGCACCTTTCGTTTTGCTTGGGCTCTCATTTCGCTCAAAATTTCAGATAAAATCAGTGTAAACGTGCCGTTTGCTTTGTGAGGGATGAGCGAGATCGCACATTCTGTCTGCAACGTGCTCCCTCAAACTACAAAGCATCGTTTGAGTTTGCACTCATCTTCAAGCAAAGGCAGCAAAACAAATTTCAATTTTCGGTCCTTTGTTTTCCCTTTCGCTTAAGAATTCAGTGAAATATTTAAAGGATTCGACACTTTGGCATGATCGCTTAGCATATTCACCAATGATTGTTAGTAAGGGTATCTTAAAGTGGGTGCGCTTGTAAGAAAAGTTTTTCAGGATGAGAATTCACGCACACTTTTTGATATTTGCATATGTATGTATATGGATATTTGTAATTGTGTGCCCATGTTGGCTGCTCAATCGATGGAAAAAATTTAGTTTTAAAATTTTATTGATTTTTAGCTTCACGTACATACATACATACATATGCCTGAATGTAGGTATGTATGTTTTCGTGTGAAGCAGACGCAGATTTTCATACCTCCGTCCACTCGCCACAAATATCAATAAAACCAAAAGCACGCAAATCAAATACTACAAACTTGTGAATTGGTTTTTACATACAATTCAATGCTCTCAATAAGTCCTGAAAATTTGATAGCGGTCACACTTTTAGTTTCGAAGTTGAACCAAGTTTTGGTTTCTACAGTGGGAGTCACGCGCACCGACTGAGTAAAGCGCGTGCGGCGTGCATGTGTGTGTGTGTGTGTGTATGTGTGTGTGTGACTTTGTGAATATGTGTATGATTGCGGGTTGAAATTTTTATAAAGACACATCGCAGTGTTCAGGGTATCTCTTCGCGTGCGGTCCCGACTAGAGCATTCTCGTTTATTTTTTTACTTTTAAAAAATTTACTTTCTGCAGCATCGCCCATGATGTCCGTCTGTCCATCCGTCTGGATAAACGCACCTGTCTTCGCCGCTATTAAAGATCTATACTTGAAACTTTGAATACATAATTGTAGTTATCCACTTCAGACAAAGTGATATGATTTTTCTGCTACGCCCACTGGCAAGCTAGCAATCCGAAAACATGTCGATACATATTAAGTCGCAAAGCAATAAAAGACAAATATTTCTCATAATTTTAGAGCAAGAGTTACAAAATATGTTATGTAATTACCTGGGGACCTTCCTCATATTTTCTGACTTATATCAAGCCCACGCTCAGTAAAAGGCACCCCCCAGCGTCTGCTCTAAAATAGCGGATTAACCACACTTGAAATATATTTTCTGGTGACCTCCCCCAAATATGCGACCTTTATATCCTGGCCACGTCCACTAAAACGCCCGCAGCCAGCTAGATACCACTATTTTGAAAGAAGATTACTTTAAACCTGTTACAAAATTTTTAAATTTATAAAATCAGAAATCGTACAAAATCATAATAATAACTAAAACAGTGAACGAATAAAAGGTTCCGATAACGTCCAACTGTAATGTTCCTACATGTTGATTGTTTTATTTATTTTTAAAATCACTTTTTAAAATTTATTTTTTTAATATATATTTTATTTTTACGTTTATGATACATAAGAACAGAGCGCACAAATACATTCGATTGGCACGGGGCAAAGAACATTATGGCGTTTGGTATTTATTTCGCACTTTATTTAATGTTTGTGAGTGATTCTCGTTTTTCGAAAGCGAAAGGGACAAAGACGAACCGTAAATTCGAAATATCAATTTTCAGCGCATTGCTGCTTTAGCTTGAAGACGAGTGCAAACGCAAACAATGGTTTGAAGTGTGAGGGAGCACGTTGCAGAAAAAATATGCGATCTCGCTCATCCCTCGCAAAGAAAACGGCACTTTACACTGTTGTTTCTTTTTTTTTTTAATTTTGAGCGAAATGAGTCTTTATGGGACCTACCCCACAAAGAAAAAGGAAGGTGAGATTGTTTTGTACTAGGTGTATCATACATGTGGTAATAAGCAGTTAATTTAGAATTATTTTCAAAAAAAATCTTTCTATAGCGAGGCATTCCGCTAATTAAAGCGTATGTATAGCGGGTTGTCTTTGTGTGTGTATGTGTGGTTTTAAGTAAGCAAACGTCAGCTCGCAGCGGAGTTCATGTTGTCTTCATGCCGGTCACTGCCGACATGGGTAAGCTTGCTTGTTTTAATTTAAATATAGTACAAACCTGCGCCTGAGTGAAAAGAACTCTTCTCTTCCGTCGTTGCGCCAGTGGAAATTGTAGAGGTTTTGCATCACTTACGCTGCACGCAGCCAAGCCTGTCATGTTGCCCATGTGACCCATCGATCCACTTGCCGATGAACTCATAAGTCGTGATACTGCAACAAAAGGACAGCTAATTAAAATAAAAACTTCTATTTAAAATAGAATATCAAGAAACGGGGTTATTGTAATAATTTCTATTCGCGAGTGATGAACTGGGAGTTAACATCAACCCAGTTCCTAGCTTCCGCAACATTAGGTTTCTTTCGCAACTAAGCTGCACTTAAAATAGCTTTCAGCTGTTAAAGCATCTGGGAAAACACTATTTTAATTACTTAGTATACCAGAATAGACATATAATTGTATGCTATAACAAAAGAAATTGCTGTAGTCGGAACACCCCGACTAGGAGATACCCTGGCCCAGCATGTAACACACACATACAAATTTTTGGCACTTGAGAAGTAATGTGAAAAAAATCCGCGCCGTTTAACATTATGCGCGCGGGCTTCGAACCATTGCAAAAAACATTTCCAAGAAAAAATTTTCATTTGTATGTATGTGTATACGTGAGCAATAAATATATAAAGCGATATCGAAAAAAGGAAAACGGAAAACGGAAAGGGCTATCGATTTTGAAATAAACTAGATATATTGTGTATTGTATTGATAGGAACTGAAACTGTCCATGATCAGATTTCTAGCTTTTATAGTCCCTGAAATCCACGCGTTTATATAAACACCTGGACTTGGCTATATCAACTCAGGGCGTCGTCCTGATCAAAAATATATACTTTGTGGCTTCCTTCTGCCTGTAAAATATATTTGCACAACAGTCTTTTTACCCATTTTCAATGTAAAAATAAGTAAACAAATTATAGTTGGGCGTTACTCTTTTACGGTCTTAATTATTATAGTTATTTTAGTTACTTCGGTTTCTCGAAATTGCAATTTTTTTTACTTAAAAAACGTGGAGTCTTTAGCTTTGCTGTGGAAGATATAATTCCCGATTCGAGGCTGGGGGTGTTAGAGTGAGAGAGGCCGGCATATCAAGGTCGCAATTTTTTGGGGAGTTCACCAGCTTTTTACATCTAAATATGTTGACTGTGTCCTTTAAATTGCCGGAAATATACATATGTTATCGGTGGGAGCTATCAAGTATATCAGATTTTGTGGTTATATGTGCGGAAGGGGGTGTGGCCAACAAATTTGTTTTGTTATGTTTGGGGGAGCATTCTTGCAATATATACATCAAATTTTTGAGGTAGGGGGCGCTGGGGGCGTTCTAGTAAGCGTGGCTGGTATATCAAGGTCGCAATCCCAAATATTGCAAAAGCGAAAAAAAAATTACGTTTATATGGACTGACGGACGGATTGTAGAAATGGTTCAAGTATCGAGTCTTTCTGCTTGCGGTAAATTCCGATTCTTGTATAAGACCCCAATCGTAAACGCCCAACAGGCTCTGATTCGACAAACCCTGATACCGTCGCTTTATAGATTTTAATTGACATTCGCAGTTTTTATCATGAAAAAATGTCTTTATCTTTTTCGTTATTTATCAAATAAGTAGGTGGAAAATCAGTTTTTAGATGCCCAAATGTTTCACATTTTGTATATACATTTATATATATATATACATATACATGTATATAAATATGTTTTATCATCCATGTTTACTAAAGTCACATTATGAACGTTACAATTGACCTATGTGCTTCTCGTTTTGATCAGTCTTTTATTGATACATACAATTCTCGACTATCGCAGAGAAGAAAAAAAATAATAATAGCAAAGGTACCCAGCTACCATGGATGTGACATTCAAATTGGAGCAGATCTTCCATTAATTCTTTTTGTATTTAATACATTCCAGTAGTGAAGTCTTTGTTCTATTGTTATTTTTCATATCAGCAGTGCGAGGGAAAATTGGGTATCGGCTACTAGTAGATAGGCGAATATGGCTTGAGTAAAACAGGCCATCCACATGCGAGCATCCTGGGAACATGCTCGTCAAAGACAAAGAGAACTAGAACACTGTCATCTTTTTGCGAACACTGCCAAGAATGGCAATTATTTCAACGAGCCAAGCTAAGTTCATGGGCATGATCGCATGAATAAGGCCTGCTTAACTTTTGTCGACAATAGGCGGACCTTAATATCTTATCTGATTAATGAAATTACATACATGGCTGCAGAAGAGACAAACATTTTTTTTTCGATTTTTCCCAAATTAGAAGTTGCAGCAGACATCCCACAAAGATTTCCGCCATGACGTTCCGCCCCAATTGGCCATTTTCACACCCACCACCGTCAAATCGATAAAATACAAATCATCCACTGTTTTAGAGCTGAAGTGACCAAATTTGGCAGTTAGTTTTCGTGTGACCTCTTCTGCTCGCACCCACAAACAATAATAAACAACATTTTACAAACGTTTTGTTCATTGAAAAATTGATATGCTTGTTTTGCCGATGGTATTCGAGAATTTTTAGTCGAATAGATTATGTACGTCTCTAGATTTTCTAGTTTTTGAGATAGCTGCGAACTTACATTTTTATAAATCTATTTTATTTAAATTATGAAAATATATATTTTACAATAATATACAACTTTTTTATTTTATTGTATTTTTTGAAGTACAAAATTTACGCCCAATGAATATTTAACAGCAATTTAGGTGCTACATAGACCAAATATGAAATTCCATTCACATGTATCCATAAAATCAGCCAAATCTTGCATTACATAGAGTATTTAATTATGTAATGAAATATTTGGCTGTATTAAGACAACGTTGGACTTAATTTATGGATATATGTATATATCAATGTGGAGCAGGGTATAATGTTATTCAAAGTCGGATAGCCATATTTTAACTTTTTGTCATGAGAGTATAGGGTATAATAAAAACAAACATAGTTAACAAAAATTATTAGTTTAAATGTTTTGAATTATTTGAAGTCACAACAGTCCTCGAAAGGAAAGTTGTCGGAGTAACCCTGTCAGACAGAAACTGAAAAACTTTTCATTTTAACTAATGCTGGCTAAGTGTCCTTAATTGTATTAAAATTCGGAGTTTACATGGTTATATCTTTCTATCTGTTACATTCGCTTTATTACACATTTTTCAGTACTATATATGACGAATGTAAATGGTTCAAAAGTGTAAAATAAAATATATGTATGTATGTGTTGAAAACTAAAAATCATCCTTTCATTTCTAAAATAAACAATGACAACAAAATAATTTAAAATCAATTATTCTCACGCAAACCTTTTTCATTCCAAGAAAAAAAATACATAAAAGTGTACTGTGATTGCGTGACTCAGCACAAATAGTCATTTTGAATATCTTTACTTAAAAGTAAAGCAAACAGCTTCAAGTGGTTAGCATGAACATTTTTTTCTGGCTTTTCTGTTTATGCTTTGATGGGTCCACAACAGTTATTTAATTTAAATAAATTTTCATTAACACAAATGCGTATTTATTTATGTACTATTAGCATTGGCGATCTGAGATTACGTTTTATACAATTGCAGAAAGCTATGTTTTTTTCTATGATTACAAACCAATTGCTTATAAATATTATTTACATGCAATCAACAAAATTTGGGTCGCATTGGGCTCGTTCTTTAAAGGAGGTCGTGCGAAAACATTCTGCCAAATTTTGAGATTTTAACTTTAAAATAATGAGATTGATTTGCGTTTTAAAATATATTAAAATGTCATCGAATTGCCAGCCTACCAGTAGGCATGGCACAAATATGTTAACACTTTGAATATTTCAAAAGATTCAAGACTTGTTGTTCAATAGCATCGAAAGCAGTTGCGTTTATCCGTCATTGCGCAAACCCAATAGACAGCTTCTCTTCGGAAACGAGTATAATTCAAATAATGAACAGTATAACGAAGTCGGTAACACCTGACTGCAGCGTTCTCACTTTTTTATTTGGCAAAGCTCAGCATGTGCTGTCTGAAGACTTATGAATATATACAATATTACACAAAATTTTATCGTTTATTAAAGCTACTATTTATACTCTTTTACGCAGTAAAACGAGTATATTTTGGTATTGTGCAATGTCCGGCTTGCAAAATAAGAAGGCTGCCTTTGTCGCATTTTTAAGATCAGTCATAAAAGTCATCGGTTAAGCAGGCAACTTACATGCGATCATACTCGCGAACTTGCCTTCGTTCGACGGAATATTTCTTGTACTCACAAACAGATGGTACTGTTTTTGTTTGCTGTGTTTTTCGAGGATGCTCGAATGACAATGGGTTGCTTTACCCAAGTCATACTCTTCCATCTACTAGTAGCAGCTGGGTAAGTGACCTAAGTGCAGGGCTGTTGTCCTAACTTGACGAAATTTATAATTTTGATCATGTTTAAGTATCGGTATATATCTGCCTACCGCAATCACCGATGCGCAGTCTAATTCTGACATTCATCGGAATACGAACTAATAAAAATTAATAATATAAAATGAGTAACATTGTAAGCCAATACTCATGCAGGTACATTCCATTTTTAATATGAGGACAAAAAAAAATTTAGCTAAAATTTCCAAAATATTTATAAACAAGTTGACTCTAGTCGGGGCCGCCTGACTAAAAAAAACCTTACACCCTACATTCAGACATCACACACACACACACAAATGCACACACACAAATGCACGCCGCACGCACACTTTACTCGGTAACGCGCTTAGGTGACTCCCCCATTGATATCCCGGCCACGCCCACTGTAACGATCCCAGCCAACCCGCTCACGCATTGCGAAGCCTATATCCTCCACAGTTTAGAACAAAATAAATTTGTGTAGTAGATTTCTGTTCATCTCCTTTAATATCAAAAAATTTAAAATTTCTAAACACCAACATTTTTCAAAATAATAATAGTTGAAACAGTTAACGAGTATAACGCAGTCAATAACGGCCGACGGCAACGTTCTACGTGAAATATCTTCCCACAACAAAATTCTTCCAATTGCGCGTTTATGTGTATGTGTGAAATGCTGGGTTCAGGGCATCTACTATTCGCGCACTCCCGAATAGACCTTTTTCCTTGATTACATTGAAAAATTAGATAAAAGACTTAAGATACTCTAGTGATACACCTTCCATATGCAATGCACTTTTATCAGTCCAAGTTTGATATGCAATGGTGGCAATATTAAAAAAAGAAAAAAGATCTCCCCACTATGTACTCCTTGTTGTGGACAATCGTTCTGAAATTTTCAGGACCCATCTATTTAATGTTACATAGATGGGACTAAAGATCGCAAGCTATCAAGCCAAAGTTGGGACCCCTTTAAATATCTCACAGAAATTATAAAGCAAAAGGGAACAAGTGAGATTGCTCTAGTCGGGACCGCCCGTCTAGTAGATACCCTGAACCCAGAAATGAACACATACACACACATCTCGGCAGTTGATGAGTATGGATCCTATTAAAAAAAAATAATAAAAAAAAAAACAATTACCAACGGAAAAAGAAATGTTCCGCAGCCGGGGCTTGAACTCGGTCTCCCCGTCTTAAGATGCACGACTCTACCAACTGCACCACAACTACCACATTTTTCGCGAATGATATAACATTACTTAACCATCGCAAAAAGTCAAGGAAAAGCGAAAATTTTGCAGTTGTCATTAAAACGATACAAATTAATAAAAATAATAATTATAAATAAATAAAAAAATAAAACAATTCAATATTGCTCTACCATACCATCGTGAATTCGAACCCGGACCTCCGCGTTACGCGGCACAACTCTTACCCACTGGACCACGCTCTTACTTCACTTCGTAGTGTTAAAACTCAATTTAACCGTTGCAAACAAAATTCCTAGAAGAACGCAAGACAAATTTTGCATATGCATATGTATGCGTGCACATGTACACAGAAATTGCCAAGCAGCTGCGCTTGCCCCAACTACTGAAAATAGATTCTTGATTTGCTCGTAAACTAACAGACGATCGTTATGAAATTTTCAGGACTTATTCAGATCATCGATATGTATGTACAAACCAATTGCACCTGTGAAGTATTTGATTTGTGTTTTTTAGTTTTATCGATATTGGGGGCGATTGGGGAGAGGTATCCAAAATCTGAAACATTTAAATTCTTCGTATGTTTTACGCGAACATAAAAAAGTAATTTGGTGGCTCTAGCTTTTATAGTTTGTTATGCTTAAAAAACCGAGTCAAAAAAGCGATAAATATCGATAATAAGAAAACGGAAAACAGTTATCGATGATGACTGACTGCGTATGGAATATACGAACCGAATGAGACCAAGATCAGCTTTCTAGCTTTTGTAGTCTCTGAAATCGACGCGTTCATACAGACAGACGGACAGACAGACAGACAGACAGACAGACAGACGGACAGACAGACGGACATGGCTAAATCGACTCGGCTAGTGATGCTGATCAAGAATATATATACTTTATGGGGTCGGAGATGCTTCCTTCTGCCTGTTACATACATTTGCACAAAACCATTATACTCTTTTTTACCCATTTTCAATGGGTTCAGGTATAAAGAGTGATCGAAATTGAAAATTTCGGCATTGATGCTTGCGCTTAAAGAGAGTGTGAGGCAAAACAGCACAGGCAATGCTTTGTAGTGTGTGCGAGCAAGGTAGATACACAAAGTTACTATATCGCCCAACATACACAGAGCGCCGTTTCCTCGCTTATGCTCTTGCTCTCTGAGAATGTAAGCGAGCTGAGGACCCTAGCTTAACCGATGTATCTCTGAGACTCGCCCCGCCGAAAATGAGTGTCAAATTTTTTGTTCTCGACGTCCCATCTATCTATTGTTTGATAAGTGATATTGTTTAGCAAAAAGATAGATTGATAAATAGTCAAAAATGGACTAGATGTAAGCAGTGTATTTACACCATTCGTTTTGCTACTTGGGATTTTTTTATTTATCGACATTTGGGGCGATCGGGGGTGTACTGTGCCTGGTTATGAGTATTTCAGAATTAAGGGCGCAACATATGTGACGATAGGACGCAGCTGGGTTCAAACTATCTCCTAGTCCGGCGCTCTCGGCTAATGCTGGTTCTATATAAACATTTGCAGTTACAATTTTTTTTTTGGAGGGACGAGTAATTTTTGGAAGCATAAGTTTTTGCATTTGTATTTGCTATTCGCTTATTATAAAATTGAAGCCTTACTTTTTATATTACCTTATACAGGTTTTCAAATAGGTTTTGTTTTGAACTTTATACTTATTTATACTATTATTTATTTATATTATTATTATTACTAATATTTACGTACTTGCGAATCTGGGATCATTCGCGGTTGATCCATACCACGAAGCCGAGCCTCTCATATCTGTATAATGTCCAGCCAACGACAAATTATCAGTGGGTCCACAATAGCTTTGTACTCCTGGACTATGATAGAGCGATCCCATAGCATAAGGATTCGCCATTGTTGAAGTGTTTATTGTTCCAGGGGAATTAATACTACTACCACTTGAATTAGACCTAGAAAAGGTAAAAGAAAAATTAGCTGATTTTTTAACGAACATCTTTTAATAAAATTAAAGTTTCATATTAAATATAATCAATATAAGTTTTTAATGGTGAAAATCGTACTTAATATAAACTGTAAGTGGTATATAGTCGAGAGTGTCCGACACGAAGATATTATGTATCTAAGCAGCTTAAAATTTCATAGCATCCATTTAAATTAAATTTAATCGCCCCACAGAAAATGTAACTCCAAGATAATTAGATAGCTAAGCAGACTTGATCTCTTTCGATCTTTGTATCGTTTCGTAATTTTTTAAAATCACTTGCAGAGTAGTGATCACTTTTTCTGTATAAGTTCGTTAACAAATTCAAATGCGTTAATGAACAAAAGATAGCAAAACGAGCCAAACGAAAGTCTACTTTCTGTATGTTTCTACTCAGCTTTTTTTTTACACGTTAACAGAGTGAACAAGGTATATTGGTTTTTCCATCTGGTCGTCTGTCCGTATAAAATAATTTTTCGTGTCTCTATGAAAGCTAAACTATTAATTTATGATTTGCAAAAATTGTGAATCTTCACACGTTCTCTTTAATAGTTTCTGTATTTTTTTACATTGATGAAATTTTCCAAATGGTTTTTTTGGTGCTATAAGTATGTAAATATACAATTAAATTGTTATCGATTTGTGAAAACTGTGTTTTTTCAAGATCGACGCGTTCATACAGACGGACTACAAACGGAGCGACAGACGGAGAGGACTAGATAGATTTGGCGGCTATAGGCATTATAGTTGGCATGGCTGGGATATTAAGAAATCTTTGGGGAAGGTCATCAACTATCTACATAAAAAATTTGGTGTCGGTATCTCTAAAGTTTTGGGAAATATTCAACGTTTCACGATTGGACGCCAATTGCCAGCCATTCAGAAGCAGATAACTACAAGCAGACATCCAAAGATAAATGACGTTTATTCGGACAGATGGACGGGCAGACGGACAGCAAGTACCAAACAAAACTGCTCTAGTCGGGAGCCAGCTGGATTCCTTTATGTAGACATGCATACAATCTCACATTCAAATGCGCGGCCCACCTTTCTAAACAAAGGCCCGTTTCAACATCTATCCGACAACCTTACAAATGTCAAAATAACTTGTTTGGGCGGACTTGCAACATTTTCAGAAAGTGTTCACAAATGTACACTCAAATTGGCAGCGTCTGCTAGAGTGTGATCCATTTTGGGATGTTGTGTTACAATCCAGATGTGGGGACAAAAAAGTTAAGTTTGATTTTAGTGTAAAGCAACAGTCGACTTTAAAGGCAAGATTTAAAAATGACTCTAAGAGTGCTCAAATTTGAAGCCTTTAGGTTAAAAAAATCCAGAATTTGAAATGAACTTGATCTGCGTATAATAAACACGACAAACCTGCGCTAAGCAGTAGTACTTCATTTCCGGTATTATTTTTGTTGGTTTGTTGATATTTGGCAGATATTTCTAATGGGGGAGCTATCCGAAGTTTTCAAAGTTTAGTGGTATTTTGAGAAAATTTTGATGTGGGATCTTACCGATATTAATAAAACGGGGCAAGATATAAAAAAAAGTGTAATCTTGTTCTACGTGTTGATTAAAAGAATCTGAAGTCAAAAAGATTTGGTCTCTAGCCTCTGAAGTTTCTGAGATCGACGTGTTAACACAGACGAAGGAACGTATATACGAATATGGCTCAATCGAGTTAGCTTGTGAGGCTAACCTTTATTGAGTCGGAGATGCCCATTCACGATATAAAATAAAAACATTTTTAGTTCGCCTTTGTTTTTAATGTTTTTATTTTTTTACACACTTAATTTTTTTGTATATTTCTTTCTTATATCAAACTCGTTTATTTTTAGATTATTATTATGTTTATTACTTTAGATATTTGTCCAATGTAATTCCACATGCTCCATAAACATATATTTTAATGTGCCCCACATCTAAAAAAAGATAAAATGGAAAATAATAATAATATTATTATTATAATAATAACAAATTACCTGCCCTTATATAGATACGTATACGTTGATTTTATCTACCTGCGACGCACAGAAGGGCATTCTGACTTTTTTGGTAGCAAGAATCATAATTTCTGAACCAAATAAGAAACACGAATTTCTATTTGAATTTGGATAAGTACACAGGTGCTTGACAGTGAGCCGAAGTTTGTTTGCATAGGTAAAACACCCGTAAGAAATAAAATATAAATATTTTATTTTATAAATATGTAATATATGTACGAACTTTCCTGTAGAATGTATTTTAGTTTATAACCAATGTACAATAATTCGAACATATCATCTGAGTAATTGGTTTTCAATACCTTAAAAGATCTCCCAAATCTTTTTAATGATAAAATTGGATTAGATTAGGCCGTTAATATATTGAAAATGTGCGCATTATGTCTCTCCAGTGTCGCTTTGCAAGGATTTATTATAGTCTTTATTTACTTTTTCCATTGATTTTATTTTGTACTATATAATGTGATATGCCTCGATATCAACTTCCGTGCCACGTTAAATAATATCCGAAACCCTGCAAGTTTCATGTTGAATACGCTAAACTCAACCTCACATTTTAAACGTATAAGAAATAATAAAATAAAAAAACTGTTTACAGCTATTTATCACTGCACTTGTTAGATCTGTCTGCAGCAATATGTCTGTCGTCAACATGTCCCGCGACTAAGGAGGAGGACCCATGCAAATCGTAAAAATCGAAATCTCCTAAAGTCACCAACCCCGCACCACACAAATTACAAAATTCCGAAATTCTGTCATTTAAATCATTAAGGATATAAAATAACTATCGCAACACAATTTCCACAACAAATTTTGAATTTGTCATAAAAATGATAAATATTGATAATTAAAAAAGAACAGATAAATTCCACGCTGTCGCAACAGGGACTCGAACCGCCGATCTTTCGGCTTCTATTGCACAACTCTTACCGAAAAATTCAACCTATCCATTTAAAAAAATTCATAAAAGAATGTTAAAAAAATTCTGCATTTGTATATAGTGTGCACGTAAACACAGAAATGGCTTGCACTTCACCCAATCAGCTGCTCTTGGCCCAAACTACGGAAAATGGATTAATTTGCTCGTTAAATAAATTTATGGTCGTTATGATATTTTCAAGACTCAATAAGAGTATCAAATTTGCAAGACTGCAGTGTGGTTTTTTGGTTTTATTTCGATATTTGGGGTGATTGGGGGAAGGTATCCAAAATAATAATAATTTAAAATCTGTGAATGCTTTACGCTCCATGCTTGAGCAAGAGTCAAAAAATATCAATAATAAAAAAAAAGATCGATTCCTTTGAAATAAACTTGATCTGGATAATATATACGAACCGATTGAGTCCACTGTCACCTTTCTATGTGTTCTGTAGTTTCTGAAAACGACACGTTTTTACAGACAGACGGACGGACGGACAGGCAGACGGACATGACTAAATCGGCTTGACTATTGATCCTGATCCAAAAATATGCATATAGATTTTATGGGGTCGAAGTCGCTTCCTTGTGCTGCATTTAGGATTCAGGGTATAATTAACGAGTTTAACGCAGTCGATTACACCCGGCGGTTGTTAACTGATTTTTTCTTGAGATTTATTCATTTGAGTTATGCATTTATAATACGTACATAAGTTTCTTAGTCGAGCTGTCAACATGTAGCAAGAACCGGTCAGACCAGTACTTTTATTTATTTATTTATTTTTTAAAACCGTCAGTTGGATTTGTATTAGTGTCTTGTGTCTTGACGTATATATACACATACATGTATAATAACATATGCATGGGTATATATAATTTGTTACCTTCGATATTTCTATATATCCACTTACCTTGTTCACATTCAAATAAAAACGTTCAGTGTAGATCGGTTAAACTTTTTAAAAAAAAAAAATGTTCATAATTTTGCACATTTTCAGTACCCATCTTTTGTGCATATAATTGCACTTTCTTTTGTTAACAATTGACAAAATTCGCCAAAGTTCTGCTTGGCGACTCGTTTCGGTTAATAGCAGCCAAGACAGTAAAATTCGCCGCTCTTACAAATGTCAAGTGTTTTCGATAGAAAGTGTACGTTTTTAATCCCGAATCATAATCGATTCTAGATTATTGGTAGGAATTATAGTAAGAATCATACTGAAATTGAAAGCACAAAAGCAAGGATTCAAAACTTTATTTGATACGGCATGCCGACTGCCGACCGGCCAGAACACAAGAGTTTCCAGATTTAATTCGTGCTCATACTATTTTTGTAATTTTTCCAACAGTAAATTGTGCTTTAAGCTTCACAGCAAAACAACAATCCACATTAAGTACTGTTGTATGATTTGCTTTGGGATACTTATATTGATTAAATCGAATTGCCACGCCTCCAATGGACCTCACTCTTAGAGCTCATCAGCAATGCGGCGGGTGGTTTCAAAACTTGACTGAACTTGACTCTATATAGCGTTATATTATTCAAATCGAACATGACCGAAACATTTTAACACTATCTGACGCGGGTGTATATAAGTACAGATATAAAGTTACAAGTTCCTAGACGGAAAACTCAATATACTCAAGTCATGAACGAGTATAAACATATTGCTTAATGTATTTAACTTACCGAAATGGAGATGGCGGGTTACCGTTTATTTCCAGTTTGCGGTATGATTCCTCGATTGGGCTTAGAATATCGGTGACACTGAACGGCGTTGAATGGTTGTTGTTGAACAAGGTATTGTGATGTTGGCTATGCAAGTTCTGAAGATGTTGAATACTAGACAAATTATGGTGGTGATGTGCAACCGCGGCAGCGGCTGCTGCAGAAACAGTGTTCGGTGTCGATGTGTCGTTTGTACTATGTTTTGTAAGTGGTGCCAATTGGTGCTGCTGCGAAGCCGCTGAAGGTATAAGTATATCTTTTTGGGATAAACTCATAACCAAATCTGCTTCATTACCCAAATTAGCTTCCTCTTCGTCAGGTATTGCTCGGAAGCATCGCCGTTCATTAAAAGATGGATCAACTAAGTTTGACGCTGACATACGAAGGACTTTTCTCAAAACGTTGCCCTCAAATTGATTGATTCTAAAAATATAAGGAAAATAATTGAAATTTTGATTAGATTAAGTAACACAATTTAAGATCTGGAATGCCTTTTGTTAGTGTCAAACCAAAAATACAATCATGCTTGACTTTAATAAAAAATTTTAAATTTTTAATTTTTAATTTCTAAGCTTACTCTTATATCCAGAATCCATTAAAAATGGGAAAAAATAGTTAAAGCGTTTTCTTCAAATGTATGCAACGGGCAGAAGGAAGCATCGCCAACCCCATAAAGTGCATATATTCTTGATCTTTAGATTTAAAACAGTAGGAGATATAAGCTGCGTGGGTGTGTTCAAGTGGACGTGGTCAGGATATGAAGTCGCTTCTTTAAGGATAGTCAACAACTTTTCAAGTTTGGTGCTTCTGGCTTTAAAACCGGATTTAAAAATGTTTTCTGTGACATTTGAGAGAGGTTTTTGCAAACTTGGTGACTTTAGCGCAACAACTGTGCAAGATTATATCTTATGATTTGCCGAATTGCAGGTTGCCCCCTTAAGGAAGGCCACAGGCTATCTATATACCAAGTTTGGTGACTCTCTCTTTAAAATTTTACCGACTTGCGATTTTAGATGTTATCGATTTGCCACAATCCAAGTGTGCACATCCCAAATTTCTTAACTCTTTATCTAACGCGGGGAAACACCAGTATATGTCCAAAATTTCGCTAGCTACAATAGCGGCGGAAAATTGCATTCATACACTCAGCAAGGCGGACATTGCACAAAGTCAATATACTCTTTGCACATCATGAACGAAATACGAAATACTGCAGACTTGCGCTTTGGGTTTTCTATAGATTTAAACCCCCTTGTTAAATCCTGAACACTTTAAAACGATCATACACTTAGTTTAAAAGCCAATCATAAGTTTTGTTTCCATTTTGGAAGTCAAACGCAGTCATTTAGTAAATTGCAGGGTATCTCCTAGCCGAGCGCTACTGTCTAAATCATTCTAACCTGCTATAAACACATAAGTATGTAAGCTAATGAATGTTGCTTGCTAATTTAATAATACATAAATCATTCATTTTCCGTAGTGTGCAGTTTAAGTTCTAACTTTTATGCAGCTATTCTAAAGTTCGGCATTTTGGTTTCCCGTTTATGAAGAGTATACATGTACATATAATAAACATATAATTAATTTTAAACCACTATAGGGACTATAACAAATTTTACACAAAAATCAACTTTTTCTTTAAAATTAAAATTTTTTAATTATTTCACTAATAAATTTAATTCTTATTTAATCATGATTTACATCGGTACACGCGCAAATATGTTCTATAGCTATAAAACGAGTGAGAAGGTCGGAACCCTGAACCCAGCACTTCACACATACACACAAGCGCACGACGCAAGCAGCGCACTTTTCATATTTATTTGATTTTTGTGGTGGTTTTTAAAATCCCAAATAATTTGTACGCGGTTTACGATGCATACATACATACATACACATAATCACATATACGAACGCACTGTGACAAAAATCAACCTGAGCTTAACAACAATAAATCCAAGAAAAATGGTAGACAAAATTCAGACTGCACATGAATACAAAAGTTTTTGAGCTGGTTGCCAATTGGCGTGTCGAAATTGTTAAAAATCGAGCAAACTTTTTCAATAATAACTTCAGTGTTTCGTCACCGATCATTATGGAATATAGAAATGAATATATAGAATATTAAAATACATATTTATTTAAATCAAATTTGGTTTGTTGTGCATTTTTGTCAATTGTTGGAAAACGGTAAACGTTATCGATCAATTGAAATAAACTTGATCTGCGCGTGCCGCGGGCGAGTATAAATTCGAGCTGAGGTTGAAATCGCTAACTCTTATAGTTTACTGGCTAAATCGCTCATTTTCAATGATAGGATACATCCTGAACCTAGCATTGAACACCCCCACATAAAATTTCGGCATTGATAATTGAGGTGGACAAAATTTAAAAAAAAAACAAGTGACATTGCTCCAGTCGGGATAACACAAACTCCACTGTTGAGGTTGTATTGTTATGTTAAAATTCAACTTAGCCATTGCAAAAAAAGTCCAAGATAAACGCAAGACGAAATTCTGCATTTGTATGTATGTGTGCACTCGAATAAAGAAATTGCTTTCGCTTCAGCCAATCAGCTGCGCTTGGCCCCCACTAGGCCCTTGGCCACTAACACTGAAAAGAAATTCTTGATTTGCTCGTTATATAATTTTCAGGAATTATTAAGAGCATCAAAATAAAGGTACAAACCAATTTGCAAGCCTGTACTTTTTGATACTTGGGGCGACTGGGGTCAGGTATCCAAAGCCCGAAATATTTAAAATCATATTAAAATATTTGGGAGCTTTGCTTTAGAAATAGTCTCTTAAATCGATGCGTTCATACAGAAAGACATACAGACGTACAACCAGACGGGCATGCCTAAATTGACTCGGCTAGTGATGCTGATTAACAATATATATATACTTAATGGGGTCGGCGATGCCACCCTCCGCCGGTTAAACACATTTGCACAAAAACAATCTCCCTTTTAACTCACGCGTGCGGTCGTCAAACCTCCTTCATTGCAAAAACTTTTAGTTTAGGAGCAAATCAAAAAGTTATTTTCCGTAGTGGGGGCGACGCGCAGCTCCTTGAATAAAGCACAAGCAATTTCTGTGTTCATTTGCACACATACAAATTCAAAATTGGGTCTAGCGTTTTTCTTGGACTCTTTTTTTATATAATATTTATATAATTTTTTATACCATGAACCCATTGAGAATGGCTTATGATACAACAGGCAAAAGGAGTCGATTTGAAATGAAGGTGATCTGCGCGTACCATGGTCTAAATTGAAGTCTCTACATACACTTGCACAGAACCATTTTAACCGATTTTATTGGGCTCAGGGTATATAAATGCATAATATACGGGATCCAACATTTAAATACAAATTTGGTTAAAACCGTTGAATATTGGGAACATTTGGATTCATGTTTAGAAAATTTGCACCATACGTATATAATATTTTGAGATACAGAATATTTGTGAGGTCAAGAACACCGCCATTTGCCTAATATACACATTACCATAATACAATTATAACCTTTTAGCCGTGTTCGTTTTGTGTAAAGAGTACAAATAAACAAATACAAATGAAATAAATGGTATCCATTCTATTGAATGTTTGTGAATTGCATATCATATTTCTTACTTCGCTCATTGTTTTGCACTTTTCAAACTTCAATCTTTTTAAAAGAATGTTTTTGGCATCACTGTTATTTTAATAATCCATAATTAAGCTAATGTGGAAGGTATTCGTTGGTAGTAAGTAATTTTAGCACATGTATTGGCTTAGCTATAAGCAATTGTTTAGGGCCATTATCTTAATTTCATAAAGCACTAGAGTAAGTAACACACAATTTTTGTTTCTGCAGCACAAAATATGTATAGTATGTAAATTTAAAGACATATAAGCCCACGTCAGTGAATTTATTATGAATATCCACTCGACACGATTCCGTCAAATGAAATAAGAGGTCTGAACAGTACTGACGAGTACTCCTCAGATGGCTTCTGGATAGCCCTCGAATAAGTTTTTCCTATTAACGATAACTCTGTACTGTTGGTACTGGCTACACACTCCGTTGAACAAAACAAACATAAAAATATTGCCTATTCATTTTTACGATACTAACCAATAAGAGAACAGAGAAAACAAGGATGGGCTGAAATTGAATTCAAAGTTAACTGGCCTTAGCCCGCTCAAATAATGCCTGCCTACTTGTCAACATACTTGTTTCACTCACTCTATATAACGCGAATAGCATTTGTAAGTGCATGAAAGAGAACGATGTAGTATAACAAAACGATTTGCGCTGTCACTCGTTTCACGTATGTTCACCAATAGGAAGCGACTTTGTTTCAACCCTCATGCGGCTTGAGGTCGAATTTTTGGAATTAGTTAAGGAATGTTAAATGCATTCTTAAATTTTGAAATTTCCCCTTACTGTTATGTCCAACAATAGAATTGCTTGCTAAGCTTGTATTTTCACACAACGCAACAATGCTTCCACGCACTCTTCAGAAGTACCAACTCGAAATCGTGTAAAGATTTTTCACAAGTCTGGGTGGACAGTATTTATAATGGTAGTATAATGGCATTGCTATAAAAAAATATTTTTCTCGAATTTATACCAAGCGCTCAGTTAATCCTCGCAATCAGTTCAATTCATTCATTAATTTCCAATTTGATATTAAAAGTCAAGCACGAAAATTTCAATATTAAGACTAAACAAATTTTTATGTCAGTAGCTTAGCGACTGAGTTAATAGTTAATAGGCCAATATGTCAAAAAATTGAGTGCGGTATTTAACACAATTAATCTTAAAATATGTTATCAATTTAACAAAAGAAAATCAACTCCGAATTTATTTATTAAAATTGACAAATTTATTGGAGTGCACCATCATTGATGATTGCAATTCCTTTATTCGGCGTTATGCTGATAAAAACGCCCCATTCTTTAAGCATAGAATATCTATGTACATACTTAATTGAACTTCAGTTTTCGTGTACCATACGCAAATTAAATTTAATTCGATTCGTTTCCATTTGATTTGTTTGCTTCTCAACAATCAAAAAAAAAACCTAGTTTAATTGGTTTAAGCGCATTTTATGCCTTTGCATTTGCTCAAAATTTTAATGGACTATTTTGTTCATGAATTTGTTTTGCAGCGCAGTTATTTCGTGCGTAGTATTTCAATATTTTTATATACTATATTCTACTATATAAGTATAGAAACAACAACACTATATATGGACTGCGTGGAGTAGAACGGGACAGCCGTATACTTTAAAAGTCATAAAAATAATATGGTACATTTTCTGTTACAATAACTAATAGCTGTATGGAAGCACTTTATTTAGTGGCAAAGCTGATAGCAAACGTAATTCGGCTAATTCGCAAGGCACACAAAAAACGGAAGACGTTTGCATCTTTAGAAATGTAAAAGTCAGCCAACTGAAAAAATTATTTCATACCACTAATTTTCAAATGAGACGGAAAAATATCACTTTATTTAAGATATTTGATTAAACACATAGAGTTTAAATGTGTGTAATACGCAGTAGGAAGCATCTCCAACCTATATAATGTATATATAACTATATTTTTTATCAGGATCAATAGCAGAGTCGATACAGCCTGCCTGTCTGTTGGTCCGCCCGTCTTCCGTATAAACGAGTCGATCTCGCAAACTGTATAAGCGCTAAAGACTTTATAACTTTTTGAACTTAGACTTAAATAACTGTAACCGTTTTACTTAAATCGATTTTCCTTAAATTTTCGAAGCAACTTTTTTATTATTTGGATAAGAAATAAAGAGATACAATTTGGTTTTTTAAGTTCGTTTGTAGAATACGCATGTAAACCTAATTTCACATTATAGATATCCCGCCCTGTTTTCTAATTATGGATATTTATCTGTGTTTAAGCCGCGTTTTTAAGCATATCTCAGAATGTATATAATAGCTTGTGCCACCAAATTTTGTTAGATATGTTCTCGTACTGCATACGTAGATCTTGAACATTTTGATTTTGGAGACCTCCCCGCACTTGCCACACATATGAAAATGTGTAATTTATGGATATGGAGAATTTTTAGTAATTTATTTTGTAGTTAATCTAATTGATTGCTTACGTGTATTTGACGCAAACAGACTATTTAAATTTCCTCCCTGTATTTTACTTGTTTATTTCTTTTTTGATCCTTTGCCTCTTTATTGAAACCATATCTTTAACATTTTTCCAATGCCTCCTATTTTTGTATATACCCTGCACCCAACAAGTGAAAAGGCTCTAGTCGGTACCGCTCGACTAGGAGATACCCTGAACTCTGCGATCTGTCTTTATAAACATTTCAACCCCTTTGCATTCATAAATACACACACAAATTCACACACACATAAATGAATGCACTCTACTTAGCGGATGCAGCTTGCATCTTGTATTTTTATGTCCTGAACACATTGAAAATGGGAAAAAGGGTATATTGGTTTTGTGCAAACGCTTGTAACAGGCAGAAGGAATCTCCTAATACAGTTTAACTTGCTTAGCTGCTTCAATAGTTAGTTCCAGCGGCAAAATAGCTGCATGAAATATTATTTTGACAGCGTTAAGCGTCATTTGATACGCAAATTATTATGTTTGTGTATTTAATTTATCGACCTTTCGCATTTACGCCACTCAAAACGGCAGTAATTTTTATACTCGCTTACGAAGTGAAAATAGTATATAGGTTTTCTGAAATGTCCGTCTTGCTGTCCGTCTGTCCGACCGTCGGTTCGTATGATCGAAATTTTTTTCGTCACTATTCGCCTTATATACTTGAAATTTTGGATATATACGCGTGTGTCCTCTCGTCGGATAAGTGTTAAGGATTTAGGGTTGCGCCCACTGGTAGCGTGACTAACCAATAACACCTAAAATCGCTAATAGATAAAGTCCACAATTTACAGCTAGAATCACAAAACTTTGTATGTAGATGTATGAAGCTGCCGACCGACCACCCTATAAGATTGCGACCTTGATATCCCGGCACTCCTCAGCGCCCCACCCTAAAAAATCGGAAATGCCTACATCTCCCACAGTTTTTGAGCTTAAGTCACCAAATTTAGCATTTACATATATTGCAGTAATGCAGTAATGTGTTGGCCACATCAGCTCCCATCGATAACACAAGTATATTTCCGACAACTTAAATGATAGTCACCAAATTTGGTGTGCAGATAACTGGTAGCAATAATTGATATCCCGGCTACACCCAATAGAACGCCCGCCGGCCATTCCACCCTCATAAATCGCGAAACCATATATCTTTCACAGTTTTAGAACTAGAGACGCCAAATTTTTCAAGTAGATTGCTGGTCACCTATTTTAAATATCAACCAATTTCAAATTTCTAAAAACCGAAAACATTAATAGTTAATACCGTAAACGAGTATAACGACTTCAACGTTCTTACTTGCTTTGATTTAGCACGCTTAATCGGGAGCACCTGATTTTGAGGCACCCTAAACGCAGCCACGAGCAGTCGTTACACACATTTAAACCCTTATGTGTCTACTGCGTGTGTCTATTGTCTATTGCGCTTGCTGCTAATTAGCTTGTAAAATTTGTTTAATTTAACAACTCTTTTTTTATTGATAACTTTTGTGCTTTTTCAACACCTTGATGAGTCATTTTAAAATAGATTTTTAAAGTCCATTAAACCAATTATTATCATATTATAAACAAGTAAGAAGACTCTAGTCAGGAGCACCCGACTAGAAGATACCTTGACCTCATTTCACACATACGCACAAACGCACCGAACTTGAAGAGTATTGAATTTAGGAAAAACAAGAAAAATTGCATTAGTCGTGAACACCCGACTAGGAGATACCCAGCTGCGAGCTGTCGTTACACGCATTAGAGTCAGACAAACATATTTGTGTGAGTACATTCATGCACTGCTTGCGCGTGAACTGCTTGTGCGTGCACTGCTTACGTTTGCTGCTACTTCGCATCTGAAAATTGCTTAATTTTACCACAAATTTTATTTAATAACTTTTGGGTTTCTTAACCAACCTCGATAAAATTGTTATATTCTTTTAAAAAGCTTAGATCAATTTAAGTTGTAATTTTTTATAATTTTATGATAACGGTAAAAGATATCGATCATTTGGTATAAACTTGATCAGCGCGTGCTAGAGACAGGGCTAAATTCGAAAAGTTGACATGTCTAGCTCCATCAATTTCCGAGACGAAGCACAGGACTAATTACACTCGGCTGTTGATCCTGATGAAAAATATATACACTTTAATTTTATTGGGCGCAGTTGAGAAAATTTTCCGCGAAATCTTTAAGGCAGTGACCTGTATTCTACCTTACATATTTGGGGACTGTGGGAAAATTAGGATTTCGCAATTCGTTGTTTCAGCAATTTATATCGATTTGCGATTTGAGGTGTATTGACATGTTATAAAATTGCCAGCCTTCCAGTAGGCGTGGCACAAAAATCTTAGCACTTTATTTATAGTGGATAACTACTGTTAACACTACCATTTAGACGTGAATATTTCGGTAATATATCGGTAAAAAATTTCTGCGGCGAGCCAACCACCACAACCCGCGCCAACTCACGCACCCTCAAATAGCAAAAAAAAAATCTAACTCTCCCTTAGTCACCCTGTGTGTTTCCCTGGTGATCAGACGTGAGTTTTTCAGGTGTGTGTAGCTAATGCAGCACCCGCAGCAAGCTAGTCTCAGCCAAGTGCTGTATACAGAATCAGTGTACGTGTGTGCGTGCAAAAATTATTTTTAATTTCACAATAACTTAACCAGTGCTGACCAGCCGGGTACTTTTGTAATTAAGTGAAATAACTTTCTATTTAATATTATTATTTTTTATTTTTCGCCTGTTCGCAGGCTTTCCTCATTGAGTGGCAATAGGTTTGCGACCGTTGCGCCCCAGAGCCCGTAGATGCCAATTCGAATTTTACGGTCAAGGAAACCCGAGAGATATAAAGTGCGACTCACCACCATTGCGCAACCAGCCAAGAATCAGCCAAGCCCCAGCCGATTACTATCCGTGGAGTTACCGGTATTGCAGTCATAAAGCAAACTATGTACAAGACAGTTTCGCAGGTATCTTTCGAGTTCAAAATATATAAACGGCGCGTTTGGGTTTTGGGGTTGTTCTAGAATTTCAACGTTTTTTGAAAAATGGTAAAAGTTATCGATCATTTGAAGAAAACCTGATCTGCACGTTTCATGGACGAGTGTAAATTCAAAAATTTGAACTCTAGCTCTTATAGCTTCCAACGTCGACGAGCTAAAACATACGGATGGACGGATTAATTGATCATGGGTCGGGTTCGAACCACCGATTATTTAACTTCTGCTACACAACAGTTACCGGCTGCGCCGGTAACTTAACCATCACAAAAAAATGTTTTAAGAAAAAAGCTAGAAAGAATTTTGCATGTCTGTAGTTTTTAATTGGGGAAGGTATCCAAAATCCGATATTGAAACAGACATCGATGATGTACCGTTTTATGAAAGAAACTTCTTCGGTAGGTGTATCATCTAAGGGCTTCGCTAAGTGCTGTTTGCATTAAATTGGTGATGGTTATTTTAAACCTTCTATTGACTATTATAGCTAAGTCATCTGTATACCCTATAGTTTCGATGCCTAGCTTCGATAGTTTTACCAGTAGTTTATATGTATATCACTAGGGGTATGCAGCCCACCGCCTTGTGGACAACGTTCGACCGCCCTAATGGGGAGGGTGGTGGCAACCAGTGAATATCTTATGTCCCTATGCATAAGTATTCTCTCTATCCAGTTAATAGAGAACGAGTTAACGCCTGGATGCAAACCCACTCGATTTTAAATAAAAGCACAAAGCAATTTCCGTCGCCTCAAATACGTCCAGATTTACACATTTACCTCATTTCAAGACAACGGAATCCAGATCCAGGCTGTTGGAGAACTAACCTCGGATGACGTGCGCCCGGTTGAACTAAGAACTCGCTCTACTCCAATAGCAATTGAGTGAACTACAGGCCTTGATAGCAAGCCATACGTTAAAGTTCGTGCAAAAGTTTACTCCCGGGGGTTTTCGTGGTTCGTCAACTTAATGAAGGCGATCTGAGGTACCAAATGTAGACGTGCACTCAAGTAGCCTTTTGGACGTATTATTCAAATGATAATTACACGTTAATCCCCTTCCATCTAGCTGGTGATCACAATTTCGGTTTCGCTAACTGGATTGCATAGTAACCACAAGATCGAGGCTTTATCATTGAGTTAACAAGATTAATTATCAACATGACAAAACTTTTACCGTCGCTTATCACAATTGTCGTGAGCTATGTCAAATTTGAATACTATTAAAGCTCGAGAGACAAAATTTGGAATTTCAATTCTCCAATAAAGATAATAAGATTGTAGTCAAGTTAATGTTTTTTGATTATTCTATCATTTATAAAATATTTTAACTAAACTAAGTTATTATAGGTTTTAATGGTCGAATATAAATTTAAAATAGTGGTAAAGATAATTTAGAAGTACTCTTTAGAACAGAACTTCTTCATTTAGTCTTATTGGAGTGACATACTAATTGGTCAAATAAATGCATTACAATTCTAATCGATAACATTTATATATTTGGCACAATTTTAAATTTTGTTGTATTTGGATGGCCTCTTCCAAGAATTGTAATCTTAATTCCAATGCCCTAGAACTACTAGAACTATAGCAAAATCCCCTACATATTGCATTTTACTACTTTTACAATAATAACATTAGATAACGATACTTACATTATGTTGTATCTGATGTAAAGTATAAACGCACTATAAAAATTGTTCTATGGCGGAAGTTGTATATTACCAAGTGGGCGCCGTCCGACTAGAAGATTCCCTGAACCCTGCGGTCTGCCTTTATAAACATTTTACCCCAATCATACATACATATACAAATTTACTCGGTAGCTGCGGGTAGGAGATATAGGCATATCCGATCTTTAAGGGCGGAGGCGCTGGGGGTGTTCTAATAGGCGTGGCAGGTTTATCGACAACCTTTTGCTACCACCATCAAGTTGAGTGGCTCTAGCTTTAAAATTGTGAACTTTATTAATCAGCGATTTTAGGTGTTATCGCTTTGCCACGCTCCCAGTGAGTGCAGCCCAAAATCCTCAACACTTTATCTGACGAGCGTACACACGACTATCCATCCAAAATTTCAAGTTTCGAGATTCCATAGCGGTAAAAAATTGCGTTCATACGGTCAGACGAACGGACGGACAGCAAGACGGTCCTTGCACAAAACCAATTTCCCTTTTCACTTCGTGAAAGAGAATGAATAGTAACATTTTATATGTAATACTTTACTATTAATAAAAAAAACAAATATATTCAAAACTATTGGTAAACAATTACCTAATCCTGTAAACCTGTAAACATAATATTCGAAATGTAAACTAAAAATTTGTAACCTCTTCGATGCGATGTGGCATTGACATCACTAATATTCAAATTAAATCAGCAAGTCTGACCCGCTCTTAATGCAGTGCCTTTCGTAGCTGGTTTTTATTGATTATGCGGTGCTTTTGAATTTTTCCACACGTGATCTATCAGGCTTGGATCGGAACTCTGTGGTAGCGTCTCCAATAAATGAGGCGTGTTATAATCGAGATACAGACGGGTGTTCATGGCCCGTATGTTGGAAGTAGAAATCGGACCCTATATTCAATTTTTCAACGCTGTTTTTTAAATTCGAGTATATTAATATACTTGTATTGGTCTATCATGGAATCAATAAATTCTAAGCTTCTAACACCCGATGCAACCCCAAACCATAAATCACCGCCGCCGTACAATCTTTATTGTGTTTTGTGTTTTTAATCGCCTCACCCCGTTGTCTCTATCATATTTTAACTAATCTGAAAGGATCAACTTACGGCAAAAATCAACAGGTTTGTCCAAGTACGTTTAAACGATTTTTACGATATAAATATTTTGCGTGTGGCTTCTTCCGATTAGTGTACGACTTAATATTCTATGATATGACGACCCTACAAACGGTTTCTGGGTGCTCATCCTTCTGAGTAGTCCTACTTAGCTCTGATGCTAGTAAACGGATCTTTTTCAACCATATGCTTTATTTTGCGCTTGTCGCGATCTGAAAGTGCAGACCGTCGGATAAATCTGCTATTATTTCCTAAGCGCTCTTTGTATTTAAAGGGGCTAATAACTGTTTGCATTGTTGACTTGCTTCTGGACAATATTTTAGCTGTCTCAGCATATGACTTTTGCTCCGTTAACTCCTTACGCAGCATTTTATTATGAAATACAAATTTCCTTTAAGAAGAACGTTGGCGCCAGGCAAAGCAGAAATCTAAGAGTTGAATTTTGTTGGCGCCATTTTTTATATTAGTATAAAATTACATAAGACTAAAATAAAATGTTACTATATTTTTGGTGCTGTTTTGTAGGTCATAATTTTTTTCATAAGCCTGCATCCAAACCAATTTGTCTTATACAAGTTTGAAAAAACTGCAGCCAGTTTCATTAAAATGCGTAATAAGCGGTTACTTTAGTGGCACACTGTACTTGCGTATGCCCGCATAAAATAAAGTGGTTAAGGTATTGCGGCGGGACTCCTGGGGTCGTCGAAAACCGATAGCACCTTAAATCGTAAATCGATAAAAGATAAATATTTGCGCAATTTTAAAGCTAGTGATCTCTTCCCAACACTGCGACATTCATCATGTCTACAAGAATTATATAATATGTTAAAATTAGTAATATTTTTATTGTTTATATCACCTTTTTGTTTTATTAATAATATATATTGAATGGTACAAACATTATTATTTTTTATTAGATTTTTATTTTTAATAATAAATAATTTTTCAAATTATTGAATAAGTATCTCATATTTTTAGGTTGTGATATGTTATCTTATGGTTTAATTTTATTAAGATTATGAATTTGTTCTTTAATGTTAATAGCAAGAGAAAGAGTTAATAAATATAATAATTATAAAAATTTATTTTTATTAAATATTATTATTTTATTATTATTATTAGATTTAACATTTAGAAGAATAAATTTATTTATATTTTATTTATTTTTTGAAAGAAGTTTAATTCCAACATTATTTTTAATTTTGGGATGAGGGTATCAACCTGAACGTTTACAGGCAGGAATTTATCTTTTATTTTATACTTTATTAGTTTCTTTACCTATATTAATTGGAATTTTTTATTTAATAAATAAGACAGGAACAATAAATTTTTCTTTATTAAATAATTTTTTATTTAATTATGATTTATTATATTTTTGTTTAGTTAGAGCTTTTTGGTAAAAATACCAATATTTTTAGTTCATTTATGATTACCAAAATTATGTATGGATATACCCTATTTTACATGATTTTGATTGTGTACATGTTCAAATTTAAAATTTCTGTTGAAGAGAACCTCTGCTTATAACTTACAACAACCATATCGTTTTAATATAATATAATACTATCCGTTTTCAGTTTTAACAATAATTTAAGAGTAAAAAAAAATTCCCATCAAGTCGAATGAAGAATGAATTGAAATTTAAGCACACAGCACGACACGACTTTTCAGTTGAATGATTTTGTTAGCTTCAATCTTCAGACAAATTAAAATAAGCAGAAAGAGCAATCAAGAGCATAATAATCACCCCTAAAGAAAAAATTCGCTATCTGAAAAAATTCAACTTTTATTATACATATATGTATGTATATATTTCACAAATATATATAGTATATATAGGGGCATGAAATGATAATATGTATACTTTTATATTTATATAATATATGTATATATTTCTAAAAGTATATATATGCGAGCTGATATATTATAGCTATATTGCATGCCCAAGCAATTACATAACTAATGATTTCGTTAAAGAACAGCAAAAAAAAACCAATAGGGCTCTAGTCGGAAATGTCCTGAACTCAGCAGGAAGCTGTCGTTACACAATGATGTGTATGTGAATGCCCATGCATTTATTGTTACTTGGATTGTGAATTTCTTTTAGATTTACGCGTTTTCTTGAATAGCGTCAATGTTTCTTAACTGCTCTAGATAAAGGTTAAATAGTGGATGCTGTTATTGATATGGTATTTTTGTTATATCAGAGACAATTTGGTGTCTCTAGCCTTCATAAACTTTTTATCGAGTTTAGGAAAACGATATGAGTTATCGATTATTTGAGGCAAACTTGATTTGCGCGTATCCATATTCTAAAATATCCATATTCTAAAATAAGACGTCTAGTTTCCGATATCGATGAACGGACGGACGGACAGATATAAGAACATCGATAAATCGACTTGGCTGCTGATCCTGATCAAGAATATATATACACTATATAGGATCTAAGATTACTCTTTCTGCGTATTACATGGATTTGCACGAAGCCATTGTACCCTTATTTCCAATAAGGAAAAATCACAGAAGAGAGTAGACTTTTTGCGTTTTCCAATTTTTTCAGACCGACGGACAAACTAGAGTCGTTTAGCCGGAAACGCTCGACTAGGAGACACCCTTATTTCAGTTGGTAGCTTTCGTTCCAATCATTTAAGCCCCTAATTCCAAAAATTCACACATACACTAGCACATACATTATATACACTCACACACATACATACACACACACACATCATACGTTACATGCTACAAAATCTAATTAGCGCTGCATTAAGTAAATGCACGCACTGCTTGCGCGTGCATTTAATTGAGTTGTGAAATTTGTTTAATTCTAACAAACGTTGTTTATGATAGCTTCTGTATTTGTTAACCAATCTCAATAAAATTTTGCAATATATTCTTTTAGAACTATAGTTCATTTAATAACTTAATTGAATCAATTTTGGTATTTCTAGCTATAAATATATAATATATAAACTTAAATTATTTAAGTTATAATAAATATAATAAATAAACTTTAATTATTTAAGTTATAAAGTTGTAATAAATTTGTACAATTTTAAGGATGATCTTATAATTTCCAAGATCGACGCGTTCATACAGATGGAGAGCCGGACAGACCATCAATGTATGTGTTTTCTTCTGGCTGTTACATATATACATTTGTGTATATTATTTGCTTAGATACCTCAAGTACTGCTTAGAATTAGAGGCAGCTAGAAAATTTTAAAATCTTAGGGGTTTTTTATTTAATACACATCTTATTTTTAATGTAGTTACATTGATATTACAGTTGAAAGTATCAAATTTTGTAATTTTTTTTATTTTTATTTTTATATTGTTATGATCTTTAATTGTGTTACCAAAGCGCGTTATGTTTTATATGCCCTTAAAAGCAAAAGCCATGATCAAACCTTAAAACGGTTATGCATAGCACAAAAACATTCTGAATTTTTACGATTTGCAAGGGCTAAAATGGGCATCGCCGGTAAATTTCACCAATCTTTAGTGACGTCTATGAGAGCTTCCCAGTAATATATATGACAAATTTGGTGATTCCAGCTTAAAAACTGTGGGAGATATAGGCATTTTCATTTATGGTAAGACGCGCTGTGGGTCGTTCTAGTGGGTGTGACCGGGATATCTTAAGGGGAGGTGGGGACCTATCTGTATAAAAAATTTGGTGACTCTAGCTTTACAATTGTGAAATATATTCACCTTTTATTGAGTGATTTGAGGTGGTATTAAATAACCAGCCTCCCAGTTTGCATGGCACACAAATCTTAAGAAGATAATTGCAAGTTCAAAGTTTCAAGTCCCTATCTTCAACAACAACAACAAAGTTGCGTTCATCTGAAGAGATGAACAAACGTATAGTATGACCGACATTGCATTGGTTTTACTTTGCGAGGGAGTATAAAAATTGGTAACCAACCTTTTTTTGCAAAAATTAGCTATAGCACATCTAACTTTCATAATATTCTTAATTTGATTATCTTACCGCTCACGAAACTAAATTTTTTAAAGTAAAATTTTGATAATTGCAAGATTTTTATATACATTTTAAAGAATGTATGACTGATTAAAAGCTGTATTAACTTGCTTTTAGAAATTATAAATATTTTCGAAATTGGTTATGACATTATCAACTAATGACCAATGCCTATGCAGGCGCACATCTTAAAAATCTTAAAAAATATATAATTAAATATATATTAATTTATTTATTTTCTACAAGTAAGAAGGCTCTAGTTAGGACCGCCCGACGATCTGTCTTTACAAGCATTTTAACCCCTTTGAACTCATACATACAAACACAAATTCATACATACACACACAAACGCACGCCGTACGCACGCAAAGCTTGACCCCCACTATAGAAACTAAATTCTTGATTTTCTTTCGTACCAAAAGCATGATCGTCTTCAGGACTTATTAAGAGCATTGAAATGTATGTGTAAGCCAATTAGTAAAAATAGAAATCGATTTTTTACAATATTTATAAAACAGGGTAAGATATCTTACAAATATTAACTTGATTTGCGTATTGATTTGGAGAATCTAGTTTCCGAGATCGGTGCGTTCATATAGGCGGACAAATAGATGGACGGACGGACAGACGGCTAAATCAACTTAGCTCGTCATCTTGATCAAGAATATATAAATATATATACGTGGGGTCAGAGATGTTGCCTTCTGCCTGTTATAGATACATCCGTATGCATAAGAGAAATTAGTTTTAGTAAATAATACAAAACAAACTTTTTTGGAAATATATGGGTTAATGTATCTTTAAAGAAGCACACTTATCCATCTGATAAATAGGTTGCTATGCTTTAAAACTGAGGGCAATAAATATATTTTATTAAATTGCCACGTATTTACCCATTATATAGTCCCCTGCATGATGCTCATAACAATTTCAGTTCAAGAAGAAATTTTACACATCGCTACTCATTAGGATCAGTTTGTTCTTGATTTTAAAGGCATTTAGTTATTGAAAAACTACAGCAACAGCAGTGGCAACAGCTCGTATATGTGCTGACTTCGCTTCACTGCGACGTGTGAAATTCAATTCCTAATGCTGTTGAAAACCACATTAAATTGCGAAGTTTAACTGTTAAATGTACAAAAATTTCATAATTATTTCAAAGATGTATTATTTAATATTCTAACTCATTTCGTGTGGATAGAGACAAAATGTTTTTCAAATTAGCTCTAACTCTTTTCTAAAAATTTAATAGTAGCCGAACTAAATAGCAATTTTAGTTACAAATTTGTTAAATGTAATGTAAAACCAAGCAGAGTGTTTTTCTATATACTATTGACAATGCTTACTAAACTAGAAAACCCTTACATGCTGTAATGCTGTACATAACAAGCATGATTTGGGTTTCTTTTACTTTAATAACTACACATTTTTTCCTATTTAATTTTTTTTTTGTAATTAGCAAATTTATTTGGAAAATGTTACTGAATAAATATAAGTATATGCCTCAGCATGTTTTATTTAACAATCGGAGAAACATCACATAATGGGCGGTGTTTCAATTTGAGGAGGGGAGGAGCATAAGTCAGGACACATTTAAGGCTTGTGATTGGTCAACTGCAAGCAACGCCTTCTTACGACTCACAACGTATTAAACAAATATGAGGGTATGAAATAGAAACATGATGCATAAGCACACAACACATATAAAAATATGAACATATACATATCATTCCAGATTTAATACATACAATTTAACATGAAAAAGGTAACATATGAGTTTTAAAATGAAATACATTTCAAATAAACATTTTTCGTAAATTAAAATAAAAGATTATACAAATTTGTCAATATTTATAAGGTTATACTTATAGTCATATTAGGCAACTTAAAATAGAAAGAGTAATATTTTTGAAAGTCCCCTTGAATACATACACACACATCACATACATCACCCACGCATGCAAACCACACATCACTTTGCTTAGGAACTGCGCTTACCGCACTATGGAAACTAACTTTTGAACTTAAAGTAAGATCATTATGAGATTAGCTGTGCTTGAAACGAGCCATGAACAAACCCAAATTTTGAGAAAGGTGGGGAGGTAAAGAAAATCCGAAATATTGTTGGTCTGCGTATGCCTACGAGAACATATTAAATAAATTTAATAATAGAATTGCTTTACAACAATTATCAAAATTTATCAATTTTAATAATTTTCTTCTACTCTAAATGTAATGTAAGTATAAATGCACATGTTCAAACAATCTGATATATCCAGCTTTTAAAATAATAAGAAGTAATCTTACAAAAAGTTTCTAATTTTAGGAAAACGGGAGAAGTTATTGATCATATGAAACAAACTTAATCTATGTGTGCCACGGACGTGTGTAAATTCAAAAAGTTGAAGTCTTTAGCTTTATTGGTTTTTGCGATCGACGTGTTCATACAAGTGGATGGACGGACAGACGAACGTTGCTAGATCGACTCGGCTGTTGATCTCCTGAGGGCAAAGATTCTTCCTTCTGCCCGTGACACATATTTGCACAAAGCCTTTATATAAGTTTTTACTCATTTCGGTGTTAAAGTTCATTTCTGCGTGAAAAAATTAAGGTCAGGTTCAATTTTACACAATCGAAAGCAGCAAAGAAATTTTAAAAACAAACCCAAAATCATGTATGGGTGTGTGCACACATCTCAAACCAAGAAATATGGCTCTAGTCGATGGTCCTGACTAGGTCGGACTAGGAGATACCCTGAACCCAACTTTTAACACATACTCAAAAACTCTCGGCACTTGATGAGTATTGAGGTATTTAAAAACTTTAATAACAAAATTATCAACGATTTTCAATTATCAACCGCCGACCCTCCAGCTTAAGCTGCACAACTCTTACCATTTAATTCACTTATGATATTATATTACTAAACCATCGAAAAAAAATTCTATGGAAAATATTAGAGAAAATTCGGCATTTGTCATAAAAACATATTAATAATAATTATTGATAAATTAAAACAGAAAAGATGTCCCAATGGGAACTCGATCCGCCGATCCTTCGGCGTTAGTTGCACAACTTTTACAAGCTGTGCCACACTTCCATTTGATTTAGTTGTGATAGGACTAAAATTAACCATTGCAAAAAAAAAAGGTTGGCAAAATTCTGAATTTGTATGTACATGAGCCCATTAACACAGAAATTGCTTCAGTTTAGCAGCTTCGCTTAAAATTTGTAACACTTAAAAAGAGTACCAAACTACTGTATAAACCAATCTAAGTATGTAGTATTTGATTTGTGGTGACGCGTTCATACTGACAAACGGACAGACAGACAGGCAGACAAAAACGGACATGGCTAAATCTACTCAGCTAGAATATATATACTTTATGTATTCGGAGATGCTTCCTTCTGCCTGTGTTACCCATTTCTAATGGGTTCAGGGCATAAATATAGAAGTAAAGAATTTTTCTTTATAGCAGAGAAGGTTTTAGAAAAAAATTACCACATTATGGCAATGGAGCAATTAAAATCTATCTGTCTGTCTGTAGGAATGAATCGATTTCTGAAATTATAAAAGCTAAAAAATCATAAGCAGTCCAGGTTTATTTCAAATGATCATTAGCCCTTCCCTTTTTGGTAAAATAGGAATGAAATAAAACTTAAACCTTCTATTTCTTAAGCATATATCGTGGTTAATACACTTACACGTTTGTAGTTTTGTTGCAGGAACTGTTCTTGTAGCTGCAACATTCGATCGTTGATCAATTCCTTGTCCATGTCATTTTGTAACTTAAAAATCGATTAATTTGTTTGATCGAATTATTATAATTATAGTCTCTACATGAAAAGTATTTAATTAAAGTATTCAATTTTAATATATGACAAGTAAGTACGATGACTTGTTCACGGTCTTACTTATAATTGTTATTTGGGTGTGTGGGTGTGGGGTTGGGTTGTGCAGGATATTTTTCCGCTCTAGCCGTAGAGGTCATGTATCTCTATTTGCTGTACTTAAATATTTAGCTTTTATAATTCCACAAGCATCTGTCGGAATGGAGTTTAACTTAACAGTACTAAGGTCACAATCACTGATGTTATACTATTATTAAGCTGCAGCAAATAAGTGATCCTCCCGATGTGGCATGATTTCTGTGAGTTCAAAATACATGATAAGGTCATATCAAATATTATGCAAAAATAGCACTGTAAGGATCAATTCTCAATTCAACGATAACCGGGGATCCTACTCGAAAAACATTTTCGAGCCTTTTCTAGATATTTACTAACTGGTAGTAAAAACATGCTATTTAGCTTAGATCAGCTCCTGGCTCACTATTGTAAATACTTGTCAACCTCTAAAGCTGAAAATTTTATTATTCAGACGTTGCTATCATCTGCATTATTAACATTCTCATTAATGTTTCAAACATTTAAATGAGGATTTATTTCAGGTATTTTAAAACTCTACTAAGGACTACTATCTCCTTCTAATTCTTCATTGTTACTATGTTCTCACTATGTTACTATGTTCTCATTCTTTCTGATCTGAGATCTAAGATTGCTCTTAATCAACAACTTAGTTTAACTACAAATAATTCGCAATTTCTAATCACTAAGACTAAGTATCAACCCTCCAATGTTGCCAGATAGCGACTATTAGAAATCCTATAGCATTCGAGTGCACTTGATATATGCCAGTAGCGTTTTTGGAGTATGTCTGTTCGTATTTTCCAGTGATGCCAGCCAGTGAGCATTAAGGTATTTGGCTCTGTGTAGAGCAAGTGCTTGGCAGCTGCAAATGAGGTGATCAAGTGTTTCATTAACTCCTGGTTCTCTGCATTTCCAATAGCCTTCCCCAGATTTTATTCTCTGCTTTTTAACGTGAACAGCTGTCAGGAGAGTGAATGGGTAATTTGTACGGTAACCTAAGTTCTGACTCTGCACATTTCACCGCTGCACCGACCCCCAGTTGAATTTTTTACCCCAGTCGTATGGTCCCTTCAATTAATCTGTGTCCGAAGCATCATTAGGTATGTCGGTTTTTCTGCCGCTAGCCACTCTGTCGCTAGCCACCACATGCAGTCCATGATAAAGCTGAGTATCGACGGACATTATCCCGTAAAAATTATGCTTTTGTTGTCCGCATGAGCTGTTATCTTAGGAGCTTTCCTTCGGAATTTTTTGAGTAGTTTGTCCGCCACTAGGTTTCCAGACAGAGAGGATACCAATGCACTGCGGCGTGCCTCTATGTGCTGAATTTTGGACTTTTGTAGCATAGCTATTCCATCTAATTCCTGGGTCCCAAGTCTTTCACTTTTTCTTAGTGTTTTGAGCTCTGAAGGGTGGTTCTTCATTTGCTTATTAGGAGTCTGCATGAAGCGTGATTGGCTTTGGTGATGTGTATTATGATTTTCTCTAAGGACTGCTTAATAACCTTCTTTGACGGCATTGTTAGTACCGTAGCGTTTTCTAAAATGCATTACAGAATTTCACCCATTTGTATTCCAGTGGTTTTTGAAAGTGGTTTAGGGGTAGTGTAGTCAAATTTCGCATTAAATTGGATTTATCTCGGAGATGATCTGAGATGGAGAGTTTCTAAAGAACCCTCTATTCTGATACATATTTATTTACTTAGAATGAAGGTTGGCACTTCCTCTACATTTTCGATTGTTATTCTAGTTTGTAATATAAAAGTAAGGAAGGACTCACCTCTGTCATTGATGTGTGGACTGTCTCTCACTGTATGATTTATGTTGGAATCCGTCTTGATAATAAGGGGTACAAGTCTCGCGACTTCGCCAGGAAGTGCCTTTCTGCAATGGGTCATCCTTATTGCGGAATTATTCAAGTGTAAGGTCGCCTGAACTGTAATTAAACATTAATAAGCATAAATGATTTTCCTCACTAGGATGGCTTTCCTTACCCTACTTACTGTCGTCATGTGAAACCCATTGCAATTATTGACTTTAGTCCGAAGACCTTGTTGCTTACTGTCAACCAAGGTTTGTGTTCTAAACACAAAGCGGCGGGCCCTTCCTCCCTTCCTCTACTGAACCTAGCTTCCTTTAATACTAGTTTACCAGGAGGAGTTTTAGATGCTTGGCTGATGGGCTTGTCCCGCCCCGATGGCTCGACTTCTCGTTGTATCGCCATGCTCTCCTTCGTTGGGAGCTGCTTTCTCAATCTCCTGACCTAGGGCTGCCTCTCCCACGGATTGTAGGACAAGATCAACTTTCTGTTATGCTGTCCCGTGTTATCGAGTTAAGCAACCTGTAGTACCTGCCAATTGCTGGTGGTGTGTTCTGAGGTCAAGTTTTCAAGACATTCGGCAACCTTCAGAAATGGAAGAGAACAAATGCGTTGCTTTGGTCTTCGTAGAGATGCTTTCGCCATGGTACTCGTAGTTTGAGTTTATTTCGACACCAGTGTGTTTTGTTTTTTGGCGGCAGCTTCTGTACAACTATCTTGGCCTGTTCCAACCAAGGCAGACCTGCGTTTTTAACCTGCGCCTCGACCAATTTCTCCGGTTTCTGTACGTCTGTCTTGTCGAAACTGTCAGAGGATACCGTACTTTCGTCTTGTCACTGTGCCCATAGGTGGTAGACGTGCAGCTGACCGAGGTATTACCCGTTACTTCGAGGGAAACACATTGTCCCATAGCACCATTGGCCGACCGTAGCCCGCGTGAAGGGAACAGTTTGGGGGTTTTCGCCAGCAGAAAAATAACATGACTATTACCCAAAAAATAATTTCTTCTATCAGTATCAATATTAAATCTTTTATATCTAATTATACTAAGTGCAAGACTCTTCTCCACAAAACCATTATCGTCGCGATGCGCGTAAATGCGCATGTAGGACTTTAAGCGAGGTTGGGGTGACCAGTTATCTACCTTCCAAATTTGGTAACTCTAGCTTAAATATCAAGGTCGCAATCTTTGGGGGCGGTAAGTAGCTATCAACACATACAATTTGGTGACATTGGCTTTAAAACACTACGTAATATTTTGTTCGCTATTTGTGAAGACAGAATGGGGCCGAAATTTTTTTACCGATCATTAAAGGAAAACTGTGCGCGATATAGGTTTTTGCGGTTTGTGCGGAAGGAGGGGGAGGAAGGGGTCGTGGCCGGGAAATTTTTTCTGTAACGTCTGGGCATTTCCGATTTATTAAGGCAGGGGCGCTGGAACCGTTCTAGTGGGCGTGGGATATCAAGGATTCAATCTTTGGGAGAGCTCAGCAGCTATCTACATACCAATTTTGGTGGCTCTATCTTTAAAAACTGTGGGAAATATACACGTGATACCGATTGGGGCTGATATATCGGTTTTTGCGATTATGGGCGATTTGGCGGGAGGGGTAGTAGCCGGCTAATTTTTTTTAAACGTATGGTGGGATGGGCGTTGCAGTGGGCGTAGCTGTGATATCAACGATGTTGCCTTTTATCGATTTGCAATTTTAGGCTATCGACCTGTTGTCCTTCCAGTAGGCGTGACAAAAAAATCTTAGCACTTCCTGAAGAGGATAACAAAAAGTGTATATACAATGTATAAAGAGTCTATCTCATTAGCGCCGTTGCGTTCATCCAGACAGATCGGCAGACAGACAGCTTGACGACTTTGGCAAAAACCCAATATACTAGTTTCACTAAGTAAACAAGTTAAAAAATTGTGAAAAATACCACACAAGGAATTATGATTCTCCTAAACCAAAAATAAATAGGTGCAACCCAATAGCTAAAATTGGTTAAAAGTGAAAAAGTTACTAGTTGAGAGTTTAAAAGGGATCCAGTCGGTAACTCCAAAAAAAGTTTTTTGCAATCGGCATTACTGCGATATAATTATTAAAGATGTCAAACTTCCCCATTTGTGAAGGAGAAGTGGCTGAGATTCGTTCTAGTGAGAGTCGTTATAATTGAAGCTGTCAGGTATATCGATTTTTTCGATAAGAGGGGCGGACTGGGTCGTGGCCGGGAAATTTTTCTTATCTTTAAAAAAGGGTGGCCAATTATCTATCTTCTCAATTTGGTAATTTGATACGAAAAAGAGATTTACGAGTATGCGGTCAAAAAGGGGATGAAGGCGGCCAAAAAATATTTTCCATAATGTGAGGGAAAGCTTCCCAGTAGAATATATCCCAAATGAGGTGACCCTAGTTCGGGCGGGCTATTAAAGCCGAAATACTATCAACATATAACATTTTGTAACTCTAGCTCTGAAAACTAAATACTTGACTTGTATCTCCAAACAAGGGCGCAAGTCTATAATATTTGATTTGTATTTTAATACCCTGAACCCATTGAAAATGGGTAAAAAAGGGTATAATGGTGCGACCCCATAAAGTATATATATTCTTGATCAGCATCACTATGAAGGCGTCGATTTCAGAGACTACAAAAGCTAGAAAGCTGATCTTGAACTCATTCGGCTCGTATATACCATACGCGGATCAAGCTTTTTTCAAAACATCGATAACTCCTTCCGTTTTCTTATTATCGATATTTATCGCTTTTTTGACTCGGTTTTTTAAGCTTAACTTTCAAACTATAAAAGCTAGAGCCACCAAATTTGTTCGCGTAAAACATACGAAGAATTTAAATATTTCAGGTTTTGGATACCTTCCCCCAATCGCCCCCAATATCGAAAAAGCCATAAAAACAAAGTAAATCAAATACTACACACGTGCAAATTAGTTTGTACATACATTTCGATGATCTGAATAAGTCCTGAAAATTTCAAACCGATCGTACATTTAGTTTACGAGCAAATCAAGAATGTATTTTCAGTAGTGGGGGCAAAGCGCAGCTGCTTGTACGCATACATATGCATATGCAAATTTTGTCTTGCGTTTTTCTAGGAATTTTTTTGCAACGGTTAAGTTGAATTTTAACACAACGAAGCGAAGTAAGAGCGTGGTCCAGTTGGTAAGAGTTGTGGCGCATAACGTGGAGGCCTGGGTTCAAATACAACGATGGTAGAGCTATGTTTAATTCTTTTATTTTTTCGTTATTATTATCATCATTATTATCATTATTATTATTATTATTAGTTTGTATCTTTTTAAGGACAAGTGCAAAATTTTCGTTTTCCTTAATTTTGTGCGGTGGTTAAGTAATGTTATATCATACATGAATTATGTGGTAGTGTGGTGCAATTGGTAAGAGTTGTGCATCTTAACACGGTTCAGCGAGTTCGGTTCCCGGTTGTGGAGTATTAATTTTTTTCGTTGGTAATTATTAGTAAATGTTTTTTTTTTATTTTTAGCAGGCTCAATACTCATCAACTGCCGAGAGTTTGTGTGTATGTGTTCATTTATGGGTTCAAGGTATCTACTAGTCGGGCGGTTCCGACTAGAGCAATCTCACTTGTTCTTTTTCGTTTATTGTTACACCCTAATGAGTATTTAGGTGAATAAAACTTTTTAAAAAAATGTATAAATAACTATCAACGAAAAAAAAACTCCGCGCCGCCGGTCCTTACGCAGGGCTCGAACTACAGAGTCAAACGATTCAATTTATTTCTGATAAAACATAGCTTACCTATCAAAAAAATTCAAGAAATACGCTAAACAAATTTCTGCATTTGTCATTATAATGATACTTATTAATGTTATATTATTAAGAAATTAAGAAAAAAATAAAATATAAAAATTCTAGACTGTCTCGAACCGTCGACACTTTACTTTAGCCACTGCTGCACAACCCTTACCGGCTGCGCCACATTACAACCCGAAGATATTGTGATAATATTCAGCTTAACCATTCAAAAAAAAATTCCAAAAATAAAACGATGGACAACATTCTTCATATGTATGTATGTGCGCACATAAACACAGAAATTGCTTGTGATTTAGCCGAGCATGTCGCTTAGAGTTTGTTTTGCTCGTAAAGTAACTGTATGATCGTTGTAAAATTTTCAGGACTTAATAAGAGCATCAAGCCAAGCCCGGCCCGAGTTTAGTATTTGATTGGTGTATGTAGTTTTTTAGTTATTTAAGACACTCCGATCGTTTATACAAGGACTTCCGTCTTCGATAAGCTGTACTCTAGCTATAATCTTAAAAAATTATTGAGCCGGAAAATTATCTGATGATCGATTTGAGAGGGTTTATTTCAGAGCAGGTAAGAAGGTGTTAAATCGTATATGCTGGTATCTCCACTCCAGACATAGGCGTCCTCGAAGCTTAACTGTATTATTATACGATTACAAAGTAATATAAGTGGCTATGAGTGAAAGCTAGCATGCAAATTTGAAATACTTTATTTTCTACTACAAATCTACCCCTAATTTGAAAGGGTTGTAGATTTACTAATAGAATATATCTATATAAAATCTTTCACTGAGTATAAATAAACTAGCCACTAAACTGCAGCGTTCTTATTTGTTTATTTATGTGTTGTCATTATTGTGTCTATATTTTTCTTATTCTGAGCTCGATCAGACTTAAATCAAATTTGTACATATTAAGTCATACTCAAAATATGTATTTTATACTTCAATCAAGAAAGTTGATGTCCGAATTTATCTAGTAAATAAATTCAATTTTTAATTATTTCAATCTGTGTCTATTTATTGTTTTACCTTGGCAGACAAAACAGATTATATTAAAATATTGTGTGGATGTCCAAATAACATAAATATATATTTACATAAGGGCAAATTCAGCGATTAGAATTAAGCTGTCTCACCTTTACTTAAATGTTGCTTTACGTGCACGTGTGTTTCCAGGGGTTCCTTTGTTCTTAATCTGAACGGTGAATCAAATTATTAAACAAATATTTTTCACACATTAACATCCCTTAAAATACATTTTATTTCCAACGTCTGGTAGTGTCGTTAAGTAAAATGATTGGAAATTCAACAATGGCAGCATAAAAATCAAAATCGTTAGCAACGTGCCTGCTAAATATATATACTTACCCTCCACTATACGCACGTGGCTAGCGACACGTGTACACAATTCAGGTTGAATCCACGATTAAATTAATCGCTGATTAGTAACGGACGACTTTACAATGAAATGCTCCAAAGGTATGAAAACATATGACTATTTGTATGTATATGTATATGTATATATGTGGTTGTATATGTATATGTATATGTATATGTATATGTATATGTATATGTATATGTATATGTATATGTATATGTATATGTATATGTATATGTATATGTATATGTATATGTATATGTATATGTATATGTATATGTATATGTATATGTATATGTATATGTATATGTATATGTATATGTATATGTATATGTATATGTATATGTATATGTATATGTATATGTATATGTATATGTATATGTATATGTATATGTATATGTATATGTATATGTATATGTATATGTATATGTATATGTATATGTATATGTATATGTATATGTATATGTATATGTATATGTATATGTATATGTATATGTATATGTATATGTATATGTATATGTATATGTATATGTATATGTATATGTATATGTATATGTATATGTATATGTATATGTATATGTATATGTATATGTATATGTATATGTATATGTATATGTATATGTATATGTATATGTATATGTATATGTATATAACCTATATATAGGTTTTTGCAATGTCCGTCATGCTTTCCGTCTGTCCGTCTGGATGAACGCAACTTTTTTTCGCCGCTATTAAAGATAGAGACTGAAAATTTAGATATATACTTGTAGTTATCCTAGTCACCAAATTTTGAAAATAAATAACTAGTCACTTCCTTTAAAGATCGGTAAACAAATTTCCTGTCCACGCCCCCTTCCACCCCCGCAAATCACGTTGGGTGGCGCACCTATCATAAAAAATCGGAAATGCGTATATCTTTCACAGTTATTGAGCAAGAGTCACCAAATTTGGTGAACGAGTTTAGCGCATTCGGTAACGCCCTACTGCAACTTTCCCTCTTTTTGTGTAAATACATGAAATTACTGCCTGCCAGTAATAACGGGGAAATCGTTATACTAGGTGACCGACTTCTAAACTTTTAAAAATAAATCAAATGCGAATAGATTCTAAATTAACATACTTATCCAATTATTTCAATTTATCTGGGGTATGCATGCAGTTCTAGCATCTTAGGACACGAAGAGGAAAAGAATTGCGGTGTTATAATTTTATGTTCTTATATCTTGAAGAATATTTACAATAGCCCCCTCTCTCTCTCTCTCTCTCATAAAGAATAATAGAGATAATGTTTGACTGTTTATGCAATTAAAAATTATATACCCAGAATGAAAGTGTATAATGGTTTTATACAATTCTATTTAAGAAACAGAAGGAAATATATCCGACCCCATTAAGCATATATATTTGATCGGGGTCAACAGTCCAATCGAAGTAGCCATATTTTTCTGTATAAACGTAGCTATCTCGGAAACTATAAGAGCTACAGAGCTTCAGATGGCAACTTTAGCTAGCTCAGTGTACTCAGGGGTGGGTAACCTTAACCTTTCCCTTAGACGGTACAAAATTATCCACACAAACCGCCCACTTACTACTACATACAATCATACACGTAACTGACCAAATGAGTTGGCAGGCCGGGTGTTATCGGCCATAACGTACACGCCCTTCCTGCAATGGGCAGATTCGAATTATTCTTGCCCATCAACCATGAATTAGCATTGGCGGCTGACCTTTTGCATGGCTTCAGTGATTTCGCCTCCCTTACGCTTACTCACAACATATTTAATTTGCCCACACGTGAATTTAAATTGACAACATTAACCAAAACATTATAACAAAAGCAGCCACCAAATGGAGGCACTTAAACAATAAAGCTTAATTTCATTTCAAAAGTTGCCGACTTAAGATCGGACCGAGAAATTTGCCAAATAGACAGGTTGAATTGTGAGAAATAATAAAAAATGATTGATTTGCCAAAAATCTGAAATCCGGATTTGGCTATAAATACATAAATTACTAAATAAACTAATAAACGAATAACCTATATAAATAATACTGGATGACTTTATTAAACGTTACACGAAAAAACAATTGAGGAGCAGAAAAATATGTTTATTATTATTATTATTGGCAGCGTTATTTTTAATTAGCCGCGAGTCGTTTCCGGAAGGATTTTTGTTATCGCACTTGCGTACATGTTATTCGACAACATGGTTTTCAGCCAGTGATCGCGGTTATTGGCCTTCCCGCCAAGAAAAAATTCGATCGCGAATATTTGGCCTGAAAGTCAATTTAAAGATTTTGGAATGGGCGTTCTGTAACCACTTCTTGCCAAATCCCGACATGCATCTGGTAATTCTGTGACTTTGGGCGCACACAGGTGAGTAAAAATATTCAGCTTCTCCAATAACTCCACACAACCCCGGAATAGCGTGCTATTAGTAACGCCTGAGTCCAGCAGGTCACTCACGGAATAGCTCAAGACTGAAATATCGAATACTCAAAAATCTTGGCGTAATTCGGCAGATCGGATTGTACGAGTCTGGGTTTTCACACCAGTAGCACAAGATGCACCTTTACACCGCAATGCAATCCCTGAAGCAATGATTCCAGCAGATCAGCTTATGATGCACTGCGTGTCAACTAGGCCACCTCTACCAGTTCGGGTTCTATTTCGAACCTTCGCTCATGACTGATTTCCCTAATCCCAGCCCCTCGCTGATAGCTAGTGACTTTTGGTGCACCCCGCCAAGATGATCGGAAGGCCGTGCCACGGAAGCATTGCACTAAGTAATCTTTCAACAACAGCCAGTTGTATATGCGTCAATTCTGAACATACTGTCAGTGTCATTATCGAACATGTCCTGTAACTAAGTGTTAAAATCCCTTTAGCACTTCTGCCCAGGAAATCCGGTATTGACACTGCTGAAATTCAATTCAGACCAGAAAGTCTTCCACTGCCAGTTTGTAGCCATCTTCATCAAAAGTTGCGTCTTATTTTGCACTCGGCCCAATCGTGGTCTGGGTCTAAAGTATAAAGCATTGCCTCCACTGTCCTTGCTCCCTAGATGTTGGATTAATAATAATAATAATAATAATAATAATAATAATAATAATAATAATAATAATAATAATAATAATAATAATAATAATAATAATAATAATAATAATAATAATAATAATAATAATAATAATAATAATAATTTAATAATTTAATAATTTAATAATAATAATGAATGCTCAGGACTCCACTTGTTCAACATCTAGTATAAAAAAGTATTGTGCTAGTTCTCCCTTTTGGACCGGGCTCCACCTCGAGCAGTTCGAAGCAGCGGATGACCAAAGCCATTTCCACCTACTTCCACTGACTCATAGGAATTATTACGTCCGAGTTGCCTTGGTCTAAGACACAATCTAAATGAAGAATTTCCCTGGCTGGACCTGCGATCTCTTCGTTGATTGCCCTGACAGTGCATTGTCTTTTGCTGCATCGCCTTTGGCATTTTTATTGAAGTCGGGTAAGCTTTAAGTCCATTCCACTCAACTGTCGCTGTGCATGAGTTCTAGTAGTGGAGTATATCACCTGCACTTCTTTTCTGCACGTGTATTTTTTGATTGCCTTGTCGCTGGCACGGGTGGATTTTTAATCACCTCTGAAGCACAATTGACAAGGATGAGTTGTTTTCTTAAAAGCCGAGGACCGACGGAATGCGGGTTTTCTCGGAACAGCGGTATTGGCACTACTTCCTGGCTTGGTGACCATCTTAATTGCCATTTTGGAGCATTGGCTAGGATTTGCAGTCGCTGCCTCTGTTGGGAGTTTCGATAATGATGTTTAATTTTGGTAGGGAAGCGGCCTGCACAAAATCCCCGCTATGGAGACAAGGCTATCACAGATCGTCACCAGATCTCCGGTGTTTGAGACTGGCTTAATTTTTAAAAGACCAGGCTGACTATCGGGACGAATCCCATGACACCGTAGTCCAGCTCTTTATCTATGACAATCACCTACTGACTAGCTTAAAGACTATTGAAGAGTCTTCTTGAGTTTCAGATGAAAAAGACTTAGCTAAAAAGAACTTAAACAAAAACTACTTAAGCGTCATTATCAGTCGGCACCCTCGTGAAGAGTTCAGTCAAAAAATATACAAACAAAACAAAACAAACAAATTCGACTCGGTGCAGCGTCCTTTTAAATATATGCGGTTCTGAAGTTACGCGTATTTACTGGAATGGTATTGATCGTATGCGCACCGCTACCACTACCGCTACTCTTCGTCTGCGCTCCTTCTCTCTGTCTCTCTAAAATTTTGCTCTCTTTAGCAATGGGGCGCCTTTCTTTTCTTCGATCGATGATATTTGGCCTGAATGTCAATTTAAGGAATGGACGTTCTGTAACCACTTCTTGCCCAATTCCCACATACATCCGGTGATTCTGTGACTTTGAATGCATACGGGTGAGCTATAAGGTCCAGCTTCTCTAATAAATCCACACAACGCCTAGAATGCCTAGAGTGCTAGAATGCTATGCATAGCGCCTGAATCCAGCAACCCCCTCACGGACTTGCTCCAAATTAAAATGTTTTCGAGTCCATGACATCTGTCTCTACAAGCATCACCTCTGCGTATAAGGTGACTTTTTCCTTTTAAGCATTATTAACAGTGCCCGTACCAGGATCTTTGCAAATATTATATTTTAGGTTTCTAAATAGTTATTTAGCCGTTCTTCGTATTTTATTATTTTAACGCAGACCCTATCTGTGAGCGTGATTCGCCTGCTTAAATTGCACTTCTCTTCACGTTTCCCACATTTGGCAGATCGAACTGTACATGTCTGGTTTTTCACATCTATAGCAGGAGATGCAACGCCATGCAATTCCTAAAACCATGATCCGATCGTCCACTCTTTCAGCAGTTCAGCTTCTTATAAGCCCTGCATGTTATCTGGGCCTCCTCTACTAGTTCGGGTTTCATCTCCGAGCAAGGTTGTTCATGAGTGTTTTCACTGATCCCTGACTTTCGCTGATAGCGTGGAAGCGTGCCACTAAGTCATCATTTAAAAATATCCAGTTATCGGCACGATGATTGGAAGATTCCGTCACCACTTAAGACAGGCGCACGAATGAATGATCTCTGGAACTAAAAATTTCTCGTGCAAGGAACCTTACTACTTCGATTTCGCCAAATTCCCAAATTCTTCGAATGCCCTGAAAGTCAACGTAAAGTTTTTTTCCACGGCTTTCCAAAGCTATATACCAAAGTCAAGCACCTACAACTGAAGACCCCATTGAGCCAAGCGACTGCCATGGAATAACCGGAAAAGCCGTGAACGGCATATGTTTCACATACATACATATATACATACAAATAATGTTAAAATTACTTTGAGCGTTACCGAGCAATACTTTCAGGGACAATTTAATATTGCAGAGAGGAACGCAATAGGTGTCTCATTTTGTTCATCATTGCGCTGGAATTGGACAGCACCACTCTATAATGGGACGTATCACACCTTTCAAATAGTCGGGTTCGTTTTTGCTACACCGCTGCACTGCCTCAATGACCTGTCTCCTCGCGGATCGCCTTTGCTTAAACGTAAACTTGCCTTCTGCACTCGTAGTGACAGTGCCAGTATCCTTTTTTGGGCATACACATAATTCCTAACCCGTTCTTTATATCGTAAATTTCTAGTCCTAGCATACGAACTACTTTTCAGTAACTTATCCATACCTATTTTTTTTCTCTACCTTTTTGGTGCAGACCTCATCTGTGAGCGTGATTCGCCGGTTTGGATTGCGCTCCACTTCGCGTTTCCAAATTCGGACAAGTTTGACTGTACATGCATAGCTTTTTATACATGTAGTGGACGATATGATTTTCCACCACCATGCAATACCGTAAGCCAAGATCCGCTTGCCCAAAGCTCTAGTAGATCCGCTTTTGATGGGCGTCGCTTTTGATGGGCGAACCCTCCTTCACGAGCTTGGGTTCCAAAGAGCTATGTTGCTCCATGGAGATCTTGGTAATACCTGCACCTTGCTTGTTAACTGCTGACTATTGGTGTGATCCGTCAAGGTGATCGGGTTTTCCTCGTCATTGCTCCATCAATTTTTATGATTTAGTCTCGCAGCTGATCTAAAGAGTACGCTCGTAAACTATAAGCTAAGAAAGCGATTTCATCATGTTTTCTTGACTATCATACGGTTTTAAGAAGGTGGTGCCTCCTCCATGCTCTCGTTTGGGCTCTGCACCCTTTTCCGGAGGTTTCTCACTCGGAAGCCCTAAGTAAATCCAAGTAAATCCATTTTTTCGCCGTCCGCCAAAAACGGACGGTGCCTGCTCGTGGTGTACATCATTATTGAGCTCAATTGCGTCTCTTTGTGCAATGAGTGAGCCTGTGCCAGTCCTGCGTTGACTGCTGATGAAATCTGGGACTCTAGTGGTGGAGGGGTATCGCTGTACCGTCTCCATTGGCCTGACCTCAACAGGTGACCTACGCAACCTTCTTTTCTGTAACCCTTTCTTTAATATATAAATAAATAATTAATGCTGTCAACTATCTTGTTTTGCACAAAAAAGAATACAAAAATAATCCAACAAAAACCCCACTTAAAACTTTGAACAGACATATTCGATATCACAGTCCGCCAAAAAATGTGTTTGTCGTTCCTTGTTCATTTATAAATGAAACAAATGGCCAACAGTGATATTGATTCGGAACAGGGCATAAGGACAGGTGGAGCTCTGAATTTTCCAGCCGCAGCCGTTCTAGGCAGATTGGACGCGTGAGGGGGCTACAGCGAAACCTCATCCAATTAACAGTTATTTCCATTCATGTTGTGCTCTTTTTTTTTTTTTTTAGCAAGTTTACTTATTAAGTAGTCGCTGCTTAAATATTATAAAATGCCTTTTGTCCGTCTTATTCTTTGCTTTACGAAATATTCAACACTGGGATCGATAGCTAACCGGCGTTACATCAGGAAAACTTCTAAATTGTAATAGATCTCATAGCGAATTTACAACCAATTACTCAGACGATACAGTCAAATTATTGCATATTGGCTAAGAACTTGAAAATATACTTAGGGAAAATGAGTCATATTTGTACCAAAATATATACAATTATACAAAGGCAAAAGCATATATATTTATAAGTTGGATTAATTAATCTACAAATAAGGGTAAAAAAAAGACAATAAAAGCATTCAAATGGTACATAAATTAAAAGTGAAGCATATTAATTCTATTTCTAACGTGTGTTTTCCTTATGAAAAGAAACATCAATTTTGACTTGACGGCTCACTGACAAGAGCAAACTTATGCGAAGAAGAAGAAATGGAAAAAATTTTTTCATAGACAAATAATTTTTACTTATTTTTATATAAGTTTATACTTAAATAAACGCAGAACAAAAATATAATACTGGCCCCGACAGTTGCTAACTTACGCACATGTTCGTCCGCACAGTGAGTAGTTCAAGTAGTAGTTCATTGGATTCGATAAAATTCTAAAATCGAACTTGTTCAGAACGAGTCGTTACTATTATAGTGTAGGTTATTTTCCATCACTATCTAAATCCACACGTTTGCGTTTGGGAAAAAATGGATCCTCCTACGGTAATGAAAGAAATTCATAAAAATAAAATAATTTATGTAATCTTTATTTCAGTTATCTAGTGCCCTTCGTGATTTGCCCAACAGAGTGCTCAATGTTTCTGTAGAGGAACGACCGTCACTATTTCAAAATGTATCTGCTGTACTTGATAATCCCGGTAAGTGTGCAACTGCTATCTGCACGTACAAATGAATGTAAAGGACTTCACCTTACTCCGTAAGCTGCAGTGCATATTAATTTTTGTTTTTTTACGCGCAAATCCCGATGAAATGCCCAGCATCTGACCTCGCGAAATACAAGACGAATGCAAACTACCATCTTCTTGCTAAATAGCTTAGAAGTAAAGTTTCAATACATGGAGAGCAAGATTCTTAACTGTTCACTTTGTGTTGTTTATTAAAATCACCATATCCCGGAGACTGAGAGCTAAGGCAAGAAACCAGATGCAGTTTTATACCTTATTGACTTTTGGATTTTTTGTACTTCCCCCTATTTTCATATATAGCTTAGAAGTAAAAATTTAATGCGTGAAATATGCGAAGGGTTCATGAATAATTAGTTAGGCAATGGTTAACTTATGTTATATCATAACTTACTTGAATGGTAATGTGGTGCAATTAGTGATAGCTATGCAGCGGAAGCTGAATGGTCGAGCGCTCGAGCCCCAGTTCTTTATTTCATTGATAATTATTAAATTACTATTTTTTTTTAAAGTTTTAACCACCTTAATACTCATCAAGTGCCAAGAGTTTGTGTGTATGGTTTAATGCTAGTTTTAGAGTAGCTACTAGTCAGGTAATCGGCTAGAGCAATCTCACTTATTTCTGTTACAATTATGTGGTCCAACAAGAATTGTTAAATTTGCCGGCCGGAACGCTTATTTTACAAAATTTGCCGCATGTATGCAAATTTTAATTTTTCCACCGTAATGTTAGGTTTAATTTAACCATATGATTATACCGGTAGATCAACACAAAGGCATTGATTACAACCAACCGTGCTAACATGTATGATGCTTTTCGGTCACAAAAGGAACACCTTTGATCAGTTTGCCTGTCCGAACTGTTAGACCGTTTTCCATTTTTTCTGCCGGGTCGTGCATTTGGGAGCCCGAAGCGACTTATTTTCAGTCTCCTCCAAATTCCTTGAATAGTTATAGCCGTACCTATATGGTTTGACGTAATATCTTGAACCATTGCCAAGGCAAGACGGTACATTTTTGGACTATGCTAAGAATAGAGCAACGGTTAAATTTCGCCAGATATAAATACGCCAAGTGCGTCTGATCTGATCATCCGTATGTTCTTCTAGGAAGACATCATATTCCATGATTCTTCTGTTTTTTAAAAAGTTATGTTTTTTCTCAAGCTCCTCATACAACTTTAGGTAAGCTCATGTTTCCTGAGTGCGTCAAGTTCCAGCTCGATCAAGCGAATCGGCCGCTTGTCGGCATAAGTAAACTCTAGTCCGGCTATAATGGCAACAAAATATAATATTGTGTCGAAACATGCTCTGTATGTTTGTGATTATTTGCACAAACGACACGACGGGATTATCAAAATAATATAAATAAATAAATGTTGTCGTCTCAGTAGAACGACTCGGGTTCTTTTGTGACAACGCGTTTGTCGCCTTTGGACTTTGTCATCCAAAACCGCTCGCTTTAGTGAGAATGGCACGTTATTTGTACACCTGTTTTTTTATATATTGCTGCACTTAAACCTTTTTCTTGAGGGGTTTCTGAATAAAGCGTCTGCAATATAAGGTTCCCTAGGTTGCTTTTCACATCTTAAGTTTACCATTCTGGTTCTTGTTTTTAAGAGCGAAAGGTAATGATTAATGGTCGTTAAATTTTGGCATAATGCTTATATATTCTAGATCACGAGACGAGTCAAGTTGATTTAGCCATGTCCGTCTGTATGAACGCAGCGATCTTGGAAACTACAAAAGCTAGAAAGTTAATATTGGTCCCATTCAGTTCGTATATATCATATGCAGAACAAGTTTATAATTTTTTCGATAACTTGTTGCGTTTCATTAAATTCGATGAAAATTGATTACCTTTTATCGTTTTGCGGTGTGTCGACATGTTATCAATTGTCAGCCTGCCAGTGGGCGTGGACTAAAATATTTTAACACTTGGAAGAAAATAACTTCAAAAAATAATAGCACCACTACAACAGAGTTCGTTCTTGATAAAAAACAAATGCGAATACTCTTGCGGGAAATTTCGTAACTCTTCTTAATAGTAAAGTATATATATAATTTTCATAGTATTTATATCACAAAAAATAAAGGTATAATTTAACTTATCAATAAATTAATAATTATTAGAATTTGCTTAATAATCAATATAAACCTCTTTTTAATTTTAGGTGTGAATTCAGTTATAATACGGGGTATATGTAAAGTCATAGGAACCACAATATCAAAGTACAAAGATGCTCCATCCCAACTACTGGTTAGAAAGCTCATTAGTGATCTGCTAAAAGCTCACCATGATTCAACTATAGAACATATGCTAGCTGTCATTAAAAGTCTCTTGCTGAAGGAATTTCCAACAACACCTGTACATAAATCATGTAGATCTGCTGTCGTTGCATTGGGATGGATTTGTTTAATCCTAAAGAACTCAAATCGGGACTCAAATATTTATAAAACAGAAAAGTCCAGGTTATTTGAATACCAGTCAATGTTATATCAAAACACTTTACTAGCGCAAAATGCACGCGTCACAGAAGCAGCTACAAAAACAATATATGATTTATGGGAGAATAATAATATATTTGATGAAACGATGACTACGTTATTTCAAATAGATCCAAATCCAAGCGTTACAATAATGATAATGATGATGATAAGATTCGAAACTGAACACAACCAGCTAAATATATTAAAAGTACATAAGATTAAAGCTATAGAATACTTTGTGAAAAGTATGATATTGTGCAAGTCCAAGCCAGAAAGCGCTCTTATAACTGCTTGTCAACCATTACTATCAGAAGTAAATGATTCTGAATTTAAATCATACATATATAACAATATACAGAAGTCAATATTACGCAGCCCGGAAAATACTCTAGAGAGCGTTGGTTTAATATTTAATCTTGTTAATATTGATTGTAGCCCTTACGCCAGTCAAATCGGAACTGTTCTGATTAAAAATTTATACAGCAATGGAGAAGTTGCTCGCCGTGAATCTTTGCAGTCATTAAAAAGTCTTTCGCAAAAATGTTCGGATGGCAACGTTATAAAAAAACTACTGGAACATATTTTTGCTGTCTTAAATGGATCCGATGGAAAAATAAATGTTGTGGAGCATAGAATTCAATTATTACAGGTATATTTATATACTTATTGTGTTTTTCATAAATATATTTTAATACTCTGAGCCCTATCTTTCTCCATTTTATTAACATTGATTCAATTTCCATTTAATATAACCCAATATTGCGTGGGCGCTTGAAACTTTTGCCTGTTAATTTCAACATATGTTATTTCTTCGCTAAGCTCCTTAAAAATATGCCTTTTATTTAATTTTCCATTACTTCACTAAATTCAAGTTTCGAATGAATGTATAGCGTCTGATCCTTTTATTTTGAAAAGTGGTTGTATTAGTTTATAACAATACTTGAGTATAAGGCTTGTTGGCACCTTTTGCTTTTTGAAATAAAATTATAGTGAATTAGATTTTCGGTAATGCATAGGCAATATCAACAAAAAAATAAATATATATACATATATCTGTAAAATCAGTTATTCGCGATTTTTTATTCACACGATATATGTATTTATTATGTGAATAATATTTTACTTGTTAAAATCATTTTATACTTATACTTGTTTGTCTTTAATTTCAGGGTGCTGGATATTTAAGCTTTAACAATGTTGATGCGGAAAACTTACAAGAAATTTTAAATATTTCTGTGGACTTGTTTCGGAAAGCGCTGGATACTGAATCACAGGAAAAAGTAATTTGCTGTACACTAGAAATGTTTGCTTTGTGGTGTGCAAGGTTTCAGAATGAGGTACCCAGTGTGATTATTAACATTTTTAAAAGTGGCATAGAACATAAAAACACAACTCAAGTTATCCGACAAAGCTACCTTGAATGGCTGCTTTCCTCGATACAAAATGCTGATGCCACAAATACAAATAATATAGTTCCAATATTATATAATTTGTATTCAAAATCACAGCAGAATTTTTCTCAGATATCGTACATATCGGAGGCAGCATGTATTGCCTGCCTTTTGCTTTTATTAGAAAAACCATCCGAATTGTATTCATTTTTCTGGAATTCTGTTTTTGATATGAATAAGCAATATTTTTTTAATGAGAAATTTGTAGCGACTGCAACACCGGAAACTTTATGCCACATTTCGTTAATGTCTAAGATCTTATTAAAATCGTATTTGGGTCAAATTAAGGGCTCTGTAGAGCCAATACACCGAGCATTAGTTAATAATTTATGTAGTTCTATCCCCAAAGTAAGAAATTATACAAAAGGACAAATTGAGGTAATCACCAAAAGTGTTGATGGAGTTAATTTTGTTAAACTTGCTCTTAAAGAGTTCAAAAAACTTTTAAGTACTACAAAGATTCAAAATGAATTTGACAATTGTGTTGATCAGACTGCTTCTCCAAGTCATGCATTTGTAGATGCCTTGAGCGTTTTATGCTGTTTAGAAAATGTTTCTCACGAAGATTCTCTTGAACTAACTTTTCTACTTTTGAATATTGCGAATTGTCCCACTATATTATTGAATAATCCACATTTTTGGGAAAACACTATTCAGCAGAATTTCAAGTTAAAGCCTGAAAACTTTATTTCAACAAACAACGAGCAAATTATCGAGACATATATAGATAATTTCAAAATATGCCCAGTTTACGAAAATATAATTTCTTCATTAGTACGAATTAATTCAGATATAATAGTGCCACCTATTATAAAGAAAATAAAAATGTTTCTAAATGATGATAAAAATTTTTTCGTTAGCAATGAAGAATATTTTATATTTATGACACCAGAAGGGGAGTTATATGATAAAAGTGTAATACCACATATTGACTCACAATATAAAACTATTGGTGTTAAACGGGAAAATAAAGTTTACAGCTATAAAGAACAGTTGGAAGAAATTCAACTTCGTCGTGAAATTGACGAAAAACGCCAAAAAGAGGGCAAATCAAAAACCGTAAAATTAACACAGAAACAACAAGAGTTAATTAAAAACCAAACAGAGAAAGAGATGCGTATAAAACTGCGCGTTCATGAAATGTATGATAAATTGATATGTGTAATAAGCCTGTTTAAAGCTTCTTGTTCTGGAAATGAGGAGTATATTGCATTACATTTTCATACGTTATTGGATGATATCTTACGAGCAACATACAGCCCTTTGAGTGCTGAGCCCTTGGCAGACTTATACTATTTCTTACATAAAATGTGTTTTAAAAACCATTCAGAGTTGGGTCGCTCAATCTCCATTGCAACAATAAGACTTCAAAAGCCGTCGTGTACTTTAAAAGATGAATGGAATACCCAAAATATTAATGAGAGTGTCGTTGAAATTGTTTCAAATCTTCATAAACATGTTTTTATAAATTCAAACATATTGAATTCACAATCATTTTCTTATGCTTTTGAATTTCTGAAACGTGCCATTACTTGTTTAAATGATAACACAAGTGAGGAAATTATATTGATAAGCATAAAATTGATTGAAATCCACGTAAAAAAAAATGATAGCAATCATCCGAATTATTTGCCAAGGCTGGGAATGTTTCGCATATTACTGTATTTGATAGAAAACAATTCGTCGACAATCCAAACTCAAGCCGTAAACGCACTTTTAGAAGTTGCGAAAATTTCATCTGGCGGTAAATTAAATGCTTCGGCAGATAAGCATATTATTGTCTTATTTTTGGACGCTTTACAAAGCTATAGAGATATTATAAGAGATGTAGCATTACGTGCTATACAAATAATGATACCCTCAATAGTTGAATACTCAAATGTTGATGCCGAGTTGAAACAACAAATTGTCGCGAGATTGTGGATAGCAAAATTCGACATTTCCTCTGACATAAAAAAGCTTGCTGTTGACTTGTGGGATTCATCTAATTTTTCTTATCCTGAGTTTAACGATATTATTTGTGATATTACACATGCTGAGCTGTGTATACAAAAAGCATCTGCGGAATCGTTGATACCATTAATAATAAATGATAAGAGCTTAGTAAAATATGGATTAACGAAATTGCTCGATATATATAACGAAAAACTTACTTTAATTCCTCCAAAACTGGATCAGTTTGATCGTGAAATTGAACCCGCTTCTGATCAATGGAAACCTCGCAGAGGTGTCGCTATTGCAATATCTCAAATTGCACCACATTTATCCATTGATGATATAAATTGCCTAATGCAGTTTATGGTTTCAAATGGTCTTGGTGACCGAGAGGAAATCGTGCATAAAGAGATGCTAGCCGCTGCATTGAAGATAGTTGATTTACATGGTAAAGAGACAATTGTCAGCTTACTACCCGTCTTTGAAGAATTTCTCGATAAAGCTCCAAAGTCTCAAAGCTATGATAATATTCGTCAAGCTGTTGTCATTTTAATGGGCTCATTGGCAAGGCATTTGGAAAAGGAAGATAAACGAATTGATCCAATAGTCAAACGACTAATAACCGCTCTTTCTACTCCATCGCAACAAGTTCAAGAAGCAGTATCAAATTGTCTGCCACATCTGATGCCATCCGTTAAAGACGAAGCACCAGCAATGGTTAAAAAATTGTTGCATTCATTGGCCAAATCTGATAAATATGGAGAAAGAAGAGGTGCCGCGTATGGAATTGCTGGTATTGTAAAAGGGCTAGGCATTTTATCGCTTAAACAGTTAGACATTATGTCCAAGTTGACGTCGTATATACAAGACAAGAAAAATTACAGAAGTCGTGAGGGTGCGCTATTTGCTTTTGAAGTTCTATGTACCACACTTGGTCGCTTGTTTGAGCCCTATATAGTCCATGTCTTACCTCACTTGTTACAGTGCTTTGGTGATTCATCTCAATACGTACGACAAGCTGCCGATGATACTGCAAAGGTGGTTATGGGAAAGCTTTCTGCTCATGGAGTTAAATTGGTGCTACCGTCTCTATTGCAAGCTCTTGATGAAGATTCATGGAGAACAAAAACGGCGTCTGTTGAGTTATTGGGTGCCATGGCATTCTGCGCTCCAAAACAGTTGTCTTCTTGTCTGCCAAGCATTGTTCCAAAATTAATAGAAGTTCTTGGTGACTCTCATACAAAAGTTCAAGAAGCTGGCGCAGATGCTCTTAAAGTAATAGGATCCGTTATCAAGAATCCAGAAATTCAGGCTGTTGTTCCTGTATTGCTAAAAGCATTAGAGGACCCTTCTAATAACACATCAGCGTGCCTTCAAAGTTTGTTAAAAACCAAATTCATTCATTTCATCGATGCACCTTCTTTGGCTCTTATAATGCCGGTAGTTCAAAGGGCTTTTATGGATCGATCAACAGAAACAAGAAAAATGGCTGCCCAAATAATTGGGAATATGTATTCCCTTACAGATCAAAAGGATTTGACCCCATATCTTCCCAGCATAATTCCTGGGCTGAAATCGTCGTTGCTCGATCCAGTTCCAGAAGTCCGAGCAGTGTCCGCTCGTGCTCTTGGCGCAATGGTTAAAGGAATGGGTGAAACCTCATTTGAAGACTTACTTCCATGGTTAATGCAAACTTTAACATCCGAATCTAGCAGTGTTGACCGTAGTGGCGCAGCACAGGGTCTTTCTGAGGTTGTTGGAGGGCTAGGTGTAGAAAAAATGCACAAATTAATGCCAGAAATAATTTCAACTGCAGAACGAACTGATATTGCTCCGCATGTAAAAGATGGGTATATCATGATGTTCATATATATGCCTGGTGCATTTCCAGAAGAATTTACACCATACATTGGGCAAATTATAAATCCAATACTGAAGGCATTAGCAGATGAAAGTGAATATGTACGTGATACAGCCTTAAAAGCTGGACAACGGATTGTGAATTTATATGCAGAAACTGCTGTTGCACTTTTGCTCCCAGAGCTAGAAAAGGGTTTATTTGACGAAAACTGGCGAATTCGATATAGCTCCGTTCAATTACTGGGAGATTTATTATATCGCATATCTGGTGTATCTGGAAAAATGACTACAGAAACGGCAAGCGAGGATGATAACTTTGGAACTGAACAGTCGCATACAGCTATAATACGTTTCTTGGGAGATGAACGACGTAATAGAGTTTTGTCTGGTCTCTATATGGGACGAAGTGACGTATCCCTTATGGTTCGTCAATCGGCACTTCATGTTTGGAAAATTGTGGTTACAAACACTCCCAGAACACTAAGAGAGATTTTACCAACATTATTCGGATTGTTACTAGGGTGCTTAGCAAGTACAAGCTATGATAAGCGCCAAGTGGCTGCCCGCACCTTGGGAGATCTTGTGAGAAAACTTGGAGAAAGGGTTTTACCTGAAATAATTCCGATACTAGAGAGTGGATTAAATTCAGAACATCCAGATCAAAGGCAAGGTGTTTGCATTGGTTTATCCGAAATTATGGCGTCAACATCAAAGGAAATGGTCTTAACATTTGTACACAGCTTGGTTCCAACCGTACGGAAAGCCCTGGCAGACCCTTTACCTGAAGTACGAATGGCGGCTGCAAAGACTTTTGAATCGTTGCATAGCACGGTGGGCTCCCGAGCACTGGATGATATCCTTCCATTCATGCTAGAAGGTCTCTCTAACCCGGATCCTTTGATTGCAGAGAATACTTTAGACGGTTTGCGTCAAGTAATGTCTATAAAATCACGAGTTGTATTACCCTACCTTGTTCCACAATTAACCGCTCAACCGGTAAACACAAAAGCCTTGTCTATATTAGTTTCTGTCGCTGGTGATGCTTTAACAAAATACCTACCCAAAATTTTATCTGCGTTGCTAGAAACTTTGTCACAATCCCATGGAACAGTAAATGAAACACAAGAATTGGAGTATTGCCAGACAGTTATTTTATCTGTTACAGATGAAGTTGGAATTCGAACAATAATGGATACTCTAATGGTTTCTGCAAAGTCAGATAATGCATGTACACGCAAATCCTCAGCGAGTTTGCTTTCTGCTTTTTGTATACACTCACCTGGAGATTATTCTCAATATATTCCTCAGCTTCTGCGTTGCTTACTACGACTAATGGCTGATACCGATAAGGCTATTATTCAAAAAGCTTGGGAAGCGTTAAATGCGGTTATTAAAGGCTTGAATCCCGCTGATCAAATTGGTTACGTAACTGATCTTCGCCAAGCCGTTAGGTTTGCTGCTAGTGACTTGAAGGAACCGGAATTACCAGGATTTTGCTTACCAAAGGGTATAACTCCTTTACTGCCCGTTTTTCGAGAAGCTATTTTGAATGGTTTACCAGAAGAAAAAGAAAATGCTGCCCAAGGCCTAGGTGAAGTTATATTTCTTACTAGTGCAAATTCATTACAACCATCAGTTGTACATATAACTGGACCATTGATTCGAATATTGGGCGACCGATTTAACTCTGGTGTAAAAGCAGCTGTTTTGGAAACATTAGCAATTCTGCTTCACAAAGTTGGTATTATACTTAAACAATTCTTGCCACAATTGCAAACAACCTTTTTGAAAGCTCTACATGATCAGAACAGGACCGTGCGAATGAAAGCGGGTAAAGCGCTATCGGAGTTAGTAGCAATACACTCTAGAGCTGATCCCTTGTTTGTCGAAATTCACAATGGTATAAAAACTTCAGATGATTCTTCTGTGAGAGAAACTATGTTACATGCACTTCGTAGCATTATTAGCCCATCGGGGGATAAGATGTCAGAGCCAATAAAAAAACAAATATTTGCTACATTATTAAGTTTAATTGGACATCAAGAGGATACCACTAGAAGTGCAGTCGGTGGATGTTTAGGTGCTATGCTAAAATATATGCCATCCGCACAAGTTTGTGATTTGTTTAACAACTGCATACTTAACGAGAATTGTGAAGACTCATTTACTAGACATGGTTACACAATTATTCTTTTCGTTTCTTTGAAGGAGTGTCCCAAGGAAATTTTACAATTAGATTTTTACGATAGACTAGTTGGTAACATACTGGTAAATATTGTATCGGAGAAAGTTCCCATTGCATGCAACGCTGTTCGAGCTGCGACATATCTTTTAGAATACAAACTTGTAGAAAAAAATGATCCTCCCAATAGCCTTATAGTGGCACTAGCTAGAGCAATGAATCATAGTAGTAATGACGTGAAACAACTAGTTGCAAAGAGTTGCATCCACCTTTCAAAAAATCTTAGTACTGATCAGATACACATTGATGTTCTAAAAACTTTAGTTCCGACATTAGTAAATGGCACTAAAGAAAAAAATGGATATGTGAAATCCAACTCAGAATTGGCCCTCATATCCATATTAAGGTTAAGATCTGATGAAACAACATTTAAGAAAACGTGTGAGGTCTTAGAAACTGGAGCAAAAGACTCGTTAAGTGATGTAGTAACAAAAGTTTTAAAAAGAGCAGCAGCCCAAGCAGCTGTAAAGGAAGAAGATTTAGATGACACATTACAAACTTGATTATATTTAATTTAAGCATTCCCATAATTCGAAAAATTTTAATAAATAATTAAAATAAATATTGTTTTGAATGTAAGGAATGTGTATTAATAAAACATAAAATAAATAATATTGTATTTATTAGTTATTTTTATTTTAAATAAAGTATATTTTTTTGTGAATTAGAGCAATACTAATATTTATATATACAGTGTGTCACACTGAGAAAAAATTAATATTTTTATCTTTTCAATAATAAAAAAGACTCAATTATCCAAATGTCAGAAAACTCTATACGAATTTTTTTTCACACCACTTCGACGTACAACGGTACAAATACATTAACAGATTTAAAGATGCCAGGCAAGAGAATGGTTTGAAGTGACATTAAAACATATAGAAAACAAAGGTACTTTAGAGACAAAACGTAGTGGTGGCTCTAAACTCAAACCAAAACCTGCTGACTATTGGGACGACGTTATATTTTTGGTGGAACGAAGATAATGCTGTACTACAATGACGGACCAGCTAGAGTTTGGCGAAAAGCGCCGCTAACATTGTTGGAGAATTACAACATCATTCCAACAGTGAAGTTTGTTAAGCTGTCGGTTATGGTTTGGCGGTGCATATCTAGCAAAGGGGTCGGAGACCTTGCACAACGATGAATGCCTTGCAATGCCTAAATATGTATTTCAAAAAGCAATTTGACCAGCACCGCCAGTAAAACGGGGCTTAAATTTCATCACGATAACGACCCAATGTACAAAGCGAATGTGACTGCTCTATGAATTCGGAAAGATGCTAGATACCCCCGCCCAGAGGCACGATCTTAACCTGCTTGAAAATTTATAGTCATTTTTAAAGAAAAAAGTGTTTGACACAGTCAAAAACAAAAGCAGTAATTATACCTACATCTCCCACAGGTTTTAAGCTAGAGTTACCAAATTTGGATGGTAAATAAATGGTCATCTCCATTAAAAATCGATACAAGCAGTTCGCCCATGAAACACACACCCCAACCCCTCCACCCACGGCAACTCCCACCCCCGGAAATCGCAAAAATCACAAGCACCAGCTTTGTACAAATTACAAATTATCGAAAATTTCAAAATTCAAAATAATAATAGTTAAGAACGTGAACGTGAACGTGCAACGCCCGACTGCATCGCTCTCACTTGTTTAATGAAAAAAATATATAATAATATAAATATTTGTTCAAATTTTCCACGCATTTTAAGAGGGCAATATAAATAATTGGCGGCGGAAACATTTTTAGTAAGTATAGTAGTAAAGTTCAGTCCCTAAAATTCTTTGTAAAAATTGAACATGTAGTAAAAGAGGGGCTGCCAATAGGTATGACTGGGAGCCCAAGTTTGGGTTTTAGATAAGCCAAAAGAATAGGAAATTGGACGGAGTGCACTTCACCTCCCACGTGACTGTCTGGTTTAGAAAGTTAAAGCTCCGGCTTGTCCTGTAATGCTGAATCCTGAATCTCGGTTCTTTCTTCGAGGAACGAAAGTAAAGACATGAGTCTCTAAAATCTGCTTGAGCATAAAGTAGTCTGATTTGGAAGGAACATGGCTGTTCGGGGGCACCAAACTGGGATCCCATGCAGCACGGGTTTTTCAGTACTGATACCACTTGATGATGAATATTAAATAGGTATGGACTATTGCCAACGAGATAAACAAATGAAAATCGTGCACTATCGATGAAAGTCATTATAAATATCGTATATTTGATGCCACAAATTGTTATAATACACCCTGTATATGCAACTACTAAAAAATTTTTTTTGTATTTTTGGCCAGCGACGGCACAGCAAAAAATAATACAATTTTCTGCGTTTTATGTGATGACTCACTTGAGAAACCCTTCATGCAAATTGGAGCGGTAATTGACAATTGTTTCGTTGGTTAGTTCCTAAACTTTTTTTTGTTAGCATTTCATTAAATTTTTAGGTGAAACCAGATAAGCTTAATTAATACTTCAACATAACTTAAAGTATTACTAATGCTGATTTGAAATAAATATAATATGTTGTCAAATTATTTTTATTCAAATGAGATGTAATTGATTGATCAAAGTTTGAGTTTTGACAAATTACCCATTTACCCCTTGCCGAGAAGCAGTATTTACTTAGCAACAGGCAGAAGGATCACCGACGATGTAAAATGATTGCTTCTGTTACAACCATACGTTTCCACCATACTAATATAGTCTTTTTACTCATTTGCAATGGTTTCAGGGTGTGGTGAAAAGAGTCAGATTGCTCTAGTCGGGACCGCCCGACCACGAAATATCCTAAACACAGCACAGAAAATCTGGGCACTTGATGAGTATTGAGGTGGTTAACGTATGCCTTACGCGAACAAATTAAAAAAAAATTAGGTACTGTGGATCTTATATTCTAGGAGTTATGCCTAAAAACCAGGTCATAGTGATAAACTTGATCTGCGTACTGAATATATAAAATATGATATATACGAACCGTATGAGTCCAAAATCACCTTTCTAGCTTTTGTATTCTCTGAAATCGACGCGTTCATGCAGACGGACTTGGCTAAATCAACTCAGCTCGTCATGCTGATCAATATATATACTTCATGGAGTCGGAGATGCTTCCTTCCTCATGTACCATACATTTACACTTTGCACCGTTTTCAATTCATGGTTCACGTTCAGGGTATAAACACCGTTTTCAACACGAATTTTTGCTTTCAGTTTTGTTGTTATCCTATGGTAAATTTTGATTGACGTTTGCAGACCAACTTTAAACAGAGACTGACAAATAACACCAGTAAAAGCGCGGAAACAAATTTCAACATCTGTTATTACACTATTAAGATCAAATATTATCTTCTGATTCACACAAATTCCGTTGTTGCTGCAAAAGCCAACTGCACTGAACAGCTGGACGAAATACGTGTTTCTCCTATTTCTTTGTGAAAGCATCTGCAGACCTTTTATGGGTTAGTTTAATTCTGCACAGCAGCGGCAATGCTTTAGTGCTGTTTCTAATAGGCTAGCAATTTTTGAATGCTGCTAATATGGAGCCATAGAGTTTTAACAGAAATAAGTATATGCTGTATGGACAGTGAATCCTTTAATTGATTTATTTAGTGAAGTCCATTTTAACCATAAACATCACGCTGAGCCTTTTCCCATGCAGCAATTGGACCATGCTCTGGTCGGTATTTCACATTGCATCCATCCTGCTCGAGGCGGTTATCATCACGCAGTTCTTCATAGCGCTCCCGATCGTACTTGGTGAAGCCCCACTTTTTAGAAACGTAGATCTAGTGATCATAAGAAAGAATTAGTAATTTCTGTGAGCTGCTTCATCGTTATTTGAATACCTTCTGGCGACCAGGAAACTTGAACTTAGCACGGCGGAGAGCTTCAACAACCTGTGCCTTGTACCTATCACTCGAGCGCACAGACATAATAGGTTGGCCAATTCGAACACGGGCTACTGTTCCCTGCGGCTTGCCAAAAGCACCTCTCATGCCAGTTTGGAGCCTAAGAAATACGTAAAATTCATTAATCAGCATATGGTACCTCTTTGAAACTATCACTTCATATAATACTTGCCTATCAGCTCCAGCACACGACAACATCTTGTTGATGCGAATGACGTGGAATGGATGCAACCGCATTCGAATATGGAATTGATCCTTTCCGCAGAACTTCACTAGGTACTTGTTGCAACAAATACGTCCAGCTTCCAGGGCTTCGCTGCTCAACTGTTCATATTCGTCAGAAACCAAGTGAACACAAAGGGGAAAGTCCTCAACAGTCGCCTTCTTTCTGCCCAAATCGAAGATGCGAATTTTGGGGTCGGGCACACCACGACAGAAACGCGACTTCGGGTATGGCTTATTTTTACAATAACGGTAACTTCACAAAATAAATATAAAAACATGATAATTAAAAACATTTGTATAAGGTGCTTTGTTATACACTTACCATCTAGCTGGCCGACGACCCATCGTGATTCTATAATATAATACAGAATATATAAATAATATAACAGATATAGTTAATTAGTATTGTTTGTTAACAAATGTTATCAGAATTTAAAATTATAAACATTCATAGATGTTTTCGGATTATAATGGAATAACGCACGTACCTTTCACAGCACAGGTCCAAGCAAAAGGAAGTAGCCTGGGCGGAAGTCAACAAGCACAAAAAAAAATGTCGCAGTGTTATCGGTCACCGATAAATATAAACACAACTGATGAAGCTTTTATCACACATGTCAAGATAGCGCCACTATAAAAATCAATTGAAAATATATATGGTACATATTTCTACACAAGCTTATGGTCATGGTTCCAAATATATTATACAACAATAATCTTTAGTCTCAAATGAGTTCTTTAGTCGAGAATTTTATATAGATCTATGTAATAGACCTCAGTTGATATTAATTTCGGTTAACATTGGGATAATAAAATAAAGAAAAATAAACCATGCACACAAGTACTTGTACTCTTTTTAGTTATTAATATTGGTTAATTTCCATACTTTGCCATAATGACTTGGTAATATAGAAATTGTACAACAATATGAGACTTTTTCCTTGCAAGCTGGAAAAATTAAAGTTTTGCGGTAAGCAGTTTTTATGATTCATTTAAAATAACTTTAGATCAGTTTGGGAGAAAATAAAGAAATTGTCGACCAACTTTGGCGGGAAGCATACACACATGAAACCACATAAATTTATGATGCATTATTATTATCTCCTTATTATTATTCTCATTATTATATTATTTATTCAAACTTACGCAGAATAGCAGACAGTTACCGAACGATGTCAAATAAAAATTTTCAACTTCTAAAAACCGAAAATTTCCAAAATAACATTAGTACTTAAGACCGTGAACGAATATAACGAATTATTATTAGATATGTTGTTTTATTTTAATTCGAAATTTTAAAATTCTGGTAATATTTTTTATGGACCGCTTTCAAAAACTTAAAACAATTAAAATAATATATGAGAAATATTAAACCATTTGAAAAAGCAAATTGTGAATTTTGCCTATTGTCAAAACATTTTCTTGATATGCTGTATATTTATTGTAAAATGGTGGTAGCGTTGGAAAGGTAATAACGGTTGTCAAATATATGACACCATGCAGAGCTTGGACGGTCGTCCGGACCTCCGGATTAGCAATTTTGCTTAGCAGATTCGAATCACCAATTTAAATTAACAAAATTGGAGTTAATTGAATATCAAAGTGTATGCGAGGCTTGTAAGAGCTATAATAACGTTTGATATAGCGTGCATTACTAATTACTAGTACTAATTTTGAAATTTTTCTGGAAAATCTTAGTGTAGCTATGGATATTGATATTATTGTGTATTCCAGGTTTGTGGGACTTAACCCAATTATCACAGTATTTTCGTGAAATGTAACCCTATATGTTAACCCCAGATTTGCACATACGAAAACTATTCAAATAAAACTAAATGCATTTATATGATTGAGAAATTTGTTTTTACCAATTTTGTTTAAAACAAATACTCTATTTCATGAGTTAAAATATAAATAAACGCAAAAGAAATATATGAATCTGGCTCAGCAAACACCTTCCATTAATATGTGTCAATTTAGCGTTGCTAACTTGACGCACGTGATACAAATCGATCTAAAATAAAAGTATCGATTACTTCAATTTGGGACGTAGTTCCCTCGTTTAGTTAAGTGTGTAGCTTAAACGAACATATTCAGAACAATTCCGTATAACTCTATTATTCGGTTAGATTGTCACGTGGGTGCTCCTACGTACTAGAAATAAACATGTTACGGAAACAAGCTAGACAGCGAAGAGAATTTCTGTACACAAAGTCACTAAATGAGCGGATAATAAAAAAGAAAAACAATATGCAGCTCATAGCGGATAACTTAAAAACACAGACACCACTAAGGTCTTCAAATATGTTGGACAGTTTAAGCGTGCACAATTCTCTTAAATTTGATGGAGGTAAGCTATTATTCTTAAGGCCAAGTGCTGTTTAGTTTCTTCCAAATTGGATCGGCCATCACTACCTAAAAAAGATAAAATTTGCGCGTCGTAAATATAAAACTGGATTCTAAAAATTTGGTGTAGAATCCGATACTTTTCAATGTTTGGATTTATCCGGGGATTCATCATCTAACTTTTGCCGTTTAAGAAATTTCTTATCTTTCTCGGATGAAGAATAACGCCGGAACATTTCTCAATGTAGTCCACTTAATTTGGGGTTTGGACTTCTTTAAGGATACTTCCTTCTCGTTTTTAAAGTGATTTTCGTCTTACCTTTCTAGAATTATTTTCGGCAGTATTTGTATCATTATAGTAGTGAAAATAATCTGAATAGAAGATCGACTCAATATAAGCAATATGAGCGTTATCCTTTCGCAGACTCAATAACCACATATTTTTTAAACTCTTTGAAACTGAAATCCATTGTAAAATATTAATGTCGCAGGCCGATCGTGTTCGAATAGTATTACGTAGTTATTTTTCAAAAATTAATTTTTATTTTTTACCGACAAGGGTCGATAGGAAATTTGTTATTCACACAATAAATTTAGTTAAAACCAGGCCGAAAATTCGAAACAGATACGTTGAGAAAATACTGTAAAGTCAGATTTTAAAACTAATTTATGCGTTGATTAATAAATTAAATTCAAATTATAAAAGCAAAATGTACTTAAAAATGTTTGTATATATATTTCAGATATTGAAAAGGAAAGTTTGATGAATCTTGACGAATACAAGTATGCTGGCTGTCAGGATCCTAAAATCATGTTAACTACTTCACATGAACCGTCGTCACGTCTTAAAATGTTTATGAAAGAGCTTAGACTGATATTCCCTAATGCACAACAAATGAACAGAGGAAAATATCAGCTAAACACGTTAATGCAAGCCTGTCGAGCTAATAATGTTACCGACTTTATAATAGTACACGAACATCGTGGCATACCTGATAGTCTTGTGATATGTCATTTGCCTTTTGGACCAACTGCTTTTTTCAATATATCAGACGTTACAATGCGACATGATATCCCAGACATTGGGCCTATGAGTGAACAAAAACCACACTTAATTTTCAGTAACTTTGAGAGTAAAATTGGCTTAAGAACTGTAAATATTCTAAAGCATTTGTTTCCAGTACCGAAAGAAAAATCAGAAAGAATAATTTCTTTCATTAACAATGAAGACAAAATATCTTTTAGACATCATCAATATAAATATATAAACAAAGAATTAAAATTAACTGAAATTGGACCTAGATTTCAACTTAAGCTCTATCAAATTAAACTTGGAACATTAGAAAATATAAAAGCGGTTGATACTGAGTGGGTAAACCGTCCGTACCTAAATACAACTGTAAAAAAGCTAGTATTTTCAAATAAAGATATATTTACGAATAATACCGCTTAAAGGAAATATAATAAATTATAATATTGAAACTAATTATTTTTTTCTTTGGGAGCTACAACCCAGCCTCAAACCTGAAGATCCACGATTGGGAGAGCTAAAGGAAAGGGAAATTCCGGTGTGTGGTGTGTGTATACTTTAGGGAATTTCTGAGGCTTTCATTAGCAACAAGGGCTCTATCTCTTCAATAGCTCTCTCTGTGTTCAATAGCATCGAAAAAAATTGCATTTATCCATACGATGGACGGACATTGCACAAACCCAATAAACTAGTTATACATTGACAACTAACATAAAACAAGTAAGATTGACCCGACTAGAATATCTCCTAAACCCAAATGTGAAAACATATAAACTCACTTCAACATTAAAGGCTTGCTCTGATATTATTTCATAATTTGTGTTTCTAGCTCTTATATTCTTCGTCAACGAATATAAAGAAACAAATTTTGAAAGAAGTGGCACCTGTGTGTGAACGGCCAGGGAACTTATCCTTAAATCTCGGCAATGTCCAGTAGCCCTATCTTTGCTGATGTGGTTTGGTTGTTTGATTCATAAAACACTTCTAACATGAATTAATATCATTTGTATTTATTAATTTATTCAAATGTCAACCATTTATCTTAAAATAAAGAACACGACGGTGTGGTTATTTAATATTTGAACTCTCTAACTGAGAGCTTATTTTATTTTGACTATTTCGGAGTATTCCTTAATGAGTGTTGCTATCTGAAATGCCTGAAACGAAAGAGAAAAACACAACGTTAATTTTTTACATACAGAAGTGCATTTCTACGAAAACATTAATTATAAAAACATTTTAACATCTAAGAGCACTCTAGCTGGAAACGCAAATCTGCAAGATGTAATTACACACACACAAACACATGCCGCATAAAAAAAGGAACTGGTACCGGTCACTTCAAACAATTGTGCCATAAAATTTATGAGATCACGTTTGTACAAACAGACGCACATGGCTAGTCTATGTCTCCTTTTGCTAGAAACTATTGAACACAACCTTTTTATTTTATTTCACCCATTTTCAATTTACCATTACCCGACTGGACATCTCGCTGGATTGGAGAAAATAAAGCGCCGACATAGAGATTGTTCAAAGGGAAATAAAAATTCAACAAGGACCCATGAGAAAACAATATCCGAGGTAGCAGCGTATTTTTTACTAAAATATTTTTCCGTCGGTCTATATGAACGCAGCGATTTTGGACACTACAAAAGCTAGTTGGACTTTAACTTTTTGACTCTAGATTTTTACAATATCTTGCCTGTTTTAAAAAATCGATAAGAATTTATTTCAACATTTTTTTTCTTATAAGAGTTAAAGGCATAATCGTGTAAAGCATACGCAGATTTTTAATGCTTCGGAATGTTGGATACCTCTATCCAATCGACCCAAATATCGAAAAAACAAAAGAAACTGCAAATCTAATACTACAGACTTTTGAATTGCTACATACAAATCAATGAGTGGGACGCACGCGACCTTTCCCCAAACTTTAAAAAACAACGGAAAAATCATAATTTTTGTAATTTAAAAATATAAAATTTAAAATTTATATTTAATTAGGAGTAAGTGGTAGCGTGGTATTGTGAAGATAATATTAAAAATTCGATTCCAATTTTTAACCACCTCCATACTCTTTAAGTGCCGAGAGCGTGTGTGTATGTGTTAAATGCTGGGTTCAGGGTACCTCCTAATCGGGCGGTAACGAACAACGCTTACGTTCACTTTGTATGCACGAGGTATCGCCAAGTTTGTTACAACGGAACCATTCTGTCTCGGTCTTACAGTCAATCCGCTTGTGCTCCGGTGAGGCACTATTAAAACACTATGCTTTTTTTACCAGTTATTTTGAATTGGTGCGTTACTGTCTTCGCTTTTTATATGTCTTTTAAAATTCGTTTTTTAATTGTAAGGTTCTGTGGGCAATGGTGGTGATCTCGCTGCTTTTAAATATTTTTTTTAACAACCGTACACCTCTTCAAATTATTACAAAAGAGACTTTTAAACACAAAAACTTTTAATCAATTCTCAATTGTCTTAATAATCTCGCGTACATGGGACCGGAAAAAGGCTAACCGGTAAGATAACTAGTATGGTATTTATTATTATTTATGCCGGAGGGAGTTTACAAATGAATATAACATTTATAATTCATTCTGCGTTGGTTATTGTGGAACTGCTCTCTGCGCTGCTTTTCGTACCCATTTTTATTTAGTAAATGATTTTGGATTAGATTAATTACCTGGGAAGTACTTAAAATGACTTTAGATTGCTTTTTTTCCGTTCCAGTAAATATCATCAGTGAATTCATATTGGGAGAGAATGATATTAATGTATCATACTCATGTGAACATAATATATTCCGTGATCGGTGCTCTAATAAGTGTATACCACTTTGGTCGACTGCCAACCACAGCATCCTAGGCCAGTTTGAAGTAAACGATTGCTAAAAAATATTGAATGCATTGCAAATTATTAATTTAAATTCACAATTGTTAAATTTAATACAGTAACTAAGAATATAGATATTCTGTATATATATCTTATTCTAAGGTAATAGATTTGCGTAAAGATACCTTCATTATCAATGAATACAACAAGTAAGTTAGTTTTACATACCTCAGTGGGAGTGGTGTGATCAGGTGCTTTTCAAATTTTGTGATTCTGCTTTTCAAAATGAGATTGTGGCATAGCCGGCAAACAATTTACTGATCTTAACGATGGTGATTAGTAATCACATAATTTAAAACTGTGAAAAATATAAGCTTTCACAATACGCGGCTGAGGCGCGTTCTAGAAGGCGTGGCCATGGGATTTAGATAATTATTGAGAATAGTGCGAAGAGCTATCGACTATTTGAAGTAAGCTTGACCACTAACACGAACGTAAAAAGCCGAACACTAAATATCTATCTTTTATAGGCATTGAGATGGACGCCTTCGGTTAAACGAAAGGACGGGACAGCTTTAAAACTGTTCAAGAAGCCAAAAACCAGCTGTATACCAAATTTGGTGGCTCTATCTTAAAAATTGTGGGATCTATACTCGTGATATCGATTTTTGCGTTAGATAAAACGGTCTCTGCGATAACGGAAACAGGAGAGTGTGTGGCCTAAGATTGTTTCCGTAACGTCTGGTGGACCTTCCCAGATATATATATCTCTAGCTTTAAACCTGATGCAGATATAAGCATTTAAAATTTTTGTATGGCGGGGGCACTGAGGACAAATCTAGAGGGCGTCGCCGGAATGTCAAGAATGCAATCTTTGGGAGAGGTCACCAGCTATCGGACGCACAGGCCGACAGTATTGGCCACCGACACACGCGCAAATCAAGAAAATTCACATCTTGTACCGAAAGTCATCAAATTGAGCAGAAAGATTTTAAATGTCTTCCTCTAATGATCTAGCAGAAAAATTTCCGTCACACCCATACCCATTCAAATCCCAAAAACCGAAATAATAATGTTCTTATAATAAAAAAATTAAAATACAAATTAAAAGATTATGTACTAACCATCACATCAAATATTGTTGCACGATGAAGAGGCCAGCTTTGTATTAAGTTTAAAAACGATTTTTTCGCTTCCACAGGTAACATTCCTTTTAAGCTTTGATGATGCATTGCAACTGCTCCGTGGGGAATATTGGGTACAAACCGGGGTGGTAAACAATGACTGGCAACAGCCCCGTAATCTTTTTCATTGTCAGTACAATCTCCCAGCTCTAATTGCCCTTGAAGAGCAGTAAGCATAATTGCTTCCATTTCTGTAATCGGATAGCGCTCGCTCCTAAGGGTGTGTAGTATTTGATGATAAAGCAACTCCTTTTCGATTGCATCATCCAGATTTATATAAGCATCACAAAACAAATGTTTTTTAAATAAAAACGCATGATGTTGCGTTGTTAAGTTTATCTATAAAGAAAAAGATTGACAAAGTGATTTATTAAATTGTTTAATTAAAGAATAATTAGATTATTTACTAATTTGCGATATAGAGATAATTCTTTTATACAACATTTTTAAAATTTAGTTAGTTAGTTCGTGCATGAATAGGCCAGCGCGGGGCTACAATACCCATTCTGGTACTGCCCACCATACTAGACAATATTACCTACGGGATTGGAGCGAAACTTTCACTGCGGCCAGGCTTAACTTAAAGTAAAGCCCGGCACGACTCAGGCAGCGTACGCCAGCCAATCAGTGTCAACGTCGTGGGATCTTTAGAATGGGCCTAAGTGCTGCCCGTTGTTAACGTTTTTCAACGGTGGCTGCATAAAAGCCCCAATGTTCCGGGGCGATGACGACGACGGTTGCACATAAGCAACAGCAACGGAGAGACAAAGCTACGGAACTCCAGGGTAATCACGATAGCGACTGCAGCATCCTAGCAGCAGCACTCCGCGACGACGGCTACAGTCAAATCAAAAAACACGAGTCGCATGCCACGGCGGGAGCGACGTAACCTAACAGACAGGACTGCAAGAAAAATAATAGATAATCGACCAGGTGGATGATCAGCGCATCTATATTGCTGGAAGGCAAGAAAGCGGGTGACATCCGAATTTGCATCAACTACTGGAGACTCAATGCCCGATCCATTTCAGATTCATAATCTTTGCCAAAGATCGCAATGAAATTTACATCTCGTTGGATCTCAAAAGCGGATACTGGCAAATCTAATTGCCAACTGCAAGCTTTGAAAATACTGCCTTCAGAGTCACAGACTGTGGACTCTACCATTGGAGGGTCATGCCTTTCGGCGTACACTCGGCAATAGCGACATTTCAAAGGAATGAACAGTGCTAAGTACAGCTTCTTCAAAGTCTGGTATATGCAGGACATCTCGTGATCAAAGTGAAGATTTACACTAACCCGGATAGGACTGTCACCTTTGATACCGATGAACTAAGACCTCCGACCAACGTCAAGGAGCTTTTAGCGGCGTAGGTAATTTCTCGTGGTAGCGATGATCTGTGCCAAACTTCGCAAACATCGTTCAGTCCATGAAGTCGCAAGAAGTTCCACAAGTGGGAGTGGGGCTCGGATTACCAAAAGGCCTTTCTTTAATAGATACAGAAGTTCTCTTGTATAATTATTAAGTGAGCCAGCTTAATCCCCAGGCAATATAGCACACGGGGCTTTCAAATGCCATTCGACACCGTAAGTGTCGACTTCGTGGAACCGCTACCTCGCCCCACGCATGGGGAATACAGTCCTATAAGTGTTCTTCCATCTGCTCAGTAAGTTTGTCAAACTGGATGTTCTTCCGTGAGGACAAAGAATTTCCCGGACATTTGCATGTGACAACGAAACCCAGCTTCCGAGTCTTCCAAAACTTCTCCAAGCAAAATGGTATGCAACTACAATATACAGTCTCGTACACAATTCAGCAAAACCCAATAGAGCCCGTAAGCCGGACAATCAAGACCATGATTGCACAAGTGGGTCGAACTCTTACCAGAGATCAGCCAAACATCATTCGCTTGCAAAGCCATGAAGGCAAGCGACACAGGCGTCCTGACGGATGTAAAGGTGTACTACGATACCACGATACTACCCCATAACAGATGACGCTGGTCTGGAGACTCTTTAGGCCGAATCAGTCAGCCAACCGTAGCCCAATAGCTATAGGAATTTCCATTTTTTATGGCGGGGTCGCTGGGGGCAATTCTAGTGGGTGCAATCTGTGGGGAAGGTCACCAGCGATCGTCATACCAAATTTGTTAGCTCTATCTTTCAAAAAAAGTTGCGTTCATCCGATCGGACAAACTGACAGCATGACGGACATTGAAATAAACTTGTTCTGGATATGATATATACGAACTGATTGAGACCAAGATTAGCTTTCTAGCTTGTGTAGTTTCCGAGATCGCTGCCTTCATACATACATTTACAAAATACCATAATACCTTTTATCTCTTTTCAAGGGGCTCAGGGTATAAAAATATAATCCATCTTTGGCACTGCAGCTGAAGGGCTGCCGGTCCCCACCTTTTTATAGAGAAATACTCATAAAGAGTCGACAGCGCCACGGCCAAGGCATAAAGTTTGTTCGATGTTGGAGAAGAGCAAGTTTCCTCACCTCATCCGAGGTTGGTTTTATTTTTCCGATAGCCTGGATCAGCCAATAGAGGGTAGTGCAGCGGACCACTAGTGACATTATGCTGCACCTTGCCTTCATAGAGGATGACGCGGCACTGCAGTCACTGGTAAAGTGCTGTGGTACAATCTGGTACTGCCTTGGCAGCACAAGACTAATCCATAAATCGCGGTTCTTACGGAAAAAAAACACCGCTGATTCCTTTACGAGCGACATTCCAGCAACAGTCACGGTGCCGGCTGCTGCTGCTCCAACTCCAGACCCAAAACCTGGCTCAGGTCCGTCCAATTGCCTGGCTGCTGGGCCTACTAAGGGCGAACCTGTGGTCAGGTTCCTAGTGCGACAGCTCCACAACGTTGTTGCAACAGCCAGTAAAGACGCTGGTATCCTTAGTGGAGCGGACCACTTCCAGACTTCGTGCGACTATCAACAAGCTACCACAACTCATGAGAAGGCACAAGCGGTTACCTTGTCTAACGGCAAATATGTGCCACGCTAGAGGAGTGACCATCCTGACCACTGAATGGTGGAGACAGTAATCCACTAGCTAAACGTGATCTCACAGCCTGTTCTCTTCGACCTTAACAAAGATGGTACTTTCCGTTATATTAGAGGGGATAAATGTGATTTGTATTCCCAAGCAAGGGAACCGACTTTAGATCAATGCCTCTTGCATTTGCATATCCGATGCAGATTGAAAGATTCCAGACCCATGCAACATATACGATTTGTTATACATCACATAGTTAGTACGATTAAGGTGTTAAAGGAGAAAAAAATGGTTTTGTGTGCTCTTTCTTTGACGTTGAAGGAGCTGTACTGGCTATCAGTCAACAACCAGGGCGTTGGCATCTAAGGGCGTTGACTCCTCTATTATTTCGACGGAGAGATGCTTTCAAGTAGAGATCCACGCAATTGGTTCCTCCCTAAGACATATCCTTGACAATGACTTAAGAGGATCCACCACATATATAGTTAGGCAAGAAAGAGCAGCCATTCAAGTTCTTTAATCATAAAGAATTATCTTGGGACTGGTTATGGATTCCAGTAACTTTAAGACAGAAACCAGAACTAATTTATGTTTTCATTCGCGTTCATTCAGCGTAAAAATAATAAATCTTTTCTCTCCAAGCTTATCTCTGATAAAAACACTAACAAAATACAACAATTTCTATGTCTTAGGTCTTACGATATATAACATTTTAAAGTGTTTTTTTTTTGTTTGTTACATTTGTCGTAAGTTTGATAAACAATACAATCTGGTTGATGCCAGATGTAAATTATTTGCATTATGGTTAGAAATAATATTTTGCTGTCATATTTTTAACCTCTTAAAATAATAGGATATTTCTATAAGGAAATTAAATAAATACTAACCTGATTTTGGTATTCTTTTTTGGAGGCACAGCGATATCTCTCCCACTTTGCCATTACATCACAAACGTTTTCTTCTTTTGAAAGACTTCTTTCAGTATTTCCAAAAACCTCATATAATGCATATCCTTTCGAGTTTTCTTGAAGCCCAATTGTTTTTTTTATTATTTGTATAACATCATTGGCAGTGGAACTGGGATAAAACTCAAAAGAATAATATTGCCCATCCATAAAATAGATTTTAGAATAGCATGGCCTTCGATTGGTGGTACATAATATCTCTTCACAGCTTGGAGTCCATTGACGACGTCTTGTTCCTTGAGTTCTTAGAAAGCACTAGTTAAAGAACAAGACATAGATGATATATATCACTTAATAATTAATTATAAAATAATTTAAGAAAATTAAAACATTAGTTTGTTGAAGTACCTGATAGGCAAAGAACTTGGATAAGGGAATCGTGGTTTCTTCGATATACGTTTGCCACTATTTATTTAAATTAGCTGAGTGTTCTGATCTCGGTCGGAGAAATACCCAATATTAAGTATCAAATTGACATAATTTTCATTCGCACCAATTTGCATTTAATGTACTCAATGTCACATATAAATCCAATATCTGCGGCTTTTTTACGACGGTTGTTCTTCTGTTGACCTTACTTCGTAAAATGGAGTAAGGTTTAAATTTTTAATTGAGGCTCAACTTGAAAAGTCTAACTTCAATAGAGGTGACAAAAAATGAGTTCATAAGGAAGATTTTCGGACATTGCGTAAACCCATTTTTTTTTCACATCGCTAACGCCCATAACAAACTAAAGTCTACATCCCTCACAGGTTTAGAACCAGATGCCTTTAATTTGAAAGGTAGATTATAAGTATATCTACCAATATTAAAGGGGGTGACCGGTCACTTCCCCAAATTTAAAAAGAAAAATCGCATCACTTTTATTTATTATGAATGCAAAAAGATCAATCCATAATTCTATTTTCTTACCTTTTCTGCAAATCTGGCATATTTTCCTTCTTCAGATATAAAATCACTTGAACACCTTTTAAATGCGCCATTAAATATTTTCGAATAGATTTTGTGGATGGCAATATCACGCTACACGCAACAGATAATAAAGCCCAATTTCTCAAATTAACCCTTGAGTTAGCATCAGGGTGGTCTGTTGTTTGCTTTATTAGTTGAAGATAAAGTTCATTTAATAGAGACTCCTTTCTCATACATTTGTCCATTATAGATTGAACTATTCGTGTATGTTCATCTTCTGCTCGCTTTATAGTGTCACCTGCAAAATTAAAAATAAGAAAGTAAAAAATTATATGACAAGTCTTTAAATTTAAAATACAGCCTTCCACTAAACATGCACGAGCATATTTTGTATGACCCGAGAGCTTGCAATTGATTGAACATCGAAAGTATACTTTCCTCGCTCTTACACAAAAAAAAAAAAAGTACGGACTTACTTAAATATAGTACTTAGTAGTCTTTAGATAAAGTTGTAACGCATTCCGAGTAGGCAGTGCACTTTTTCTTTTTTTTTTGGCAAGAAGAAAACAATATTGTCTTAAATATTCATAATAAGGAAATAAAAATAATATATTTTAATATTTTGTAATAAAAAATGTATATCGGCAACAGACAAAGAAAAAATCGTAAATATATACAAAACCGTTCATAAGCAAAAAAATTACATAAAGCAAAAACCAAGTATGATTTTTCTAGCTGGGAACGACTTGAATATTACATAAGCCCAGGTGCGAGCTGTCGTTGAAACCCACATATATATACTTGTCATGCACTGCTTGCACTTGCTGCTACATGGATTGTGGAATTTCTTTAGTTTTACAACACGTTTTTTTAATAATATCTTCTGTGTTTCTTAAGCGATGTTGATAAATTTTTTTTTCCAATTGATTGTTTTACCGGTCAAGAATCTAAAAGCATTGAGCCAAATTTGGTTGTCCTTACTATATACATACTCTTCGAAAAATAAAAAAAAACGTATTAGGTTTTAGTTTTTGATTGATTTTGTAAAACTTTTTGATCTCGAAACGTGCCATGGGAAGGGGATGTCAATCTTTGGGGGAGTTCACTAGCTATCTCCATAACAAGTTTGGTTACTTTAGCTTTAAAATTGTGGACTTTTTAAAGCTAAAGTAAGTCAAGTAAAGGTAAAGTCTTCTTTCTGCCAGCTTACATACATTTTATTGCTTAGATTATATTAGCCCGTTTGACATGTATTAAGGAGTGTCCTTTTTAATTGCTATGCTAACTTACCAGATGTTCCAAGACCAGAAAACTGTAGAATTGCATCAAATATTTCTATCATTATTGATTCATCTTGATCCGTAAGTGAACTTAAGCAAAATGTGATTTGTTGCTTACTAAAAGCCCAAAACGAATGTGAAAATCCTTTGTATGTTTCTCCATGGTCTTGAGGATTAGCCCTCTGCTCTGTTCTTAGTTTTTCAATGCGATGTTTCGATAGACGTCTTAAAGTATTTCGTAAGAAGCCCCCAGATTCATGGGGTTTTTTAACTACAGTTAAGTCTATTAATTGTCTTCGGCATATAATAACATTTTGATATAGTCTAGTCCTATCTTCATTAGTAATACCTTTCCCTTTTTTAGAACAATCAGTGTTATTTAATATCCAGTTTGATAGTGCTGGATAATATGAAATGATTAAGGAGCCTATTTCATTTTTTTGTACAGTCTCAAATACAAAGCATTTGTGTAAGTCCAACATAAAGCTATCGTCTTTTAAAAGTCTCGTCGGTTGGTGAGATCTTCGACTTAGAGATATTGTAATAAAACTATCACTTGGATCTATCATAATTGATTCTATATCTGTGAATTTAAATTGATATATAATAAGTTTATCTTCTGGTTGAATGAATAGAATCCCATCACAATTAACTCCTAATATAATATTGTTGACAAAATTCCAAAAGCCTTTATAAATAACGTTAAACATTGTCGTTCCATAAAGTGGATACTGCATCACACAACTTAAGTACAGGACTTTGGCAGTTAATTCGTTTCTGGATGACCCATATTGCCGATGAGCTTGTGCAAGAATTGGAATCCAGAACTGTTGTTCTCTTGTTTTAGATATGCGGCTTGGTAAAAAACTATTTACGTCGCAATAATATTCAGGTTTGGGTTGATTAGACGGGTCCCCAAGTGCTACTTGAGCTTGTAAGCCAGCCAACTGTAGTGCAACTTTTTCACTTACAGGAAATTCATCACACTAAAATTAAATAGTAAATAGTTAGTAGCATATGATTCAATATTATTTCAACTTATTAGTCACGATAATGATTCCAAATGAGTCTAACAAATATGAGCGGGATAGTTGGGAGTTCCTGGGGAGGAGATACCCATGTTCATATCTGCAAGCTGACGTACTAACTAAAATACCCATAACCTCTACTATTAAAAATTCATTTCTCAATAAGCTCAAAGAAATTAAATTACATTAATTTATTAAATTTAGGCATATTTAATAAGTAAGGAGCAACAAATTTCTTCCCCGATATATATTTGAAGAGAGAAGTACTTGTTTATTTTAAAATAGGTTTAAGTATGAAAATCAGATTATTGTATGAGACACTAGACGTAACCCTGACAACGTTCATTGCCAAGCTTACCTACTTTGGACGGAAAAAAAGTCCAAGTTGAAATGCAGGATTTTTGTGAAATGTTTGCACCAACTTTTTCATAATTTTGTATGCATTTTTTAATGATAACAATATAATCGGCACTTCCATTGTTGCTCAGCAGTGTGCAAATGCCCATGAATATCACACAGAACCATGAAAATTAGTATTTTCCCATATCATATGGCTTAAAGAAATCCGTTCTGGCGACAGCAAAATCAAATGTGTATATAGCTTGCGGGAGCCTTTGATGAATACGCAGCCGTGTGGTAAGACAAAACGTAATTACGTTTTCAATAAAGCTGGTATAAAGAGAAGGTTGCTGACAGCAAGCGATTGTACATCTTGTTCTACTAAAGTACTTGTTAGTAAACTAAAAATTGTTGTAGACAGTTGTTGTAGAACTGTGCCACATGCCCACTATTGAACTCGATCAGTAGTCAGACAACTCAACCTAGAAACTGAGCAGCAGTACTGCGCTTGAAAATGTTTAATTTGAAAGTAGTAGTTAAATTGCTACAACCGTACAACCGAGTTAAGCAATGTACAACTTACGACAGAATCGCAGACAACGTCCGCAAAAAAATCGTAAAAAATATCACATCCAAATTAAATCTGAAAGACGCCTATTGGCAGGTTGCTCTAACTGACCGTTTTACCACGACTGAAAAGCGTTTGTACCAATTTAGTCTCATACGCTTCGGCATATACACTGCTTGTTGAAAATAACGGAGCAATTTAGAAAAGCAAAATTGACTCGAGCGTCAGTAAGAGTTGCTCACCACCGCGCAATCTAAAAAACAAGGGCCTGATTTTAAAGTTGTCTGTGTGTTACAAAATTTTTAATGAGTTTCTTACACAGAACTTACCTTCACAATGCTGTATACGGCTTGAGCGTATAACATTCCGACTTCTACAGGATCTTGTGATAATTCTCGCGTTGGCTTAAACAGTCTCTTTTTAAACACAAATCGATTATCACCATATGTAGATCCATTTGACAGTCGCTTATAGCTAGCAGACGAGTTTTGCTTACATTCCCACTCAGAAATTACATCATATAAGTATTCAAAGCTTTTTATATGTTCTTCGCCGTCGGGGCGAGATTGAAAAATTGCCCAGCCTTCAATTGAAGTCAGATTGAGTTTATCGGCCAACTTTTGTACTGCATCGATCGCAGTGTCTGTAGGATGAACATCTATTGCTTTTGTACGTGAGTCTAAAAAGAAAAACCGGCAGACAATTGTACCCAAACGCCGCATAGCCTAAAAAAATTTAAAACACAAAAGTAAATCAATTAGTATTAATAATTTGGTTAGGATCTATAAAATATTGTCACTCATTTCACCACTTCCGGCATAATAAAGTTTTGATCGATTTTTAGAGCTAAGTTATAATCAGTAGCCTACCCGTCAAATTTTAAGATTGTAACCCTTAGCTTAAGTTACGGCATAGCCTTAAAGCTATTAACTAACTCATTCGGCCAAAAAATTTATCAGCTTAAGATCATTCCTTGGCTTGGCTTATTATTTGTTGTTATTCTTGTTATTATAAAAGGTTCGTTAAAGACTTCGCCGCAATTGTGAAGTCATGAACGGAGATTCTAAAAGGCCACAACGGAGCAGCAAAACACATGTTCCGAAAAATCCCGGTCGAGTTCGATAAAACGCGACGCAATGCCCAAGAAACATTCTTGCATCAGAAGATGTCAATTTCTTGTACCCAGAGTTTAAAAAGCTCTTTGACTTAACCACCGACGACTCCGCTAGTTTCATTTAAGCCCTGTTATCTGAGGATCTCGCGAACTATACAACAATGCGAATTAATTACGCTATAAACGAAAGAGTGTTACGACCCATTTTATAGCCTCTAGATAAGCTTTAGAATTTGCTATATAGTACCAAAGTCTTAAATCTTTGCAGTATCTGAAAATAATACTAACGCCAAAAAAAATTAGTAAGATTGCTTTAGTCGGGACAGCCCGACTAGTAGTTCCCCTGAACCCAGCATTTAACACCTAAACATAAACTCTCGGCACTTGATGACTATATTTCAAGTCTCTATCTTGCGTTCATCCGGACAGATGCACGTGACGGACATCGCAAAAACCCAATATACAAATTTACGGACAGCAATACGAATATTTCACATAATTTTTTAAAGGTCGGAGAGGGTTTGGAAATAGTTGTAATACTTACTGCAACTTCAACACTTGATGGTGGTTGTAATCGTGTCGATACTTTGGTACTTTTACAATTGTCAAAACACCACTGAGCGTACTGTCTTAGTTTTCCATCAAGCGATTCCAATTTATGCTTTAGGAACGAAAAGTAGTATCTGTAATTTGCAAAAGAAATAAAGGATTATGTGAGTTTAAAATATAGAACGATTTTTTAAATCGTATGCATGTAATATTTAAGAAAGTTCGCACCTTCCTAATGACTCTGACCACACTATTCGGCTTACTTGGCTTAAGTTGACATAAATTGTTGATTTTAAAAATTTTGTAACATATTTTTTTGTATAGTTTGGGAGAGCATATCAGTAAAATATATCCCAAAATAACCGAAAAAAATGCAGACATCCGCACCGTCGGACGGAAAGCAAGATAGACAAACGGACGGACAGACGGACGGAAAGCAAGACGGACATTGGACAAAACCAATATGCTCTTTTCACTTCGTGAACGAAAAAAATGCAGACAGACGCACCGTCGGACGGAAAGCAAGATAGACAAACGGACGGACAGACGGACGGAAAGCAAGACGGACATTGGACAAAACCAATATGCTCTTTTCACTTCGTGAACGAGTATTTTAAGGAATTAAGCAGCAAGCGAAAAAAGTGCTTGCATGAAAGTGTGTTATGACAGCTTGCTGTTATCTTACTTGTAAAAATTCTAAATAAAGTTTTATTCTTATATACATATTTTTGTATTTTTTTAACAGTTTTGATTTTTACCTGAATAATAATTTACTCGGTTGAAATGCGACAATAACAAGGCACATTAGAAGCCACAATCGATCAGTCCATTCCAAATTAGGGTTATTTGTTGTTTGTCGCATGCATTGCACAAAAATTTCATCTCGTAATTCCTCTCTTTCAATACCCGTGCCTATAATGTATTGAATGCTTTGAAGTTCACGCTCTGCGTTTTGTTCACCTCGCATATATTTACATAGCTCCTTAAAATAAAAAATTGTTATCGAATAGATTTTAGTTCTTAACAAGATAATAAGTTAATTAATTAATGATGGTGGTGGTTATACTCGTTTACTATTAATTAGTAATACGAATACCTGGTACATTCGGTTTGTGCAATGTCCGTCATGCAGTTCTTTTGTCCATCCGGATAAGCGCAACTTTTTAGTCGCTATTGAAGATAGACTTCAAACTTTTGATATATATTTGCAGTTGTCTTCTTCAGGAGAGGTGTTTAGCTTTGTGCCACACCCGGATTGACTAAAGACGATGATATCGTCTACGTAAATATAGCATATCTTGCCGATATGATCCCCTAAGATTTCGTCTTATGCCGAATGGCAGTTTAGTGAATTCAAAATTCGCTCTATAAGCAGCGAAAGTCGTTTTCTGTATATCTCTTGCTTTTAGTGGGATTACGTGAAAACCACATTTGAAATCAATGATTTAGAAATATTTATTTCTCTATTTCTGCCTTCAGCGATGCGGGGTATGGATAATGTTTGCAATACACTGGTGTGTCTGATGATGTTATAATTGCTCCCTCGACTCTAGTGGTATAGGCGAGTCAAATCAGAGTCATTAATATATAACTATGGGTGCGAAGATGCCTCATTCTGCAAATTGCATACATTTGCATAGGTTCGGGGTATAAAAATATTTATAAAAAACCATAATTTGCTGAATTCCAAATAATATATATGCAAAGCTAACGATTAATTTTGAAATCTGTATAGAACTGATTTAGAGCTATAATAATTAGCTTTCAAGCACTTTATAGCTTTTTCAAATCGATTACCACTTTCTCGAGCAATGGTAAAAAATGCGGGCTCACCTCTGAGAAAAGCTAAAAAATCGTGATTTGTGGTTTTCCTACGTATGGGTATCATATGTATAAATGTACGTTTGGTGAATAAAAGTTACATTTTACTGAGTGTATTTAGTATTTTAACTTTTTTGTGGATGTATGTATGGTAAAGCATACACAAATTATTTGAATACCGCCAAAAATATAAAAAATGCGCAGCTTATTTGTGTGTATGTGTGAAATGCTGGGGTAGACTACAGCCCCTTTTCACTTGTTTACCTTTCTTTTCAACTGGAGTAATTGTATACGATATTGTTAGAGAATTTACTTTAAACCAAAGAAGTTGAGGTACTTACGCGAAATATATTACAGGATAGAACAATATTTTCAGGGTCATACATGTGAATATGCGATGATGGAATTTTTTCAAATCTAGTAAACATTATCATTTCATGTTTGGGTATGACGTCGATGACTTTTTTGCCTTTTCTAGTCAGCGTTGAAATTAAAGTTCCATCTAGCAATCTTTCATGAACGTTAAAGAAATTTTCCGCGAAATCCAAAATATTATAACATGAATCGTTATTATAAACCTCATTTTGAATTTCATTTTGATGCATTTCTTGAAGCTTTTTCTCCACTCTAAGCTTTCGCCTTTGTTCTCTTTCATTGTTCAAAGATGATATGATAGATGTCGCGTTGTCATTTCGACATGTGGGTAAAGGTGGCGAGGGATTTGTATCTGTATGTTTGATTTCGTCCAAATTTGTTAGTGCTTCATATATTGGCTCAGGTTTTAGTTTATGACTAACAATTTCAGGGCTTGTTTTTAATGATGGAGATTGTGGTGTTACAGGAACTGATGAAATTTCTATTGGTTTGGTATTATTCTGATCATGAGCACAAGGTAATGGTTCCTTTTGTGAACGAATTTCAATCTGAAAATAAATAGTTTATTTTTAATACAATTTTAATGAGTAATCAACACTTATAGAACACGTAAAACATTAAATATATATAAGTAAATTAACTCTTGCAAGCGCAATGCTGGCTAGTGAAAATATTATGTCAGCATTCCCGCTGCACCCGGCAACGCCAACAATTGGATGCCTCTGTTATACAGTATCCGTTATCACGCACATGCTTGGTGGGCTTGCCGACCACGACTTGGGTGCTTGTTAATTTGCCCTTAAGTTGTCGTATATTGTATTTAGCTCTTAAGAATTTTTATAAATGCCAAACGTGCAATAAATAAATTTAATTTAATTAGGATAACCAAAAGCCTTGTAATTGGCGCGCGCTTTGATCCTACAAACTTGTAAAACTTGTATTAAATTTACACATTACCCGGTATGTAATGAAAATGATGTGCTGCAATTGGATGGCAACACCGTCGCCGAATGCGAAGGCCAAGTTCAAGTATTGACGAATTGCACGGCTACTTCGAAAACAATTTTTTGTCAACTATTAACGCTCAGATCTTGGGCTAGGCAGATCCATGCAGGCGAAGTGGCTCATGCTTATGTACGTGGACAATGGCAGTTGGGTACATGGTAAGCATTTAATCACATTCAACGATTGAATTACAGTTAACGGCACAAAATATGTTACCGGCGACAACATCTAGAACCGGGTTCCAGGCATCGCAGCGTCCGCCCGCTTGAACATCACAGGTCATTAAGACGTTTCGGTCTCCCGTGCCTTCATTGAGTGGATTAAATTAACTTAATTTGGAGACGTTTCAGGAAGTCAGGGATGAAGTTAACAACATCAACACACATTACTCGGGTATCAAGTCGTTATTGTAAACCCTAATTGTCAAACTAACAATAAATAATAATCTAAAAAATTACATTTAAGCAATTTAACCAAAGGGGTTGCATCCTAAATCATGTTTAGATTTTATGAATATCATTTTTAGCAAGACTTGTGCGTGTCAAAGCGTCTTGGCACCACTAGTATACAAGTCAGAACTTATGTAAGTATGCTAGTAATTCGTCAGTGCAGCCAGGGCTAGATAAATAATTTAAATTGGAATGATTTGAATTGAAAGAGTTTTGCCAATCGTCTACTAAAACAAACAACCGCCAATAATTAATGCGAGTGAGACTTGGCCATAGTCTTTTAAAAATACTCTTCACTGTAGCAGTGGCTTATTCGTATAATCTGTACATATGTCGCCTACCCGTATATTGCATATTTCGGATTTAGATTAGCACCTCAGCTCTAATCAATCTTTATAATATTTAAGGATAGTACGTGCAGTGGCGCAAATGTAAATTCTAACTACTTTGATGATGAAATATTCTACACAAGCGACCAGCCGGACTGGCGACTGAACGTCTAACGACCAACAAATGTGCGACATATAATGTGAGTGCCACTAACATTTTAGCCATTTGGCTACAGTGGCTTATACCGAATATTGATTTGGGCAAGACCGAAACTTAACCTTCTTGTTGTGCAGCATATGGATCGAAAAGGGCTCGAAATATAGTATACCAATGGTAGCAACAATTTAGCATAAGTTGTGTTGCACAACTTGTGGGCGAAACAGACGACTTGGAAGGAGCATTCCATACTCGGAATGCCTTGTCCTTTATAGTAAAGTAAAAAAATAAAAATAAAAAATATGAGCTTACATTCGAAGTAGAGGCAAAAAATTATCGTCTCCAGAAAATGTTCGCATCCTAAAATCGGATAGCATAGTCAAAGGAGAGAGGGTAGCTGCTCTGATGGCGCCACTAAACATTCAGATGACTGGCGGTGTCAGCCTCGATTTCATCGCTTTTGATAGAGCATCCACTCAACAACGAAGCTTATAGCTGGTTTACTAGTGTGACGCCAGGTGCGAAACCGGAGTTCGAGGATGTTGTTCATCTGGAACGACAACAAAATATTCGAGTGCGTGAGGGCGAGAGCTGTTACAGGAGAGCGTCATACACAACCAGACTTTGAGCGCTATTAAACCGGTGCTTTATGGTTGGACTCTGTTTTGTTAACCATTGAGGTGGCTACGACCAAAGGAGCAAAGAACACGGTCGTAGCCTTCGCAAAATTTTCTTAGCTGTGACGCCAACATGACACTATCTGGTGTAGAAGTGATGTTAACAAGTGAGTGTAGTCAATAAGATGAATTAAAAGTGTGCACAGATGATTTTATAAATGCAATCAATGGTATGACCTCTTCCCTCTGGATAAAAGTGCACTGTTTGATTTCATAACAAATTGACCGGTTACCACTTTTTTCACTCTTTTTAGTAGCATATCAGATGTATCCCAGGCCATGCAAAACTCATTTCCAAGTCTTTCAACCCATGAAATGAAATGAAATTGCGACGTATACAAAGCGGAAGTGGTTTCGAAAGTGGACCAACTTCCCGTCTGTTTTGATTTTACGTAGGATACGAACCAAAACGTGAGGTCTATGAGTGGAACGAAGGCCTGGCAAATCAAAGGAAGGGGGACAGACAATTCTTTAACAGGGCCAAGTCAAATAGAGAGTCGTGCGCTACGTGGAGTGAAATTGTGCAGTCACTTCAAGAAGCAGCAAGATTGCAAAAGGTATTTGCTAGAGGTCCATTTAATGGGGTGGGAGTCCTAAAAGAACAGGTGGTTATCATACACAGGAACGTTGGCCCGGACAATCACTATAAAGATGATGATACTGAACCGCCAGCTTGACGTGGACCCAGTCTGGCAGACATATATTTTTAATAACATAAACCTAAAGAAATTCTGAGCAATGCACTCAATTTAGAAAAGGGATAAATTATTTCTTACAACAACTTTGGGCATGGCAAAATTTAGTTCGTTACAAGGTATGGGCAACAAATGTTTGGCTGAACGCATAGAAGCAACCCCGCCGCAAACCCAATGGTGCCCAATAGAAGCATCCATCGGCTTAGATGCGGAAATATTGCAGATGCATTATGTGCATAGTGATATTACTATTTGCCAAGTTTGGACGGGATATCTTCAAAGAAATATCTACAAGAACTTTAATTTTAATATTTTTAGTTTGGATGCCTTGAATAACAAAAATTATTTTCATACAGGATGGCTATTATCTATTTGTCTTTTACAGATATTTACTAATTTATTCAACATCAATAAGATTTTGACTCTTAAGATGACTTAATTACAGAGTTTGATTAGATATCTCGTTTGTTTTAGAACTCAATTTTCGACCGATAGATAGACAGACATGGCTATATCGACACGGAAGTTGATACTGAGCAAAAATTTATATTTGCATTTTGTCTCCGACCAATTTTTAAACTCAAAATATTAAATTGCTATGGACAGAGTTGCACTTAAATATTCAAAATTAAATTTGTGTTGACGATGAATACTTACTTCGTCATCTAGATCCAGCACTAAGTTACTCATTGTAACGTTAATTTCTTCTATAAGTGGATTGGGTGGAGTATTTGTTGCTTCAGTCAAGAATGCAAACAAATTATCTAAGTCGACAGGATCTAAGTTTTGCAACTGACGCTCGTCTGTAGGATTTATTTCGGAAGTAGTTTTTTCGACAATTGATGTGGTCTGACCATTGTTTAGATGCTCTGTCATATTTGCTAGAACTTTAATTTCCTTTTCAACCAATCTGAAATGATAGAGTAAACATTTTGTAAGGTTTGGGAAAAGTTACACGGTATAAACAATAATAAAAGCTTTAATTATTTAAAAAAATGTATAAAATAATATTTTGCTGGAGAGTTATATGGCATGTTAATCGCAGACTGTACTTTTTTTTTGAACTGGTGGCTGTGATTTAGCTTCTTTTTTTTTTGTAAAATTGTTTGCGTAATTCTCAAGTAATAATCAAGGATTCAATCTCAGCCCTGAAATGTCCATTTAAAACTATACCAGATTTCGAAATTGTTTAAAAAACATGTAGGAAGGCACTATTGTTTCAAACATTTCAACCACCTTGCATTCATATATACTTTAAAGAAGTATGTCCGGATCAAGCTTTAAAGCCACAGTAGTGTAGGATGCGTGATGTAGAGAAGGCTATTGTTGCAGATTTTTCGGAATATGACCACGATACTAGCGATGCCTCTAGTAATATTGGTTGAAATACATCAACATTCTTACTATAGTCTTCAAGAGTATAACTCTTTGTCGGAACAGCTCAGCAACCTGGCGACGGGAGATCTTTCGATTAAGGGAAAGCTGGTGGACTGTAGATTACACTTAGGATAGGATAGCATCCCCTCAACCATGCAACAGCAACCCAACAAGGAGACATAAATTCAAAGTGAGACCTTTTTATCCATAGCTGCCAAGTTGGCCGCCGAGTACACCAAAAAGTTTTGTTATTTATCCCTACGCAAAATTCTGTTTCCAATACATATTTTCAATCCGAAGTGCAGACCAGCTAATATTATTCCCTCGTTCAAATAATTAAAATAATTTTTTTGTTATTTATCATTTACCTATTTAAATAAATAAAACAAATAAATATATTTATTTAGCATTATTTAGCAGCTGATCAGTAGGGTAAGCGGTATTGTAGGGTGCCAATACATAAGTATTGTTAAATTATCTGTGCATTTACGTAAATTAACTTACCTCTCACAATCTTCAATAGCTTTGGTTATAGAAGTTTCAGATATGATTCTTTCGCGCTTTTTCATTTCTTCATCAACCCGACGCATTTCACGCAATGCAGTTGCCACCTAAAAAAATATACAAATATACTTTTAATATAATATCTCAAAATTGCAAGCCGGGTGTCAATCAAAGTGGTTGAAATTTTGAACCGAAATATAAACTGAACCAGTTTGAAACAAATAAGAACATTACAATCGGGCATGACCAACTGCATTATACTCGTAACGTTATAAATATAATTAATGTGTATTTTGAAAATTACATGTTTAGGCTTCAATAGCGACGAAAAAATATGCGTTTTACAAGTAGACAGACGGAATTATATTGTTGCGACTATACTCAACATGGATATGACTATTCTTGGATTCATCAAGGCATGGTCACATGATTTTCATATCTCTTGTCCGCCCAATTCAATTTCAAACATGATTTATAATGTTCAGCTACAGAAATGCTATTCTAAAAACCGTTGGGGTCTTTAACAAGTTTTTCAACAAAATCGACACCGCAGACAGCACGGCAATATTCGTTAGCAGACTTCGTGTACATATACAACAGATTCGAACGCTAATAACAGTGCATCATATCAACCACAAAATGTTTCTACTAAAAGAAATAGACAAATGCTCACACGTTTTTATTCGCACCGACTCCGTAAAAGAGTCGAAATTCTCTATCACTCTTCGTATCAACGGCAAGGAAACTGCTATGTCAACTGATCTGCATCTAAAGATCAACGTAGAAATAACGGACAGATGGAAAGACGGACAGATGGCGAACAGGGCTGACAATGTGCAAATTGAACATACTTTTTGCACTTCGTGAACGAAGTAACAACTAAAACGAGAATTTGTATTTTTGCTTTTTAACCTTGGTAAACCGAAATCCCGATACTTTGAAAACCCCTTTAACTCGTAACAAATTCTGTTTAACTATTATTTATAGGTAATAGGTTAATGTTTCTTTGATAATTTTTAAGAGCACCTTTGGTGTTTTTCGATTTGAAATAATTGGTTTGTCAGATAAGACAACAGTTAGTTAGAATAAAATATTTTACATATATTGCTATCCATATAGTAATTCTCACCTCTCTTGCAAAGACGCCTCGTAATCGACTTTGTATTATTATTACGCTTCGACGTATTCTCAAAAATTGAATTCGCAATTTCCAACCTCTATAAGCATGCTGTATAACAAGGATTGATTTCTTTATACGCTTATACGACTTATTGTGTAAATAACGTCTCCAGTATTTTTGTATTATTATTGAGTTTGCACTCCTTATATTTTTTCTTTCTTCTTCTAAAGGCTCGTGAGCGGAGCTTCGCAAAAAAATTTTTGATTTTCCAATTTGCCATTCGGTTTCTGGAATTCGAAGTTCTTTTAACACAAGTAATATATCATTGCTGGTACAGTTATACGATTTTTTGGTTAATAAGCATTTATATTTTGATAGAAAGTCTGCGAAGCTCAAATGAATGGGAAATCCTTCTCTTCTTATCCGAATAATATCTAAAATTCCAAGATATCGTAATTGATCAAGTACCAAAGAGTCATTGTAACTGTCAGGCTGCTTAAGAGAGTTTGGTTTTATGCATCGGAGATACCTGCAAAAATATTTTAGAATTAAAATCATTTTCAATTACAAAAAAATTTTGTTTTTGTAAATAGAAACAAATACAGTACAATAAGCTGCCTCGAAAATTTTGTATTTCTTTTAATACATTAAATGTGTTTGTATTTATGGTCATTACATAATATTCAATTGGGTTATACATATACACCTTACATAAATGAACACATTAAACTAAAAATAATATTAGAGACATCAACTATGTAATTCATAAGTGGATTTAAGAGTAGAATTAGTGCTTAGCATTCACAGCTAAGCAAATGTACCAGACCTATGGGTCTGTTTTGGTGCATAAAACACAACAAGTGGTCTGTGCTAAGCTCTATATAAGTGTAGGGTTTTAAGAAATAAAATCAGTTTAAGATATTTATTTAAACAAGCCGTAAGTTATTATTTGATGCACTCCAGCTTACCAATTCGGATACTGAGATCTATACACGGTTCTACAAGCCTGCTCTGCGGTGTTAAGACACTTGGTCCTTCGATCGTGCCATATTGAACGGCACCTCAACGAGAGTGTCATATTGAAAGGCACCTTGAATTCTCATGATCATGTCTGTGGTAGGAAAACTTAAAGCTAATATGACCAAAACGACTCACAGTAAAGCCATTGAACGGCTATCGAGACCATCAGACGTTTAAGACAAAAGAACATTAGAGTTCGATAGCAAAACAGTTAGAGGCGGGGTGTCTAGGATGTGTTGTAGTTGACGTGGCTGGGATATCAAAATGGCAATCTTTGTGGGGGGTTATCAGCTATCTACATACCAAGTTTGCAAGCTCTAGGTTCGCCACGCCCCCAGGGGCGCAACCCAAATCCTGAACTTTTTATCTGACGTAGGTGCACACGAGTATATATATCTAAAAGTCTCAACTCAGTCTTTAGCTGTAATAGCAGCGACAAAAATTGCATTCATACGGAGAGACGGACGCACGGACAGTAAGACGGACTTTGCACAAGATCAAATACCTCTTTTCAAGCAAAATAATAATAATTAGAGCTATCCGTGGCATATCTTTTAGTTAATTAAAAGAATAATATAATAATATAAATACTCAATAACAGAAGCAACAACAAATATAAAATCACGGAAGTCAGAAGATAATCCAGCAGATGTTGCCACTTGTAACACATGCACATCTCTTGTCTCCGATCTAGATTTGAATGACAAAGTCAGGCGCACCCGACCGCCCGCTAGCCGCAATTAGTTCAAGGGCGAGGTGGCAAAAGACAGCGTTGAGCCGTTTCAGCCTTCCCAACCGCCGCTTCAACGCGCCGTTCCAACGAAATGCGCTACCCTACTCCAGCTCCTATGCCACCGCCGAGGAGTATTGGGTAGATCGCGGAGACGGAAACAATAGGCGGCCAACTTTTACAGTATCACCAGGTCCACCTTGGGCCAAGGTCGACAACTGGAAGGTGATTTTTAATAGGTCGAATGACCGGGGATCGGTGGAAGATTTCGTTTTTAAGCTGGAGTATCTCCAGAGGCAATTTTAATAGCCTTGCGACGAAGACCTACGATATTTCCACGTGCTAGTAACCGGGCGGGCCAAAGATTGGCACTGGTTTCACGTGAAGCAGCGACCGATTACTTTTTGGGCCGATCTTTGTAGGGCTCTGCTAGAAAGGTTTAGATGTAGCTGGGATTATATAGATCGGATGCAGGAGTTGAGTCAGTGACAAAGCTGGTAAAAAGGGCTTGGGGGAGTCAATAGCTAGGTGGCGATTCCCCAGAAAGCCAAGAGTCGAGACAGAGATAGAAGAGATAAGGGCTAAGACAAAGACATTAAGACCCCAAGTACTTCGAAATCCGGAATAAAATAACAAATTTACTCTATTCACTGCATTTACCATTATACAAATATTTTAGAAATGAATGTATTTGTATATATGAAAAACAAAAAAAAATCCTAGTACTCTGATTAAGAAAAATATTTAACAAATATATGTATATATATATGTATATGTATATATATGTGAACAAACACAAAAATACTCCTACTCCTGCTGAAGAAGTATTTTCTTCATCAAAAGCACACAGTCATGTTCTACACTACTAAATTCAGTTTTTTTACCCTGAACTAATTAAAAATGGGTCGCCCTTCTAGAAACCAAGCCACTGTGTCATCAACGCCGCCCTACCGCGACTCTCTAGACAACGAGCCTTAGCATCATCGACGCTACCCCAACGAATCGTCTGACCACCGTTGCCCCAGCTGTATACATACACACATATGTAAACAGTTTTGAATATGTGTAATGACAACTTGTATCTGGGTTCAGGGTCTTAATTATTTATTCTGATGAGCACAACTTACCATAGTTTTGTATTCTGAAGTACATCAATTAGAGATTGCAATTGTTGGCGAAATTGATCACTAACTGTCGATTTGGATTTACTTGTCCCTCGTTGATTAGTCAATACATTTTGTATTAAATTTGAGCACGCCAAATCCTGGATTAATTATAAATTACATTAGCCGAAACAACAAAAACCGCATATTATAAAGATAAAAAAATTACTAATAGTTACATTGAATTTTATGTTTATTACATTCAATTATATAACCCTATCACTGCATGATAATAATCCATTTGCTTAGGATATTATAATTTTGTCACGAAACGTGTAACTAACAAAAAGATAATAAGTTACCCATATTTTTTAATGTAACTGTCGATATAATATATGTATAATATAATAATTCGCATGCTCTTAAATGGAATAAGAGCTTGAAGTTTGTGTACACACTTCGTTTGCAATTGGGGTTGACTAGCTTTAAAATTAAGGGAGATTTCGATTCCGCCACATGACACTTGTATTCGAACAATCAGGGCTGATCAATCTACATAAAAGCAAGCAAGCGTCGGCGATACTCTTAATAGCCCTGGAGCAGCAAGGGCCAGCCGACGTGGCTGTTCATAAACAAAATGTCGGTAGCGGCCTAACTTGATTGAACTCTTAGACCTAACACCTCTAGCAAGTCCCCAGGTGTAGACAGAATCTTCACAGCCATGCTACAGAACACCAAACATCGGATCATCCCGTGGCTACACCATATATTTGAAAAATGTCTGAAGCCGAACTACGTGCCTGCGGCCCGGAAGACTTCAGGCTGATTAGTCTCACCTTCTTCCTGCTAAAAGCACTATTAGATCATATAGCAACCATCGAGAGACCTTACCATCAGAAACAAGCTAATGGAATATTTCTGGATATGTCTGGCGCATTCGCAGTAATGCAAGGCCTAAGAGCAGTATCATCCCACAGAGCAACAGATCTGTGGATACACAATCTACTGATCTGCATAAAATTCACTGAGTACACCGCAAGGAAAGGTCCTGTATCTCCGGTTATGTTACATAGTAGTGGACGGACTACCAGAGAAATTCCGAAGAAAAGCCTCTAAGATGTCTGCCTATGCGGAACACACAAACATAAATTTTACGTAAAAATGTTCATCGACACTAAGCTCTATCATGGACTACACGTTAAAAGAAATACTAAAATAGCCCACAGGACCCTTGCAATTTGCTTAATAATAATAAATAATTCATTCAAAAATTAGGCCAAATAAGCCAATTGTGTGCATTTTTTAATCAGTCAGCAAAAAACTGGTTGCACTCAAGCTGAAAGCTATGAAGCTGCAAGGGGGCAGCGCAGAGTGAACCGAATTTTCGGCGTTAAACGGACCCTTCTGCATTATTTTGTAGCACAGAGTCAGGGATACAAGGCAATGCAGTGGCAAGCACTTACAAAAACGGACATCGCTGAACAAAAATCGCCGCATTAGAGGTAATCGAGTAGGCACCCAAAATTGTTAGTTTACAAATATAACGAAAGATAACAAAATATATTTGATTTGTCAAGCATAACTTACCTGATTTTTAGAAAGATCGCAAAGAAATGCTTGCTCACTTCGACTCATAAAATCAAATAACACATCTTGTTGCATATCTCGATTTTTATCAACAAATCCTTTTACTGAATAAATCACATTTCCTGCATAATGTCTAATACCAAATTCAGTTTCCCAGTGACGGCGATCCAAACCTTTTATGTACATTGGATTATATTCAAATTCTGCATGCAGATTATTTAAATAAGCCAAATCAGACCCTTTGGGCATATGACATTGTTCGGTCAGGAGTTTAAGAATACATCTGGGAGTTTTTTCTATAAGCTCCAAACATAATGAATTGTCTGTAAACTCCACATGAGTATAATTAATTTCCTCCTGTTTGTACTGAGTAAGGAAATAAAAAAAAAGGTCAGTTTCATTAATAGACAGTTATATGTAAAAATATATAAAATGCAATTAATGTAGTAACTTATTTTTAATTTAATTGACCATTTTTTCTAATTATATAATAAAATAGCAGGTTTAATAATAATAATATTGTTAAACCTGCTGATACAAATATTTCTTTGTTACTATATTTAAAACAATATGTTGACCGAAAAATTTCTGAATAATGAAAACTACTCGTAATTTTACAATTTCCGTCTGCTACAACTACAGCTACAGACCTACACTTTTTATACTCGTTCACGAAGTAAAACTTGTAGTTGGTGCAATGTCCGTCATTCTGTCCGAAGACAGAGACTTGAAACTTTGGATTTATAGTTGTAGTTTTTCTTATTGCCACGGCCACTGGGAGGTTGGCAGTTCAATAGCATGTCCACAGCAAATTTGGTATGTATGTAGTATGCAGAAGCACAAGCAATTTTTGCAATAGTTGGGTTGAATTTTATCACGAGATAATCAGGTGAAGTGTGGCGCAACCAGTAAGAATTGTGCAGTTGAAGTCGAAGGGCTGTTCAAATCTGCGTGGGGACAGTGTGGAATTTATATTTTCTTTTTAATAATCAATGATTATTATTATTAATATTAATAATTAAAGTTCTTATGACAAATGCAGATGTAAGTCTATCGTATAAAAATAGCTCGATCAAAATGTATGAGATTGTTGATAATTTATCTACTAAATGCGGGTTACTTTTCTTAGTATTTATTTGTCTTTGGTAGTACCATGTGTGTTTTCTAAATTTCGCGCTGTTATAAACAAACTTCTTAACTTTGCATTAAAATCATTACAGAAATTACTTTGTGCGAAGCATCGACGGTATTCTGACGTGGCCAATTTAAAAATTCACAGGTTTGGAGCGCAAATGAAATACGCGTTGGCCTCATATGCTTGCTTGATTTTTGCTTTTAAATCGGAACGCAGCAATGTTAAAGCATCATCTCTGTGATTATGGACTTTGGATTTATTCACACAGTTTACGTAATAACTGGTACAATAAAACACGAGTTTCTCTTTCTTTACGCGTTCGGTTTCATTCGCTTGTAGTGAGTAAAAAGCAGTACAAACATGACGGATTCTAAGCTGGAGTGATTATATTAAAAAAATGAGTCATTATCACTCATTTTTCCAATATCTCCATTTCCGCTAACGGAAGTGTCATGTTGTCTCGTAACATAATCTTTGAATAATAGCTCCGGTATACATAATATATAAGTATTTTCATCTTGTTCTAGTTTGCCTGTCGCATGCTCCCGACGAAAGTAAATATACCCAATCTACAATAGCTGCATTTGAAAATCTGGTAACCACTGGCGTCGACGGCACAAAGAATTCAGAGTACATTGGTTTTTTGCTGTCCGCCCGTCCAATGGGTTCAGGGCATAATAACAAATATTTATTTTCATATAGAAGTATGTAATACTTACAATTGCCTGTTCTAATGCGAAGACATAATGATTGAAGCATTTGTGTAATTTTTCATTAGTGTAGTTTATACAAAGTTGCTCAAAAGAGTTGGTACTAAAATTTTCAAAACCGAATATGTCAAGGACTCCCAAAAATGTATGGCCATTATTTCCAGGTTTTGTGCAGACATTTATTTTATTTACAAGCCAAGTAAACGTTTTGGAGTACAAAGCTCTTGCCATCGCATGTCGGTTTTCTCTAGCCTAAAAAAAATATTAAGATATAATTAAAAATGCGGTCATGTGCAATCTATTTTACATACTATACTATTTACTATTTATATTGAATATGTATATATTTGTATGGTATCTTTGCTTACACGTATTTACGTACTACATGTACACTGCGCTTCATAAGATAAGCGGAATTAATATGCTATGGAAATGTTCCATATAATCCACCGTTGCAGTCGGGCGATACATAGTGTACCCGCGGCATATAAAGTGTTAAGGATTTTGGACTTCGCCCTTCATTGGGCGTACAATCTTACCATTTGAAAATAATAATTTATTAACCCTCTCCTTAAAAAAAACGAGTCCAATGTTCAGATCTATAAGCGTTTGCTATATGAGCGGGGATTCGTCTACTGTCTATTGTCACTCTAAATATCAGAGTCTAACAAATTTAGTTGATGGCGCTCGCCCTCTGAGATTGGAAAAACTACGCACCGTTGTCTGAAGTATATCGTAGATTACTAGGTAACAGCCAAATTATATCATTCACCAAACCTCCTTTTTTTATATATATGGAGAAAACCATATCAAAATCTTAAAATCCAGTCACTATGTGTAAACTTTTTCAGAAGTGACCTTGCTTAACTGATCATTACTCGAGAAATGCAAAACAGATTTTAACAATTCTTGAAAGCTAATTAATATATCTTAAAATCATTCATACACACTTTTTGATTTTAATCATTGGTTTTGCAACTAACTATTTTTAAATTAAGAATATTGTGATTTTTTTAGTCTTATTTTTTTTGTTTTTTACTTAGAAATTCGAAGAATAGTTAAAAAATAGTTTTCGACTCTTCAGTGTTTATTTGTTTATATAGTAGTATGAATTGGGCGACATTTAAGATATAAGTCATTGAAATGAAAAAAGGACGCAAACATTGTTTTTGTTTTTATATGTTTTCCAAAGATTCTATCATGAAAATATACTGCGTTACTAAAGCCTAATCTCCCATCTACTAGAAGCTCGTAGGACTAGTAGTTCTTCTCATCTGATGAAATATATGCCATTTTGATTAAGTTTACGGAATGGATTAAGTGGTGGAATGGTCGCATATTTACACAATTTAAAAGCTCGAGTTACAAAATTGTATACATAGATAGCTAATGATCTCCCCCAAAGATTGCGACCCTGCCACAACCGTGCGACCCAGTCACTTGTCCAATTTACAATTTGAAATATATAAGTACGTGTGTTTACACATAAAGCTTCCAGAGTTATTGGCTCCACCAATTAGTCGCCAAATTTTGCAGACCTCATCCAGAAGTTACCCCCTTCATAGATTATAAATACCGACATTCTTCCGATTTCTTTGCAGAAAGCTGAAGAAATCATATATATACATTTTGATGGATAAATTGTGTTGTCACACAAAAATTAACTATGTGAGTGCATATAAAAAATTGCTATAATATATTAAATATACGTATGTCCATAATTTATATACCCACTTACCTCATGTAGTTTTAGTGGTATTTCCGTTATATTTCCTCTAACGTTTATTTGGCGATGTAAAAGAACCTTCATAAGTTCATCAGCGGTGAGTCCCAGCAGTTTAGACAATATGTCGATAATTTCGTTGTCAGTTTTTGATAAATCACATCCCTCTCCGTCTATATCCATAAATTCAATATTGCCTAACCACAATATTGAACTTAGGACTTTAAAAATGCAATCTATTATTGATTGAGGAATTTGCAGTACCGACAGTGCCATTGTTAGCTCATTAAATTTAATTGATTCATTTTCAATATTTATTTTCATTGAAATATTTTCTGATGCATTTAAATACTTATAAAATTCTGGAGGTCTTAAGAAAAATGTTTCCGCCATTTCTTTGTTTATTTGACCTTGAGCTACTAAAAAATACATTACGTGGTAATTACGTTCTCCTGGCCCTTGAAAAGTTATCCGTGATTGTTCAAGTAAATAATCTTGTATAATACAACCTTCGATGCTGTGTTTTTCATTAAAGCAGACTTGCATAAATTTTCCAAACCGGGAACTGTTATCATTTCGAATTGTCTTAGCATTACCTAGAAAACATATTTAAAAATATATACATTAAAAAGAAATGAGCTTGACAAATACTGTATAATTCGCATGTTATAGTATCATTTATTTATTATTTAAATACAACGCATTTTACGTTTTTGTACATATAAAATTTGGACTCTGGCCCTAAAGCAAGAGGCTTTTGCAGTTTGTGGGGTGGCGTGGCTGCAGGGCGTTTTAAATGGTCAAGGTGACAAGGTCCCAGTTTTTTGGGAAGCGCACCAGAAGCGCCAAATTGGTGGTGACTTCCTTTAAATTTTGGAAATATTCATATTTAATCAATTTGCCATTGTTATCGGTTTGCCATGCTTTTTTTTCGTTGATACTTATTTAAATCGATTTTTTTATAAATGCTTGATGCAGGATATCTACTAGTAAGTTTGACTATAGCAATCTCACTTGTTTTACGATGTTTTTTAAAACTCCCCACGATTTATTCGGATTCAAAAAACAATACAGAAAGTAAACTTCGACTGGACGGAGTAACGACAAGCAAAGGCATACTGTTCTTTCAGCGTTTTAAGTCAGGCGAGAAGAATACTTTCAATCGCAAACAGTTCCAAAATCAGGTGCCGGATCTTGTGACTATATATATATATGTTCATGGCATTTTCTATAGTATGCAGTCATGCATTAATTTTTCTAAATGCCATTTAATTTTATTTTGAATGAAAAGAGATAATTCCAACTAAGCCCTCATTAAATTGCAAGAAAAAAAACCATTAATATTATAAACAAAAAAAGCTTTTTTCTTTTTATGTGAACGCGCTTCAGTTTATATAATGTTAAATTCAATGTCAAAAGTGAGGCAATATCTTTTAAGAGTGAGTAATAGACAATGATAACTGTCCTTACTGTTCTTTGGTATAAATATATAAAGGTTTAGTAGAAAACCCATTAAGGCAGTGTTACTAAATCTTACCAAATGCTTCCAAAATAGTATTAGCTTCTAAAATTTGCTGCTGAATCCATGTAGAGATATTCGACGTTATTGCACATAAATATTGTAAAACAAATTTGGTTGACTCTGTTTTTCCAGCTCCAGATTCTCCGGATATAAGGCAGGACTAAAAAGATAGAATGTGATTAGTCTAACAAATTTTAATACCCCGAAATCATTGAAAGTGGGTAAAAAAAGGGTAGATTTTGTGCAAATGTATGTAACAGGCAGAAGGAAGCATCCCGACCCGAACAAAACTATTTTCAACAAAACTATTTTACCCTTTTTCCGCTTTTCAATTGTTCAGGGTATAATAATAAAATATAATATAATAGAATAATAATAATAAAATAAAATACATACAAATAATACAATATATTTTAGAAAAATTACTTACCTGATTTATTTTATCTTCAACAATACCTTTATAGGCAGCTTCAGCTAAAGCAAAGATGTGAGGATCTAATGATCCCATTTTCGCCATGTGATATTTGTAAACATGATCCTTTAATACGAACAAGATGATAATTAAAATATTAAAGGTATAATAATAAAAAGGTTACTTAAGAGACAGCGTTGCTGGTAAAATCACAGGATAGAATACAGAAAACTAGTTGTGCCAATTAATCCATTTCTGGCCATAAAATGTCTCTAAGACTTCTAAATATAAATCTTCACTTATCTATTTCATCATCTCAGTACAATTCCAGGACCATGACTTAAGATTTCAGGACATAACTTAAGATTTTTAGGACGGAACCGCCGGGGGGCGTTCTATTGAGCGTGGGCAATCTTATGGAGAGGTCACCAGCTATCTACATATCAAGTTTGGTGACTTGGGTTTTAAAATTTTGGACTTTCTTATACACGATTTAAAGTTTTCAGATCAGATTGCCACGCCACCGTTTAAACTAATAGTATTATCCTTATAAAACTTTCTACACTTATTCAAAATCGTTGTATGCTTAAGCTCTTATAGTGAGAGTGGAGATATGCTTATAAGACCTGGACGAAAAAATATCGATCGAAAATATAATGGATAAGAAAATGGAAAGGATTATTGATCTTTTGAAATAAACGTGTATTGCGTTTGGTATATACGAGCCGAAAGAATGCAAGATCAGCTTTGAAACCTTTGATGTCTTTGAAATCGACGCGTTCATACTTTCATTAGGTTACAAGCACAGTGCACTAATGATCAAATTATAAAACTCATACAACGGCTAAGGTAAAAGAACTACGGAAAATAACTTACCTTATTAAATATATTTATAAATTTATATGGATTAACAGCAAGTAATATTGAGCCAGAGTAAGTCTAGTTTTTTTTTATAGAAATTTTCCAATATCTTTGATAAAATTTGCTTAACACATCTAACCAATTTTCCGATAAAATAAGCGTATGCTGGCATATAGGAAATTACAAACATTGTAACACACATTTGAAAAAAAAAACACCTTGATGAACTTTGCTCATATTATGTTGTAATCATCTCCACTGCTAAGCCCGTGCCTGTAATTGTTGTGGCCGCATGACAGGCTACCTGGCTGCAGGCTAGCTATATTTTAAATATTTTACTCCACATTTAATATTTGTAAATTTTTAAATTTAAAACAAATGAGAAGGCTCTAGTTGGGACCGCTCGACGAGGAGAAACGCACAAGTGCACGGCGCAAGTACCGCACTTTCTATATATGTATGTGGTTTTCAAAATTCGAAATAATTTGAAAATGGTTTACAAACGCCAGACTACAGTTCCGTTTCTTTGTGGAAAAAAAAACAATCATCATCATAAAGAACACTTCCAAGAAAAATACTAGAATAAATTCTGCTTGTGTGTATGTGTGTGTGCAAAAGCTTGCACCTGCTGCCAATTGGCGAGTCATTTTCATCATTTTTTTTAAACTTATTTCTAAATATTTGAAAGCAAGAGACACAAAATTTAATTCAAACGGATATCTAAATAAAGAATAAAGAATATAAAGAATCTTGTGCAAAATGATTAAAAAGGATCGGTTAAGAAAAAGATCAGCTAAAAAAAAAGTGGTGTATAATTGACACACATTTAACAAGCAGCGCCTCACGTACATATATGGTATGTAGTATGGAGTAATTTTAAAAGTTTGTGACAAACTGGGTTTAGTCGGATGTTCCCAATTAGAGCGTTCTTATTTGTTATTTCTGGAGCTCATGGGGTTGTTGAGGAATTCGTTCATAACTAAATTTGTGTTTTGAATACGCAACGAATGGTACCTAATTCATTCAGATCCGTTTAAAAAAATTATGAAAATATGAACAAATTTGTGTTTCCGATAATAATATTTAGCGGCCAACAAAAAAACAAATTTTTAAAAATATATTAAAACAACAACGTTTTTAATTTAATTAATCGAAAAGAATAACCTTTGTGTTCTACAGTGTAACAACAATTCACTCACAGCATCTAACAATAAAAGGTGGAAGTTTCCAAAATGCAGTAACTTAACACTACATTTTGCGGGTATTCAATTTTCGTAAACTTTGAATTGTACTTTCGGGTTAGTTCGTTGCCAAAATCACTCGTTAATAAATTTCAACATCACTTGTTTTATATTGTTAGTTACTCTGTACATAACGCGTGCGACAATGTTTTAGCCGATAGAATTAAAAAATTAAACTGCGTTGAATCGCCTATTATTATCGATAACGAATATATAAATAAGATTAAGATTCTGTAAAAAAAAAACAATTAATATTACAACTTCATTAAAAGTTCAAATTCAATTCAATGTGCAGTTTGAATTGAAACAATGCAATGGTTTAAAAGGATACATATATAATATCTTGAGTATAACGTAACTTTAAATTAGAGTTTATTCCATTTTCGTTTATTTCAGATATTGTCGTCATATCCGCCACGCCAATATTTGATGTGGTCGCCATTGTTTCTAAAAGAAAAAAAAATTGTTTTAATAAAGTTTGATTTTGTCAATATACCAGCAAGATCCTCTAATATCTCCTAAAATTTCCTATTCTATGCGTAATAATAATAACATAAATGCCAAAAGGCATCGTAGAGGTATAATTTACAGACTAGACACCATTGTCAAAACCATAACTACGAACATGGACGCCCAAGACAACATTAGATTAGATAAAGACATTAAAAAGGTAAAAGAAGAAACCCATAATATATGCAGAGTGGACAATTAAGCCACCAAGAAGCTGAGATATCGTCCTCGCCAGCCACTTAAAAGGACAAAGGACATTTCAACATTGTACATGCAATGTATCAAATGCCTGACTAAACACTTTTAGAGGATGTGTTCTTGCGACACTTCTGAGCCCAACCATAATTGCGGAGCTACTACTGTTAGATTTCCTATTCTTGCCCACTTTTCCGCTCGGCGCGTAGGTGACCATAGCGTAATCAGACATCAAAGTCCGGCAGTGCTGAAGTGCGACCACGGATTCCTATGAGGGAATCTGGTTGAAAAGGCTTGGATCTTTTAACCGGTTCGCGAACATATTAAAGCAACTTTGTGGCTCTAGCTTTTATAGTTTGGGAGCTAGGCTTAACCGGGGAAAAATAAGCGATTAATATCGATAATACGAAAACGTGTGGTATATACGAACTCGATTATCTTTTTAGCTTTTGTAGCCACTGGTATCTACGCGTTCTTACAGATAGACAGTCGGACAAGGCTATATCGTGTCAGCTAGTGATGCTGATTAATAATATAAATATCTTATGGGGTCGGAGATGCTTCTTTCTGCCTGTACATACATTTGCAAAAAAACACTACATCCTTTTTTACCCATTTTGAATGGGTTCAGGGTATAGAACGAACAGTTTGTTATTTATTGTAAGCGATAATACGTCGCATTTTCTTACTAGCGATATTTATCGTATAAGAGGTACGCCCCAATTATTTCAATGTTTTTGCGTAAAGCAGAGTTTTTATCTATAAGGAGGAAACAAAATGTCAGATACATCTGAGAAATTAGATTATCACCACCAAGCACAACTAATCGCATAGTGTATCCCAGGAAAATAGGAAACAAATCCTTTGCGATTATTATTTTCCAAAAATGTCTTAGTTGGGTAATGATTCTGTTTTAAACTTCATAGCCTACTGACTACTGACCAGTTGATTATATCGGCGACAGTGGAATTCATCAAAATACCTTAATCAGTTTCAGGTCGCAGTCCCAATTATATAATTGCATATAATACACACGGCCACTGACGGTATTAAGCAAGCGGTCAGAGACAAGTGGTGTCGACTGAGCAATGGGCACTCGACTAACCTCGGAGCAAACGGGTAATACCTAGTGTACCTTGCACATCGACCACCTAAGTGGCGCAGTGTCTAGCTAAGACAACAGTACGGTATTTTCGGACATCTTTGGCAAGTCGGAGGTACAGCGATCGGACTCACTCGATTCGGAAATAACCAGATGTCAAACATAATGTCGGTGGGAAGCCTGGCTGCTACACGGGTACGAGCAATGCTCTCTGCGTGTCGCCAGCAGTCGCATTTACCTTGGTTGGAACAGGCCAAGGTAGTTGCACAGGAACTTAGTATAGAAACACACCGCATACCGATATCAAGCTGTGGAGGGACAGTGCCTCATTCAAAACCGACTCGTACTGCGAGGTTAATAGGGAAAGCATCTCCGCGAACCTGAAGCGACGCTCCTGCTTTCTCTCGTTCCCGTGAGTACTAGAGCGTCTTGTAAGGCTGGGCCAAAAAGGATAAAGGATGTGTTAAATTGTAAGTTCAGGGTATTTCCAAGACGGGTTCAAGGACTAAAGGAATCTCACCCATTTCGTTTTTCCATTTCTTAACCGTTTGTTTTTCCTAATGATATAAGGTGATAAAAGGTTTCATGGACCAGATCTTTATCTTATCAGACAAGTACTTATACCCTATGTTGTACAATGGATTGCTGTTACTGCAAGTATTAGTTCAATATCAAAACAATATGTATTCTTTCAAAATTTCAAATATTTTGTGTAAGCCATAGTCCATCACTTTTTTTAGTGTTTTGGGGATCTTTTTAAATTAAAAATTTAAATATTTCCGAACGGTATGCTTGGTTTTTAGTTGACGCTAGTTTTTTTGTGAAAGAATATATATATTTATATACTATGATCCAACTAAGCTTACTATTTACTTTGACGTATAAGTAATGCTAGATTAATTCATATTGCCGTTTGCCGTTTCATTTGACACTTTGTGAATCTACTCTTTTCTTCAGAACATTGTGTTGATTCATTGTGCCTTTGAATCATTGTGATGAATCAAAGGCGTGATTCATAATTTCCGGGATTTCTTTATGATTTTGTTATATTTTTATACCCTGAACCCATTGAAAATGGGTAAAAACGGTATAATGATTTTGTGCAAATGTATGTATTACATATTATATTTATATTTATGTAAGCCAGATGGAGAATTTGATAGCTCCGGTAAAAGCACAAACACTGCAAATCAATACTAAAGAACATTTGGGTTGAACATACATTTCAATGCTCTTAATAGGTCTTAGAAATAACGATCATACATTAAGTTTAGAAGAAATAAATTATGTTATATAGTAGGGGCACGTGCAGCTAGCGAGTATAGTGCATACATTTATATGTGTGTGTGTGAATTTGTGTAAAAGAATGAAAACGGATTGAAATGTTTATAAACACAAAGTATTATTAGTTTGCGATTATATAAATTTTGTATCCTAGGTTTCATACATTTTGAAAAAGCTTTAAAGATTTCAGATTGTAGATTTTTAGCCATTTAGAAAATCGGTAAAACTTTTCGATCATTCAAAACAAACTTGATCTGCGAGTGACATCGACGGCCTAAATTTGGAAACTTGAAGTCTCTTATAGTTTCCGAGATCAACGCGTTCATACAGACCAACTGGGCTAAGGACAGCGTTATTTAAAACACATAATCTCGAACATAAATATTATTGAGCACATTTGGGTAACTTTGGAGTATAAGATACGAAAACATGCAATTTTAAAGCTCCAATGCTAAACCAAACTTGTACGAGGCGTGGACGCCCATAGCGTACGCTTAAAGCGTATGCAGGCAGTCATATACGAATATCGCCGTGGTGGCCCAACAATATATGAGGCCAATAGCTTTATTTACTTTTAGTTTTTTTTTTACTACTTTACGTATGTTCACATTTGTCAATATTTTTTCTTGTTTGTTAATAACATTATATACAAGCGAGGTATTTTGCTTTTCTTTGTTAATGAAAATTGTTTTTAACATTACACTTTTGTTTTTGGACTATGCTTTTGGGCGCGTCTGATAACCAAATTTGGAATTGTATGTACACTTTTGTCGCTCACTTAATAAAATTAATTGCAGATATACTGGGAGCTTATTATGATTAAAGACTCCGTAAGGTCGAAGTGCAGCGTCCTACTGAAAGCCTATATATTTATACCCTCGGATTTTAAGTTGTTATTTTATGCTTCAATAAGTGACTGATAAAGAAGTTAAATATATATATGCGTCCAATGCTTTGTAAAACGTTGTATGTGCACACAAACATACATCTATATTTTTTTAACTGTGGTCCATTGATTTAAATCATCTTAAGTCATTCCGGCACATTACAACTTTTATAGTGCTTAATTCTAATAATATAATCAGCAGGATATATCATTAATATAAGTAAAACATTCGAGCGATATTTTCCATTGAACGTTTCAATGTTGTCAATTTTAACTTATAGATAATAATTTTGATGCTCGGTATGCAGGCAATTCGTTAGCAACAATGTCAAGCAAAATTCTTGAATATCCTTGATGTTCTGGACCAAAAATGGAATGAAACAATAAGGAACAGTTTTGTGTCCTTGTTCCAACCATGCAATACCCGTTTTGAATATTTATATGTAGTAATATTAAAATGTGCACATTTGTCTATTCATAGAAATTTATAGCTGCAATTGATACATACAATAACAATAAATAATAATTATTTTCTATGAATTAACAGAAGTTATTTATGTATTACATTTACTTAAGTTAGTATTACATTTACTTAAGTTAGTATGTATTAGCAATAAGCACGCATCTCAATGCAATAATTTATTACCAATATTTATATATTATTATATATATATCGGTTATATATATATATTCTATGGAATTCTTTGCAAGGTTACAGTTTCGTCTTTCGTTGCCAAGACTTATCGGCTGGAGCAAAACCGGTGGGTATTTGAGAAAAAGCATCTCAGCTGTTATCGATAGTCAGTTGAGATAAGGCCAAAAAATAGAAGGAAGAAGAAGACCTGCTTTTAATGCTACACCCGCTTCCCCCCGAAATCGCCCAGGAACCCGTTAGTTTCGTCGTGCGCCCTGCTGTCAATTATCGTCACTCTGCCTTTCCTTTTCCTTTATTGCTTTACTCTGCACCCACCACGAAGTTGGCCTCCATGCTACAACTCAAACCAAAAAAAGACAAAGGACAATGTAAACTGTAGCATTACTCAAAATACGCAGTGTTCCAAAACTTCCTTTAGGGAAGCATAACAGTCTAATGTTAATCTTTAAGATAGGCCGAAGACCCCAGTCTTGAAATCGATTTTTATCGATATTACTCAAGCAATTAACTTGTTCTGTCTATGTTTTGGTAAAATCTATAGTTGAAATTTTAGTGGTTTCCGAGATTGCTACGTTCGTTCAGACGGACGGACAGACAGAGATGGGTTAATCAACTAAACAATTTTAGATTGGTATTCTGTATTCTTCGTAACGTTGTGTCTTGCAGTATGTTTTGATCTTGAAATCGCGAGGCAGCTGCAGATTCAAGGTCTCATCGATGCGCATATGATCCACCATCAAATTGTGATGCAAAAGATATACCTGTATCATCGGGTTTAACTGGATTCCATCACAGTAGTTGGCTTCACATCGTGAGTAGATATCCATACAAAGGAACTTATTTGTATTATTGGCAATGGGATTACAATTTTCGGTATTCAAGAACCTGCAGGCATCGATTTAAGTTGTATACAATGTTGGTTCCGCTGTTTTCTTCACAATGCCCTCCTCTGAGAATCGAGTCTCCTGGCCTAGTACATTTTGTGTATATCCTTAATAAGGGGCAAGTCGGCTTTCCTGGCCAGCGAACCTCATATACCATGTCGGAATGGCGGCATACCACTGTGGTAGGTCCAATATGATCGGATTGCAGTTTTTGCGATGGACAAGTATGCCAGGTTTCTGGCTTCAAAGTCGAAGGGATGGGATGCTTTGTTAGCTGCTGTAACCAATTACACATGTTGGCGGGCTCCTTGGTAGGTCGTATGAAGGACGAAGGGCGCTTCTCCATCTTGGCCAGCGTCTTCCCTCCTGTATGTAACGTGTTACTATGGACACGTCGTTGCCTTCTTCATTTTTATTCATTAGCACTCCGTCCCCTAGGTGTAGAATGCTAAACATATGCCAATGTGATTCGACCGCGGGGTTTTTCCCCAGATTGCGCACTTGGAGGGTCCGGTAGCGGTTCTTCACTTTTTTCACATTTTGTCAGGGCACGCCATTAAGCTCGTATGGCTTTCGATGTTACTTAGATCGGAAACATCCCTGCGAAAGAAAGTGTAATTACGGGGGCTTAACTTTAGCCTAGAAGTTAATAGGCGATCAAAAGTCTGCTTTATGTCGATAAAATGCTTCTCTGCTGTACAAGTACAGACAAAAATGTTGTCAAGGTTAATCAGTACCAATTTTTATGAGGTACCTGTAAATAGGCTATCCATCAGCCTTCGAAGGTGGCCGAAACGTTGGTCAGACCAAAGGGCAGAACGTTGAATTCATATAGGCGGATGTCACACGCGAACGTCGTTTTTGGACGTGCCTCTGGATTCATTTCTACCTGTATGTCGCCGCTCTTCAAGTCCATGGTGGCAAAACACCTTGCAAAGTCGTCAGGATGTCTTCTATCCTGGGTGGTGGGAGTCCTTAATGGCGACAGTGTTGAGACGTCGATCGTTTACGCAGAATCGCATAGAGCCAATTTTTCGTTCAAAGCCCATGGGCGATGCTCAGAACTGTTAGAAAGGCGGATTCCTCTTGACTGCATCTCAGTTATGAGCTGGTCCAGCTTGGACTTATGAGAGAGCGGCACTCGGCGAGGGTGTTGCTTGATGGATCGGGAGTTTCCAGTATCGATAGTATGTTGCGCCAGATAGGTGCGTCCTATATCGCATTGGGCGAACGCGTGCTCATAGCGTGGATCATGCGTGACTTTCCGGGAAAATTGGGTGGTTGTAAAGAAACCCAGTCAATACGAGTGCATGTTGCTGATGTATGAATCTCTGGTGTAAAAGGAGATACTTCCACCATCTCCAATCGACCCTATATCGTGAGTGCTGGCAGCTTGCGTTCCTGAGGGTAGTGTTGCTTTTGAAGTCCACGATAGAGCTGCCTAGCACGAAGTCGGAGGGCAGCTGCGAGTGGGTGCCACGCTCCACGATACAGCATGGCGACTACCCCTGCGTCGAACAGTCCATTTGAATATGAGCGTCGCTATATGGGAGGTGAGTAGAGACTGTGAAATATAACAGTCTGGGCCGTGCTGAGTTGGTCATCTGCAGAGATACCGAGCTCCAGTCAAAGTTTGAATCGACGCCCAGAAGGCTGGGCGTATCGTCTTCGACCAGCAAGAACTCGTGTTTGATCGGTCAGCCTGCTATAGTCAATCCCGTTGTGGCTCGTGCGGT